>LPNX010619132.1:132419-267423 GCA_001517045.1 Pseudotsuga menziesii
TGAATCATTCATGATAATTATTTAGTGTAATTTGTAGTAATTTTAAAAAAATCATCGAAGTTAGACTAAGGTTATGTGTTATTTAATTTAATTTATTATTTTTTTCAGTCTCTTAAATGATTAATTTTTAAGATTGTTATTGGTCTGGTGGAGATGACGTTGCCTTGGGTTATTGTGCCCCAAGACCCGGAGGTTAAGCTAATATCAACAATGCTATAAATTAATCACAGTCTGGTTTCTTGGGCAGTGTTTTGATAGCTAAATTATGAGGTTAGTTTCTCAAAAACCACAGAATAATAACTAATGTATAAATGCAAGACAATTATTACACTGGAAAGTACACAATTTCAATGAATATATACTTTATTTAATGCCAACTCTGACTTCTGGACTAATGGGTAGAAAATATGTGGACAATTGTAATCCTTAACATTGTTGTTAAAACAAATTTTTATTTCTTGTCTGACATCTTACTTAAATGTCACTTACATGTTATGGTTATCATCCTCAACTATCCTAGGTTCAACAGATGCATGGCTATCAAGCGTAGTAAGGTGGCCAAGGTGAGGCCACATTCAAAATTTTAGAAAGTATGGTTTTAAGAAAGGTCCATGAAGGCTGTAAGTAATTGTAAAATATGGTTAGGATGTGGAGACTTAGAAGCTGCATGCATGGCATCTGTTTCTTTCTTCTCCTGCCCAACATTCTACTACCCAATCCTCAAAGCTTATCATGGAAATTCTCATAAATTTTCTGCTAAATAAAGAGACCCTTCTATGGTTTCAACAACAATCCAATTCTTTGTAGTTTCAACAACAATCCAATTCAGTTTCACTTACACACCAAGATGGGATGATGATACCTTGCAAAGCATAGAAGTGAGCAAGTTTATCTATCACAAATTACTAGTGCATCGGGGTGCTCGTCTACCACCCAAAGTAAGTAATTAAGTAATTTGCATCTGGTGATATCTCTTAGTTGTATCCCTTTAAATGTTGGTTGTATGCTAATTTGTAGTTATGATGTGTGATTTCAGCCTCACAAGTGTTTTCATCATGGGAGGTGGCAAAGACTCCACAGCTGGGGAGGTATTACGACACAAGCACAGCAACAAACCAATGATGTGTATAAGGTATAACTGCATGTCTTCATTAAATTATGTTTTTTTTCCCTAGTTCCATGTTCCATGGAAGCCTTAATAGACTAGCCACAGTAGTCTCCATTAAGAGTGAAAGCCCATATCTCTTTATACCTGGTGTGTAACCACATCCTACTAACAAGAATCTATATGCAGTTTCAAAAATAATAAGGGTTTCCTCATCTCCAACAATATGTTTCTCTCTTGTTTATGAATTTAGCAAAATAATAAAAAATAATCTAGTTCCTCAACCTCACCTCCCCAATCTCTATTTTTGCTGAAATGGTCGGATGGCAGGTATGTTCTTATACATATGTATATGTTGCATCAACTGAAATGGTCGAATGGCATCGGTAGTATTGAGATAGAAGGGAAATTATTTGTACTGAATCAATGCCATTGGAACACCCCGACTGACGATAATGTAGACGAAAAACAATACAATATCGCAACCCTTTTATGATATCTGTTGCACTAAATTAATTTTAGCTGAAGTGCCAGTTTGTGTTGAAATAGTCATCTGTTAGAAACCCATTTGATGCATGAAGCAGAGGATGGAAAAATTACCCTGATAATAATCATTTACAAGTTTGCGAGTCCTGAGAATTTCTTGGCCTAGCTATATTCATAATAAATCTAGATTTGCATTATCATTATTATGTATATGTGCATATTATATATGCTTACTCTTTATGGTTATAATGGATAGTTAATGGATGAAATTAAGTCCATTGGGATATGGAACCCTAGAAAGCTCCAGGCATGGTGAATCCTAAGAACATAAAACTAGGTAGCAGGAAATATTAAATATTATAGGTACACGGGATCTCTCACCACTTCTTAGTGCATGGAGGGAGTCATTTGGATTGTCATTCACACACAAGGTATTCTGTTGTCTAATTGTTGGATATAATGTTTCCACTACAGTTTGATAAATTTAGTTATTGGTTTGAGATTTGTTGAAAGTTAATTTTCTAAGAGTTGGTTGTTAAAACATTTCAACAACCCTAGCCAACATTATGAGAAAGTATGTGTGGGGCTTGGACATTTCCATCAATGGAGTTGCACGTATGTTAAGGTAATAAACTCCAAAATTAATGAGATGATGGGGATGCAGGATAGGAATAATTTGGGGGTGAGTTTTAAACTATTCAAATAATTTTACAGTACTTTTTGTTTAGAATATATTGATCCCTAGAGGAATTGAAAAAACATCTATAATGTAGTATATACATATATAACGCTTTGATCAATTTGGGAGGGCTAATTGGTTCTTTTTGTTCCTTAAAACAAGCTTGAGGAAGAGATTAAAAAGGATTTGGAAACATTTTTGGGTTCTTGGAGCAGACCATTTGCTTCTTGGTAGCGAACTCGACTGAACGAATATAAATATAATTTTATATATGTTTATATTAAATTTGTATCTGAAGTAGTTTAAACATTTTAGGGTTTGGATTTATTTGGGTAGGGCATCAAATTTTTGACAGTGGATAAAATTGATGGAATTTATGCCACCATCTTTTTCCCCACTTGCACAATCATAGATCCCCAGCTGAAGATCATTACATATTAGTGACTCTTGGAAGATTTTCCTATTTTTTTTATGTGAAGATCATGTGATAACGTAATTCTATGATACTATTGGTAGGGTCACACTAATTTTAGAAACTTCGGTGAGTGAGGAGATCAAAATCTCTTCTAACTTGATATTTTTAAGAACTTTAAACTAAATGAATAGAATTGTCTATGAAATTCAAGCATTGAACTGAAGTCGCCTTGAACTGAAGCCGGCTGTAGTTATCAGTGAGACTCCTAGAAGTACAATACTACTAGAATTTTCCTTATTATTATAAACTTATTCTTTATATTGTTAGAAGTTTCGTTATTATTATCAACTTATTCTTTATATTGTTAATTGATGTACTATGTGACGCATCAAAAGAATATTGTCAATAAATAGTTTCTATCCTCTGTCGTCCTCCTTGTTGTGCATGGACACCAAGTTTCTTTCTCCATACATATACGTGTACCAAATACACCATGACATTGTCCTCCTTCCCTCCACTAGTTCATTATGTAAGAATCTCATCTCTAATTTAGTGTATTCATGGGATTTGGATTAAATCTATCGACCACAACTAGAAAATGACCTGGCATTTTGCAATTTTCCTTCTTTTACTGGTCATAGCTGTAGTTCATTATGTAAGAATCTCCTCTCTGATTTAGTGTATCCATGGGAACTGGATTAAATCTATCGACCACAACTAGAAAATGACCTGCCATTCTACAATTTTGCTTCTTTTACTGGTCATAACTGCCTTAATTTTCTAGGGGAAGGCGTATTTCTACTGGAGAAATCAAAGAAAATATTGAAGACAGAAATAGGTTAGGCTGCAAAGCTCGAAGAAGATGCAATGAAACCATCTCATGATCTTCAAATAGTTTTCATTATCATGGAACCCAAGTCATTTTTTGTGCCTAGGTATCTCGATTCTGAGATGGTTTTCTATGTGCTCAGAGGTATTTGGTTTGTTAGTTTGCTCAAATTATTCAATTTGCTAGTTAATTGGTATCTGATTTCTTTGTATATTTGTTCATTTTTTTTGTCAAGTTCAGCAAAAGTTGGATGGGTTCTTAACAAGGATTTTATCAAGAAAACCCTAAAAATTTGAGATGTGTACCAAATTAGTGGCAGTTTAGTTCTATTTTCTTCACACAGGTGAAGGCCAACTGCATTATATCACCTTCATCCTGGACACCTCTTAATCTTTGGAAGTTTTTTAGGTTTCTCAGTACTTAAGTAAATTTTGTTGTTTCTGTTAAAAATATCCTTGTTGTTATTTCGGTAGTAGTAGCTTTAATGCAATTCTCTAAACAGCAGGACCGACCTGCTTGGAAGGTTTCAACATATGCAGCAACAATGCAATTGGTAATATACTCCAATTGATGATGAGAGAGATGAACGCAACACTTCAAAAAAAATACGTAACTACAAAATACTATCAGCTCCTATCAGCTCCAGTACGTACTTCTCCAATGCTTCCCTTTCCGCCAGAGCCACCACCAAATTTAGTGCAGTCTGCCCCCATAGTGCGCAAGAGCGCATCGGGCCTCTCCTTCTCTAGGACTTGCTCTATCAAATTTTGAAAATATTTATGGTGTATAAAAGATAGATTTTCATAATTTATTGTAAATGATTATAATTTTTTTATTTTGTATATTTAAAGAAAAACTATTTTGTTTTAGAAATATCTTTTTTTTTTTTTAATGTTTAAAGTAAAGTTGATTTTCTTTTAAATTTAAAGAAAAAACATGCTCGCGTTATTTATGAGCAACATGATGACATAAACATTTTGGGAATCACTAAATTTGTAGGATCGAGTATTACCCATATAAGGCATGTGAGCCTCAAATCATTACCCTTGTTGTCTTCTGGCCATTTGATATCCAATGCAGGAACAAGTATTACCCATATAAAGCATGTGAGAGTCAAATAAATAACCATGTTGTCTTATGGCCATTTGATATCCAATACCAGTCCTTTGATCTTCATTTGTTTTCAAAATTGCATACAATGAACCAACTAAATTTAGAAGTCCGAGCATAAGAATAATCATTCCATGACCGATCATGGGGGTAATATATGTCCTGTCATCCAAATATTGATCGGTCATGGTAGTGGCGGTATTAGAGTTAATGAGAATGACCTCATGCGCTTCTTCCTCCAGGGCCTTGCATGCCTGAGTTCTAGAGTAATCAAACTCACGGGCTTGGCCTATGACAATGGGTATGGCACCCGAGATCATAATTTTCTTCAAATCCATGTGCTTCCCACTTATGGGTACATGTTTCTCCCTCTTCTCATTGACAAATATATCCTTCGCCTCCACTGCCATGCATCTTCGCCAGCATTTGCTGTGAATTCAGTGACGGCCCGAGGCATTTTTAATGCAGGGAAAGTGTATGAAAGAGCCGAATAGACCACGGTATTGGATCGAAGAGGGTGTCATTGATTCCAATTTGTTGGATAGGTGATGATTAGTAGAGGAACAAGATCTGAGCAATGCAGCAGCCATCGTTTAAAACTCCCGACGATCTCAAAGCATCAATATTTATATAGGGTTTAGGATTATATTTCTGTAGGTTTTCGAATCTAGTCAGGCTCTACTTGTAGGTTGAACTTGTTCCCTATAATAAAGGAGATAATATCCATTTAACATTGGATTCATTGTCGAGAGTGGGTGTGATCAATCATGAATGCATATCAAGATATTTATGGACTTCAAAAACCATCGGTGTGCTGTAATGTTATTTTTTCTTTTTGTGTAAATATTCCAGCAACAAAAATGACACATTAACATAAACCATGAACCATAAAAGGATTTTTATACTGTTATTGATACATGGATTTCACAAATGTTTTTGATCTCATTAACCTTTTATGTTTTATATTTTAATTCCACCTTTTATGAATAATGGAATATCCATGCATAAATTTTTAATTAGATTTCATGCACTTGTAGTATGTTAATTCATCCATTCTCCTCCTTCCTTATATTATGATCCAACTCTAACCCCACCCCTCCACCCCAGTATGTGAAAAATGAAATTGATATTTTATATAATTTTTATCTTTCACATAAAACAAATTTCAGGAGAAATCCGTGGTATTGATTAGCTTTTAAGTTTATGACTTCGAGGTTATTAATCCTAAATTTGTGTGATTTTTTTCCATGCAAATTAATACATGCGAGACTTTAATTTAAATTTTAATATTCATACAAAATTATATCAAAATTAACATCACTCCTAAAATTATTCACAATTCTAACATCTTATCCTAGTCATAAAAAATATCCAAATATTAAATACCACATCACAATATAATCTTATAAAAATCTTCAATTAGCCAAACATCAGTAATACAAAATTATTCACAATTCTAACATTTTATCCTACTCATAAAAAGTATCTAAGTATTAAATACCACAATATAATCTTATAAAAAAATTTAACCACCCAAACATCACTAACTATCACATTCAAGAATTAGCTCTAAATGGTCTTGCAACTAACAATCACATTAGGGAATTAACTCTAAATCCTCTTGCAACAACAAGTAGCAATGTTCGGGGACATTGCCACCTCATGGCTCTTGTTGTGATATATATAATCCTTTCAGTAAAAAAAAATGTGGGGGTAATACGCTTATAGGAAGGGCACATCCCTCGATCATGAATTATAATAACAATATCATCGTAATAAGTAGAGTATTAAAAAGAAAAGGAAAGCAAGTTGTAGGGGAATCTAAAACCTAGTCTACTTATATATTTAGACTCCAATCAACAATTCTTAGTAGCGAATGAATGTTACATAAATAATGGAAGTCATTCCTACAATTGGTAGGAGATAGGAACATAACTAACGCCTTTAAAAAAATGAACAAATCTCTGATAACTATGCTTTTGGGGCGGAAATAAGATCGGTTGAGCCTCTTTTAATTAATAAACTTTTATTGCATTGAAGATGTGCATTCTACAACCCAGTATGGGAGAGATGTGTAACTCCTTCAGTGCTCATCCTAGAGTTGACAGGTGTCTTTTATAAGAAATAATAAAATATTATTAAAAATAACTTGTCGACTTAAATTAAATTTAAATTATTTAGAATTGAATATATATTAAACAACATAATTAGATAAACTAAAACCATTATGATTAGATTACACATTTTCACTCTAAAAAAGGGTTTTCACCTTGAGAGATTTGATCCCTCTTGGTGCTTGGTAGATCCTCTTTTAGATGGATCTATGTTGGTTTTTACTTCAACCAGCCTGAAATAAACCAGGCTATCAATGTTAGATACAAGTTTCTCGATTCATCTAATTTGCAAAAAAATAAGAAAAGTACATTATTGTGAAACTATATCAATATGAAAGTACTTATGTGGAAAACAAAAACTCAGAGCCCTCTACATTATAGTTTAGTTACTAGCATTAGTAATTGAATATGGGTGAGAAAGTGTTGAGACCAATGGAATTAGTAATTGAATCCTTAGGAATGCAATCCTTATGAGGTTCTAACCTACACATGTATAAGGGCACTTTCATTAGAACAACATTCTAAGTAAGCCACAAACCTCCTCTAAGGCTTCTAGTAGTAGCACGTACAAAGACATGTTGTGTAACTAGCTTTAACTCTAAGCCCTAGACCTTAAAAATTAGTACAATATTCTCTATGTAACACTAAACTTTAAGAAATAAGCCTAATTATAATCGTCAATGACTTACTCCAAAAACTATATTCAACCATATGTTTACAACACTATATAAAGCACCTTAATTTCTTTAATAAGCGTTGTAGAGGTGGACTATCAACCACTCTTCGAATTACAATTAATGGATACCTAACGCTACAACAAATATAGAATTAGTGCCCCATTTAGCGTTCCTTTTTAGTGCAATTTTTTTTTACATTGAGTGGTCAAACTAGACGCTAAATGGGACGCGTCATGGACAAAACTTAAAGCGTCCCAAAAAACGTCTTTTTTTGCTTCCTACATAGCATCCTTTATGACGTCCAAAATAGCGTCTCTTTTTTTTCTTCTAGAATAGTGTCCAACTTTGCTTCCTAAACAACGTCAAGGTTTGCTTCTAGAATAGTGCCCAACTTTGCTTCCTAAACAACGTCGAAGTTTGCTTCCTAAATAACATCCTTCTTTGCTTCCTAGCAAGTGTCCTCTTTTGCTTCTTAAATGACACCCCCGTTAGCACCATATTTGCATCCTTAATAGCACCATGTTAGCATCCAAATTAGCATCTATTTTTGCTACCACTTTAGCATCCCATTTTGCACCATGTTTTACTTCCAAATATGTGCCAATTTTCACTTCCAAATTTGCACCAATTTTTGCTTCCTTTTTTGCATCATGTTTTGCTACCAAAATGACGCTAAATATTTCTTTTATTGTTGCACCATATTTTGCTTCCTATGTATCACCATGTTTTGCATCCAAAGTAACATCTTATTTTGCCACCATATCAACGCCATGTTTTGCTTCATCATTAGCGCCATGTGTTGCATCCTTTTTAATGCCTAGTTTCGTGTCTCTCATGTTTTGGTCACTAATTTAGTTGTTTTTAGTATTTAACCGATATTATAATATCATTAGGGCATGGAGGAATCAAACCACCAACCTCCTACTTGTAAGGAAGGTACTCTTCCTTTGAGTTAGAACCCTTTAAGAAATTGAGAACCTAACTTACAGAGTCCTCTATAATGGTAGAAAGGATCAATACACAACTTTGAGTATCTAATGGTCAAACAAGGAAACATAGAAAGAGGCTTTTGTAATACCAGAAAGGACACTCATCAACATCAACAGTGTTGCATGTATCATAAGATGACAATGTAATAGTACCAATTTGGTTACCTAAAATCATGTAGCTTGGGCATTCTGTTTATATGAGGACCCAATAAGCCATGTGATTAGCAATACACATCAGTGCATGCACATGACCAGAGAAAAAAGAAATTTTCCACTAGTTTAGCTAGCAGCCAAATTATGACAGCCTGGTTACAAACATGTAATATCTTGCACCTTATTCTAGTAGACAGACAATTATATTGTTGGTCCTAGCTGCATGTGATTACACACGAGATAAGTTATAACTTATGTACCAACATAGTTACCTGCATAAGAATAGGTATAACAGAGTGGGGAAAAAAGAGTGAAAATAAAGAGAGTGTGCCTCGGAACAAATTTTATATCATTGCAATGAATTGTCAATTGTCAATTCATGCATTTAAAAGCATGAGAATTGAGAATTAACTACAGAAATGCATCTGGGAAATAGCATGAGTGCTATAAGGAAACTTAATTCCAATGTCTTTAAAGATTTGTAAGGCGCAGCAGGAATAGACCACTCACTAAATATGTTGGGGGGTGGGGGTTGAAGGTATTATGGAAGGAATTTTTAGTGGAAACAACATACACTGAGAACCTACAATATCTTCTTGAACATAAAAAAATAGCGAGTACAAAAGAGTAATGTGTCTGAACTACATCGAGTGGATAATGGTACTCATTATGATGAAGGGATAAAAAATAAAGTTTAGATAAAAGACTAGTACCATTTATAAATTAATGACCATTCCAAGAACTCCCTAGGAATGGTTTTTTGGCGTCTATTTCTTGTCATTTTCTTGGAACTTTTCCAGGTTGTATCCTTCAGGAGATGGGTCATTCCCACAAAAAAAATGTAGTAACAATCATTTCATCCCGTAGATCATATTTTATGCCCTCATTTGGATATAAAGGAAACGAGAGTAAATTTTAAGAAAAAACAACAAGAAGTTTAGGTTAGTTTGACCTAATATATTGCTAGTAATCAAATACTTAACAGAAGTCAACTATGATAATTCATCTAGTTATCAGTGAGAAGCTAATGTTACTAGGATATAGATAGAAATATGTACATATATGAGAACAAATTGGATACAATATGGTTGGATATGCATATATAAAAATACATGTAAAATATGTGTGAGCATGTAAAATACATGTATTTCCTAATATTTCCAGAGTTTTAACAAAGTATTTCCCTTGGATTAATGTATTTCTTAATAAAATGCTCTACAAAAATAACTATTGACCCATTTTCCATTTTTCATATGGCATAGAGTTCCTATTCAAAATGTTCTTAAGCTCACAACTTGGCCCAACGGAAGGGTGCTATCCTCAGTGGGGGTTATTGAATAGTTAAAAAATGTGTAGCTGTGTTTTTTTTCAAAATAAGGCCCAGTACGTACAACTGACAAAGGTTTTCATAATTCCATATAAACTAAAAGTGTACCTCGTGAATATGAGCTCGTGTTTGAAAAATCCTATCCTCATATGTTCCAACAGCCTAAATAAAATGCTCCACCCTGTCCAATATTACTTGCATGATAAAATGTTCCACATTTTAGTGTGATATCATATTAGATGGAAATGATAGCTGTATCCAAACCATTTAACACCCTTTCATTCAATGTTTAGTAATTTTAGACACATGAGACGTCCTATAGCCTTTATAAAAATCCATGTGCATTTGAAATTGCAGAAAGAGAAAACATTATACAACTTTAATGCCAGCAATTGGATAAATCTGGTCAAGATGAAATCAGTATCATTTCCATCAATATGGGGACATGAGATCTTATGATTCAAGTGATAATGAAAATTTCAAAGGCCACACAACTTCAGATTGCAAGATTTAGAAGACCAAAGTGAAAATATCACGATATCTAGTAACATATAGTGAAGTCCTTTGGTCAACATAATATTTGCCAACAAAAATTGTATAATAAATGCAATAAGTGTCATAATACCTTGCCTACATCTGTCAAATAGCCACCCATTGTATTGAATTCTTTCTTGTATACAACCATGAGCAAATTAATTGCACCCTGTAAAATAGAACATAGCCACCAACAAATTATCTTCCAGGAGAATATTGTCACATAACAAAATAAAGAATGTGAGCTATAAAAATAGATCTATAATAAACTATCTACACACTAGATATAATCATGCTTAGAAGTTAGAACAACAATAAGCTTGGACATAAAACTATTCCAAGTGTTTCAACTAAAATGAATTTCAGAACAGAATGTAAATTTAGATAATATTTATTCAATGACTATTTAAGGAATTCAAATAGAATATAGGAGGTGTAACATCTCTACATACAAACCTCATGAATTTCCAATGTAGGAATGTGTGGAAGGAAATCATTTCCAACAAAGAAACAGATGAAGACAAACTCATCCACAACCTGTTCAAAATCAATCTCCATTGGAGGTTTTGGAATCTTCATATCATACTCTAAATATTCACGTAAAACCTAGATGTTGATGAACTGCCAAATATTTGAGATATCAGAAACAAGTTAGATGTAAAAATAATAGTAAAACATCCACATGATCTGTAATAATCATGGAACTTGCTTTAATTATCATGACCTAAATGGGACCATTATTAGTATTAATGCAACTATACAACATTAACAAAAATAAAAAACCTCCAAGCATGCATAACCAAAATCCTAACATAAAAAATTATACCTATATCCGACTTACCTGATAAGGATTTTTAGGATTAACATTCAGTTCACCACCTTTCTCATCAAAATCTCCTTGCTTTCTTTTTGGCTGTCCTTCACATGCATTTGCAAAATGACCAACCTGACCACAAAGGAAGCATTTGTCTTGTTGTCCAGTCATAACCACAATCTGCACAATTACATATATAAGGAAAGAGGCAATGTTATCATATTCCTCTCACTATTTTCAAAGACTATAGTAAAAGAGATGACAATGCAATCTGAATGCATTTCAGTCATACAAACCTATTAGGTAATTTAAAAATTTCATCTTGAACAAAGGATGAGCGTTAATTTATGTTTTTCATAAAGGAAAAACTGTTAAAAGAGAGTCTCTACTTTTGTGGGGATGATTTTGTCACTGACCATGCTTGGATATGGTGCAATGTGTAGCATTTCTAAGCATAACTCCTAACCTCAATGTTTTTTGGTATTTGTCTCTCGGTAGCACTCAAGAGTAAAGCCTAGAAATGGGGTTAAATATTGAAATTTGAACATAGATGAGTATAGCAGTTCAAGAGTTTGTTGGGTTAACGTTCAAATGTTTATTGGGTTTGGTGAAGGTCATCAACATATAAGACATATCTATAGATCAATAAGAGTGATATAAATTTGAAATTACTTCCCATGAGTTTGAATATAGGACTACTAGAACCTCTTCCCAATACAAAGATGCAATAATTATTTCTAAGAGTTTGACAATGTATGAACCATTGCCGCTTCAAGGCAACGTGATCTAAGAGATGTTGTCGAGGACAAGTGATTGTGAATATCAAGTACACCATACATTGCATCATCATCATCGTTGACATCATCATCATCAACATCGTCATCAATAAGTGCATCATCAACAATGTCATGGTCATCATTGTCCTCATCAACAAATACATCATCATTGATAGGGTCACTCATATGCCATTATGGTTCATCATTAGTCATCACCATTTTGATCCATGTCATGTTGTTACAAGCAACACTACTAGTTTTAGACAAGATGCTACAAAAATTATTTGACAACATGTTGCTCTGTATTTTGGTATCTGTGGATTCTGACTAGTGGCTGCCAAATGATGCTCGACATTGACATGTAGATTTATCTTCTTTCACATGGATAAAAAATGTTTCAAAGTCTGTGACTACTACTAGTCCTGATTTAAGGTTGAGAATTGGTGTTAGGGTAATTGTACCCTTAAGAACTGTTCCTAGACTTGATAATGTTGATGTTCATTGCTATCAAAAAGTCATGATTGAGCTTGATTATGCAAAGTTTAGCCCAGAATATGCTACCATCTGCCATGAATGCTTCCAGTACTGAAAAATTATTGCTTACATCCCCTTAGGCTTCCCATAATGCTTCTTTAGGTCTAAATTTAACCCAAAATAGTTGATACTTGTCCATAATTAGATATTTAGGTCTCTTTGTTTCTATTGTGGGTTATAGAAGTGCCCAAAAATTTTCTAAGTCCCTCAGAATTTTTATTTAACACAGAGAGCTAGAAATTCATCTTCCATGCCTATGAACCATGTTGTTTCTATACTTATGTTCAAAAAACTCAGGATTCATCCTAGGTCAGTCCATTAAGGGTCCAAGTAACCACCCATGCACATAGGGAGGTAACAATGTGTAACTTTAAGTTATTAATGTAGGTTAGGTAGATCATGCAAGTTACATGGATCAACCCTTAAGGCGAGTTATATCCAAAGATTGCCTAATGTTGAGCACTTCAATGATTTAAGGGATTATCTCATTGTTCAACCCCATTACAGACTCTGCCATGGGGTTCATGCTCTTCATATTACTTTAGGCCAATTCAAAGTGGATTCTCATCACCTTAGGATGGAGACAGATCACCATACTAACTGATCAGACAAGATCTTGTAGGTATGCCAACTTTGATAGGTTGAGACCCAGGTCAACTCCATCTTTCGTGTGATTTCATTGTCCTTTTTGAGAGCTTCTCCCCAAGGGGATTCAGACACTGACTAGTTTCCTTAGGTATCTTGACCAAATAAGCCTAGTACTTTACTTAAGGGAGGCCCTCTAGCTTCACTACCTCATCCTTCAACCAAGATCACATTCTTTACCAACCTCACCTCAACATATTACTTCCATCTTTTTGATGCTCCCATATTCTAGGGGCTTCAAGAGACAAACACTTGGTAGTACTATTTCCAACTTGAGATCAATTCAAATGCGAAGGGCCACCTTCACTTTTGTCATACTTGGAGTTCGCCTTCTAGTATTTAGGTTGGAATAATACATTTATTTCTACATCTTGCATTTATAGGAGACACCTTAGTGCTCCGACTTTGTATTGACATCATGGTACCAAACAATCCCATGGGCCCACTTTTGTGGTCATTAATTGGACATTAATAAATTTAACTTATCTGATCTCTCCATCTTCTTTCGATACCCAATACTTAACCTTGTTTAACAAGGGATGCTTTGGCTCTTTGATCTTTTACACTCAAGCTTACCCTAGGGTAGACACCAATGAGACAATCACACACTTTACCAGTCCTCCGAGTGAACATGAGCACCAATGCCCAGGAAAACAACAACACCATTCCAGCAGGGGTCCAAATCCATTTGGTTGCAAGTTCATATCATGAGAGAGGGGTTGTCCCTCTAGTAGGAAACCCTCTGTTTCTAGGAAGAAGCAACATGCCCCTCCTTGAGGACAACGAGAAATTCAGCAGGCCAATTCTTACCTCAGATGATAGGAGGGATATGTATGCAGAGGTGGTTGATCCACAACAAGGTTTGTTACTCTTAATCTGCTGACAAGTCCAGTAAGAACTGACCTCTAGGTACCATCCTCTAAGGCATCCCTCCATGGAGTTTATTACATCTTACCATTAGAACGATTGTATCTATCCAGGTTTCCCAATAGTTATTTCTTTATTAATAGTTTTTAGATATTAGATTAGATCTACTTTTTACATTTATAGGAGTGGTCGTTGCACACCCATAGTGTAATGGTTACTTAGCAGTACTGTTGACCTATTGTGGCCATTTTTTGAACATTAATAAAATTATCTCATCTTATTTCATCAATTACTATTTTAATTTCTCCCCATGGGGAATAGAATAGATGGTGAATGGGTGTATTGTTAAGGCAATCCTTGCGTAAAGTCGTTAGTTCAAAACTCCATGGGTGCTTTCTTACAAAAAATAAAATTAAGAAAAAAAATATCAGAGGGTCAGAACAACTGGTAATGAGTAATTGAGATGAGAGGTTTAATATGGTAGGTCATAAGTTCAAATAACCTATGGATACTATCTTACAAAAAAAATTCCTATTTTAATTTTATACCATCCTCAAAATAATATAACATGTATCCTACAGAAATAGAATACAGAAAACAAAGTCTTGTGCATAAGTAAGTAGGATAAAAATTGGAAGGGTCAATTACCGATAGTATTGTAGGTGGTCGACTACACTTTATATCCATGAAATAAATAAATGGTATTAGAAGATGAGAAATGTACCTCATGTTCTCTTCATCTTCATCAGTGCTTTTGACTCTAAATAACTCAAGGGCCACTTTTGAAAATTATTTCTCTAACTCCTCCAAAGTATTTGCTAAAACAGGTCGATCATGCCTGAATACATGATCTAGTTATTTACCTTGCACATCAGCTTCCCTCTTTTCTCCTTCATACATGCTTCTTTCCAATGCATGTCCGCGGCGTTGATAAGAACCCCGATCTGTGAAAGAGGATAGCAATGAATTTTAGATTTCCTTTAGCTTCCATTACCATCACCTTAAAGGAATGGGTTAAGGGCATGGAAGAATTAATGTTTTATTTATGGAATAAACAAAACATACTATTAAATATGGAAAAAAAACTGCATCAAAGCATTCAACCAGTGAAAAAATACACTCAGGAAATTCTGTGATCAGTAACCTCTACCTTCTTCATAATTATCTACAATTTCTTCTAGTTGTGCAACCATAACTTTATATTCAATTACAAAATAAATTACATGCACATGCATATTTTAACATATGGGCTTCGATTACGATGTTTTGAAATGGCCCAAAACAAACTATTGTTCTGGAATTGGAAAAATCACAAGTGATAGGTAGCACTATTTTCGATTTGGAAAAAAATGATATGCACCATTTTTGTAGATTATTGGGAGATAATACCTATTTACTTTTCATCTCAATACAAAATTATAAGCCAGTGTTTTTCATTCTTATATAAAATGGTTATTAAAATCCCCCCCTCCACCCAAAAAAAACTAGTAAGTTAAAACATCCCATCTTACTAACTTTTCTCAAATATGAAGATGAAAAATTAGGGCTGCCCCTTCCATGAGAAGAAATCCCCTCTGATTTATGCCTACCCTCATTCTAAGAAAAATGGTGATCAGCTACATACTTCTCTTCATGAGAGTTGCGAGGCCTCCAATGAGGGATTCTGGACCTAAAATGTTGTCTTTGGGAAGTAGCATGCTCTGTCCGACCCTGTCATGAGCTATGATTTTTCTCATCATCTTATCCTTCATTAACTAGCTTCCTCACTGCATTTGTTCCTTTTTTAAGACATAATCTATCAGGACCAGAAATTCAAACAAATAATGGCACATCCCTAGAAAAAACATTATCTCCAACCCTAATTTTACATCCAGTGTCTTTCTCAATCTTCTGAACAACTGATCCACTAGATAAAATAATACGTGATTTTAGGTGCTTATCCTTTACAAAAAAAAATTCAACAAACTCCCTAGATCGATTGGTTCCTAGTGTGGTTGGACACCCCTGTACACAGAAAATGGGGATATTCAGCAAGGAAAATTGTTAGAACCGAAATTCATTATTCACTATTAGTACACACCAATAGATGTCAGGGCATAAATGATACTTGTTATGTAACATGTATAGATAATACCCTACAGTAGGTAGATTCTCTCAAAAACCTATTTATAGTGCCATTTAATTTATCACTCTTATACAGATCACAAGTTGTAGATATTTTCCTTTTACATTTTTTGAACCAAGAATTAGTTGACAAAAACTCAATAATGCAATGCAAGAGTTTGTCACCTAGCCATCGCTCTTATTAGATCACATATGCATGCTATTCAGGATTTAAATCTACAACCAAAAAGATAAAAATATTATTACTAAACATACATGATGCTATTACCCTACACATGATTAATTTGCATAACACAGTAAATTTGGCATTGCATGCTATTTTAATAAGGTCCAAGGAATTACAACCATGACAAAAAAAATGCTATGCATCCACAATTGATGCACATATCCAGAATTTTATTCAATTATCCCCTCTAAAAATGATCCACCTTCCTCTACAACTACAACAACTTAACTTTTGATAAAAAAATACTTCTCTTACAAAAAAATATCAATCCAAAGCTATAACAAAGCTTAGTGTGGGCTAAGCAAAGATTTATTGTTATTGAGATCAAGTTGCTCAATATTTTCAAGGACTGTACAATATTATTCCAGCAATTATCAATGAGGAAGATGTTTAATTTATTCATTTTACTTTTTTTCAAATCCATTTATGTATATCTAGGGGTGGCAGGTGCAGGGAGCTATCATTTTTGTTCGTGAAGGAAAACCAAAAGTAGCCTTCTCCTGGGGTTTAGGTGAAGCAACCAAAAACCAAGCAGATGTCCTAGCCCTATATCAAGTCATTTTTCTTGCCAAAGAGCTGGGGTTTAATAAATTGGTATTTATAGGAGACTTAGTCATAATTATGAGTCACATGTTCCACACTAAAGTCCGAAGGATCCTACTCTTCTTAGGCTTGTCCAGGGAACACAACTATTGAAAACAAGATTTGAAACCATAGCCTATTACAAGGTTGTGAAGCAAAAAAAACCAAGGTAGATCTACAGCCAAACCCTGAATCTAGTTCGAAAAAATGAAAATTAAGTGAAAATGAGGGGCATTCCTTAGCCACCTCCCATGAGATATTTTGAATTATCCAAGTTGAAATGCACTTGGATTTGAGACAAGTCACACCAGTGGAAGTTTGTGGAGTTAGGCTCTTTAGAACTCACGACAGCCCTTCAACTCATGGTAGCTCACATATTTGAATTATTTGTAGTAGAGATGAGACATTATGCAAAATGTTAGATTAGTTCAAACATGAGTATGGGCATTGGACATGAAGAATTTCTGGGATTTTTTATTGATGAGTATGATATATTTGACACCGTTGGGATGCTCCTCTGTTAGTTTTGTATTTCCTGTCCATAACTTGTCTTTGATGTTGGAGTAAACATTGTAGTATTGTATGCAGAGGACCATCTCTGTTATCAATTTAAATCAGAAATATCAAGTATGCTAAAGACTTTGGGGTTTTCTAAGTATCTTGTAACCATTGTGGAGAACATTTGGTTAGGACCAATATCATGGGAAACCATATCCACCAAAATCATCGCACTATGTGAAGTCTCTGAAATGTGTAGAGAATTTAGTCACTGTGAGAGGCATACAAAAGAAATGCAGGAATACGATGGTCTACAAGTAAGGAAGTTGGATAAAATGGAGGGAAAAATGAGAGATGAGACAAGAGGATGAAAAATATTTTTCAAACCAACAATTGGAGGATATGGAATCCCAACTGAAAAGATTTAAATTGATGCAACGGAGGACTGGAGAGAGTGGAACAATTGGAAGCAAGAAGGAAATTGACAAGGGAAGCAAAACATTCATACTTGCCATAGTTGCATTCTGATAGATTATATGGGTCAAATTAGCAGAGGAAACAATATAGCAGGAAACAAATCATGAATTGAATGATGTCTAAGGAGGCCCAGGCCTCCAAGGTTTGTAGAAATACCCATTGTGCAAACTCCTTTTTAAAATTTTAGTGGGCTAGTTAAGGCAGTTATCATAGCAGAAATTTTGTTGGACTCTTTTTGGACAAGTAAAGACTATGTCTACAAATTTCTTATTATCTTGTTGAATGTTTTGGCCATGGATTTATTTTAATGCAAATATCTCCATCTGTTATATCAAAAAAATCCAGTTATGTATAAATCATAACTTAAATCTTGACTCCACAGTATATATTGGTACTTCTTCTGTCAGGGTTTCGTCCCCAAGAATTGAATTCCCTTCTGTATCTCATATTTTTCATCCCCTTTCTCCTATAACTTATATATATATAATATATGCATCAAAATATATTTAAATGTATATTATCTAAAAAAAGCTCTATGAGTCTTTTAGAAATTGGCGCTCTATGCTCTCACTTCTTGCTTTGCACTTCTTCTTTGCTCTTGCTCCCAACAAAAATGGTCCAATGGGCATGGATATACTTATATTTGACATCCAGTACCTTCTTGTTCCATTTGCAATAGAGAAAATAGAGAAAAATTATACTAGCGGGAAGAAAAGGTGAGCATTAATTCCATACCTGTGAAGTAAAGAAACCATCCATTTTTTGCTGAGTGTGAATGCTTGTCATTTTGATTTCCAACAATGCCTCTAATATCATTCTTTACACCTATTTCACCATGCTTTACCAGCTAAAGAATCCCTCCCTAGGGACGTCTCTCTAAAAAGCTCTGGCTCCTCAACTTGCAAAACATACCAAACAAAAAATTCACTTGCAGATCACACCTAACAGAACATTGTGTCAGCGTGCTAAACAATATTGGACAAGTGAACACCCCATTTATCCCTAATTTGACATCCTTTTGATATCTATGTCTTATATCTTTCATCCTAATTCTGGTTATTTCCTGGCCAACCAACATACCAAGAAAAGGCCACAATATCCATGGCCTTAAAATCCCCAATATCTTGTCTAGATGGATCCTAGATAATTCTTAGGGCATGTATACTATAACAAAGCTCGGGTTTTAATCTAGTTTCGATCTTGGGTTTTAATCAAGATGGAATCAAGGCCATATCTTCGAAGGGATCCAGGGATTTGAGAAATATGGGAATTGTTGGCTTGACATAGATTTGTGTTGAATACCCCTGGTCTATTTGTACACGGCCATGCTGAGATGACTGGTGGCATCATGTAGGAAAATGAAAGCCCTAGTACTTGATTCAGTTCTTGAATCTTGTCCCATTTGGAGATCTCACTCCAAGGCTCGACAAAACTACCGAACAGGCAACCAGCGGCCCCCTCCATAACATTTCATAATTCATAGGGTGTCTTCTATTATTAGGAAAGATCATCAAATTTAAAGTAAAGTTAAATTTACAACATATCTTCAAAAATTTACTTCGACCCCAATGTAGGTCAATTGAATCTGCTACTTGGAGATACATATCTGGAATTACATATGAGATCGAATGTCAGACTTTAGATAAATGGCTCATGAAAGCATAGTATTTCAATCAGGATGAGTGTCTTTACAAGAAACATGTGGGTTGTGGACTTGTAATGGATTTGCAATGAATATCATAGTGCCCAGTGCATGTGTTGGCATTGTACTCAGCTTCTCTTTGGAAAATGGGTTATGGAAGCCAAGATGAAGGATGAGAAGTGCGGCTTGGTTAAGGAAAAACATAATAAAACTTCATGGGGTTGGAATGTGAAAAAGGAAAGGAAGGAATTGTTGATAAACATAGGTTTGGAATGTCAAAAAGGAGAGGAATACATTTTCAATAGATGGAGGCATGGAGGTAGAATTGGGGATTTGGATTGGAATGTAAATGAATTTATGACAAGCATATCTCCAAAGCAGGGAAATGAAACATCAAACAGAATTTTGATATGTTTCAAAAATGAGAGAAAGTTGTGTGTAGATAATATATGTTTATGTGATGAAATCAAGTCTAGGAAAATAAGTGAAAATAAGTTACAGCAAACTTATAAATCACCACATAAGTGAAAATATGTTTCCTCCAAAAGGATTGTGCACATAAATTTTTTAAATTTGAAAACATTTGGTGATTAAGTTAATGTTTTTGCCTATGCCAACGAAATATTACAAAGCAAAAAAGTCCAAAAATCCAAGGGGCATAGTTATAGGATTTTTCCAAGTTTTAGGTAGCTTTAGAGAACCTTGAAACCCCTAGACATGGAGGAACTATACCTTTGAAACTGAGACCTAACCTAGACGTGGAGAGACTATACCTTTGAAATTGAAACTTGAACTATGTGAGACATAAAAATTTATGCACATCATAATTTGCATAAGCGACACCATTTTTCCTGTCGACCATTCATGTGAGTCCTCTTATAATATCATGTATTGAATATCATTGAATGGAAAAATAAGGTTGGAAGGTGAAGAAAATATTGTGTTTCAAGTTTTTAATATCCCAAGTCAATCTTCGTATTGAATATAAATAGTATATAGTTATGATGTCCATTAGTAGCTTGTTGTCCAATTTTCATGATGTAATGGATGCAGAAGCCAACCCCCTTTTATGCACATGTTATAGCTCATGGGGCATAAGTTTTGATAGAACCAACAATTCCATTGAATTTCTTTGTACCTTTCCTCTTCACTACACGTAAAGGCAAAGGCATGGTGGCATTTTCTCTTTGTGGATCCCAAAACCATCACGATGGAATGCGGAGGCCCTCTGACACTACTACATTTTGATCCAAAATCCGACGGAAAAATCCGACGGCACATGGATTTCTCTTTTTAAACTTACCAAAAATCACAAGGATACATTTTTTTTTTGTAAATGTGGCCACGAGCATCGGTTAAGCAATGGCTATTCTCATAACCGCCTGTTAAGCGATGGTGTGTTAGTAAGCGTCACTTAAGCAATGGTGCCTTTAATTGGTCAACTATTTAACATGGAAAGCGCCATCGCATATCCAACTCTTAGGTTCATTTCCTACACACACTCATATAAATAGATGTAGGCCTAGGTTCATTATCTCACACACTCACTCTCGCACTTATCTCTTGGACAAGAAATGCGAAATTCCTAAGGGTTTGTTTTTTGGCCTTGTGCTTTTGTGGGGATCTTCCCACTTGTTCTTGGATTTTGGTCTTGCTCTTTGGTGACTTCTCTCTTGAAGTATCTCTTGGTTAATAATTTCTTGGTTTAGGGTTTGGTTTTTGGCCTTGTGCCTTTGTGGGGATCTTCCCACTTGGTCTTGGATTTTGGTCTTGCTCTTTAGTGACTTCTCTCTTGAAGTATCTCTTGGTTAATTTCTTGGTTTAGGGTTTGGTTTTTGGCCTTGTGCTTTTGTGGGGATCTTCCAACTTGGTCTTGGATTTTGGTCTTTCTCTTTGGTGACTTCTCTCTCGAAGTATCTCTTGGTTAATTTCTAATTGGCTTATTCTTGGTAAATCTTTCTTCGAGAAACTTTGTTCTCTTGTGTTAGGGTTTTATACCCTCACTTAGGGTTTTCTCTTGTGGATATGGCTTTGACTCTTATGGAAAAGAAGATTCATCATATACTTGGTTTTGTCTTGAGTTAGGGTTTACCCTCACTTAGGGTTTTCTCTTGTGGATTTGGCTTTGACTCTTGTGGAAAAGAAGATTCATCATATACTTGGTTTTGTCTTGAGTTAGGGTTTACCCTCACTTATAAGGTTTTGCTCTTGTGGATTTGGCTTTGACTATTGTGGAAAAGAAGATTCATCATATACTTGGTTTTGTCTTGAGTTAGGGTTTACCCTTACTTAGGGTTTTCCCTTGTGGATTTGGCTTTGACTCTTGTGGAGAAGAAAATTTATTATATACTTGTTTTTGTCTTAACTAGTTAGGGTTTACCCTCAGTTAGGGTTTTCTCTTGTGGATTTGGCTTTGACTCTTGTGGAAAAGAATATTCATCATGATATACTTGGTTTTGTATTGAGTTAGGCCAGTTTACCCTCACTAATTAGGGTTTGCTAGGGGTTTGGATTTGACTGTTGTGGAAAAGAAGATTTATCATATAATTGGTTTTGTCTTGAGTTAGGGTTTACCGTCACTTAGGGTTTTCTCTGATGGATTTTCCTTTAACTCTTATGGAAAAGAAGATTCATCATATACTTGGTCTTGTCTTGAGTACTTAGGGTTTACTCATGTGGATTTGGTTTTAACAATTGTGGAAAAGAAGACTCATCATATACTTGGTCTTGTCTTGAGTTAGGGTTTACTCGTGTGGATTTGGTTTTAACCATTGTGGAAAACAAGACTCATTATATACTTGGTCTTGTACTCTTGAGTTAGGGTTGACTCATGTGGATTTGGTTCTAACCCTTGTGGAAAAGAAGACTCTTTATATACTTGGTCTTGTACTCTTGAGTTAGGGTTGACTCATGTGGATTTGGTTCTAACCCTTGTGGAAAAGAAGACTCATCATATACTTTGGTTTGCTCGTACTTTCTTCTTAGGGTTTGAGTAATAAAATGCCACGTAACAATAATGTTACAGGTCATCAAGATCCAGAACAAAATCGACAATTGCTTGCTAGGTTGTGGGATGGAGTGGGAACAAGGGGTGATGGAAAATGTTATTGTCCTTGCAGTCGATGCAGGGGATTTAATAAGAGAAGGTTACTGATCGCAACAACTAAAAAACATTGTAGGGAACATGGACATGTTGTGGGGGGGCATGAATATCATCCATTGGTAAGTCAATATAATTCATGATTATATATCATGCGGTCTTTATATTGAGAGTTTTTGTAATTGTATATTGTATCATTTTTATTTTTGTTACTTAATCGACATGAATAACGTTCTTTGTTTGATGTTTTAATTGTAATTATAAAGCAAGGGCTTCCTAGGGCTGTTTCAAACATGGAGAATGTGGTAATTGCGGAACAACTAGCGCAGGAGGAACGTCAATATGAAAGTCTTGCGAATACTGATCATGATCAAGTTAATGATGATATGGAATTAGAAGATCATGACAATAACATAATTGAGGATCATGGTGCAAATACATTAATCAATGATGCATTTAATGTTAGAATGGACGATGATCAACATCATGCACCACCAATTGATGACTTTGAAGATCTTCATGATTTACCTACACTTGAGAAGGCAGACGAACCATTTTTTGAAGGCTCCCGCATAAGTGTTCTCTCTGTTGTGTTGCTGATAATGAACTTGAAGGTTATGAATAGTTTTTCAAACACAGCCATCACGCTGGTGTTAAGGTACGTATGTGATTATATGTTTCATCGATTGCATATATATGATTTGATTTATGTTGCTATAATATTTGTATTG
Source organism: Pseudotsuga menziesii (assembly GCA_001517045.1). Classification (NCBI taxonomy): domain Eukaryota; kingdom Viridiplantae; phylum Streptophyta; class Pinopsida; order Pinales; family Pinaceae; genus Pseudotsuga; species Pseudotsuga menziesii. Next base: position 155,854 of record LPNX010619132.1, read on the forward strand.
GTATATGTACTTCATCATAAAAATAATAAGGATGTATTTGTTGTCATTAATATTATGCTCTTCAAATATTTATACTAACCATTTTTTATAAATTTGTTGTAATAGCTTGATAGGTGAATATTTGTTACCGCCATCAAATAAATTACCTCGCACATACCGAGATTTAAATTCCATCATGAAATATGTTGGAATGGAGTATCAAGCAATTGATGCATTTCCTAATGATCATATTTTATATTATAATCAATATGAGTTTGCAATAGAATGCCCTATATGTCATAGTAGTAGATATCAAACAGATCAAGTAACCAAAAAGGTGTCTCGTAACGTTCTTCATTATATTCCCATTATTCCATGCTTGCAACGACTGTTTAGGTGCAAAAACATAGCACAATTTATGGATTACCATGCACAGAATAGAAGTGGAGATGATATTCTTCGAATGCCCGCATATGGTTCTACATTTACAGACATGGAGGAAAAATGGCCACACTTTAAATAAGAACCTCATAATGCTAGACTTTCTTTGGCAGCGGATGGTGTCAATCCATTTGCAGAGATGAGATCTACTTACTCGGTTTGGCCTATTTTTGTTATCAACAATAACATTCCTCCATGGATGTCAATAAAGAGGGAGCATATAATGTTGGAAATGATTGTTCCAAGTATAATTTGTACTTTAGAACAATGTTTTTTTAATGCATTAGTATTTAATTTGTCATGAAGATCAATATTGTTGCATATTCATGTCATATATATATTTCATTTACTTATATGTATTGTATTTGTTGTTTTCTTTTAGGTAAGTACCAAGTTAAAGATATGAATGCATATATCGAGCCTCTTGTTCATGAACTACTTAAGCTATGGAATGGTGTCACTATGTATGATGTCTCTAGACCAGTAGGGAAAAGGGAATTTCAATTCCATGCAATGCTTGCCTGTACAATTCACGATGCTCCAGGGCTAACACATTTTTGTGGTCTTGAAACAAAGGGAAAAATTGCATGTCCAATTTGTGGTCCCAAGATGAAATCTCATCATTCAAAGAGTTTGTCAAAGGAAGTGTTTGATGAGTATAGGAACTTCCTCTCTAAGAATCATAGGTATCGAACTATCGAAAAACATCTTTTTAATGGGAAAGAGGAGACCGCATTAAAACCACAAAGAATGACACCTCACATATGGAAGTTGCAATATAATAGAAATCGTCAAGGTACGATTCAATTTTTCTATCTTATATATTCATATTGATCATCTCTTATATGTACCTTTAATGTTTTATTTTGGATTATATTAATTTTTTTTACTGTAATATACGACATTTTAATCTCTTTAACTTATATATTGATTACTGATGGTCTGCATGAACATCATGAAGGTGTAAATGGGCTTCCACGAGGAATGAAAAGTTATCCCAAACAATTTAGTAGGTTGCCTTACTATGAGCACTTACTAGTTGTTCATTTGTTTGATACAATGCATATCAGAAAGAATGTAGCTGAAACACTATGGCGAATATTAGACAGAAGGAATGACAAAGAAAAAATTGTCAAAATTTGCAATGACATTCATGAATCCAATCATGCAATGAAAGATATCATTGAACATTTAAACAACGATGGAGACCAAATTAATATAAGCTCACTTCCATGGTTATTGACTGAGCAACAAAGCAATGCGGTAAAAGAAGTGATACAAAAAATGAAATTTCCCACAGGATTTTGTTCGAACATAAATAATATCTTAACAAGGAAAGGTGATTTTGGTGGGGTAAAAATGCATGATTGGCATATCTTCATTAAGGTAATTATATTTCTAGTATATATATTGGTATATTACAATACTACATGTTTTTGGTTTACTTTTTTGCTTAATTTTGAAAAATATATTGATGAGACGTGTTCATTGTTACAGTATGTTCTACCTATATCTCTCCCAGACAACTTTGACAATAATGTCAAATAGGTCATATATGATCTTGGAAAATACATGAGGTAATTAGAAACAATATTTTTCATGCATCATCATGTAACTTGTTTAATTCATTGTATAACTTATATGAATTGACATTTGTTTTAGTCAATCATGTAGATTTGTACTACAATGTTAAATTTTTGTCGTTAAATGATATCATTATTTTCTTGCTTTACATGTAGATGGTTGTCATCTAAAGAAATCCACAAAGAAGATATAAAGTATTGGAAGAGAGAAATTCCTTGTTTAATGTGTCAAATGCAGATATTTCTACCTTCGGCATTTTTCAATGTGCAAGAACACTACCTCATACACCAAGTTGAGGAGATTGAATTGTGTGGACCTATACACGCAAGGTCCATGTGGATGGTTGAGAGGAACTTGAAATTTATGAAGGTTTTAGTTAGACAAAGAGCACATCCAAAGGGTTCTATGGTGGAGGGATATATGGTATTTTAGGCCATGGTGTATATTGTTGAACATCTTCCAGGGTTGAGGTTTATTAAGACGGAATTAGATCGATGCATTGGTGATCCAAACTCCACTAAGAAATTAGGAGAGTACCTGATGGGGAAAGGTAAATCAAGGAAGGTCAAAGGTAATTATTAAATGGTGTTATAGATTAATATTAATGTTAATACATTTTAATAATATCGCACATAATTATTTCATTTTTAATATTCATTAATGATATGCATCATTAATATTTATAATGTTACACTGCGTTAAGTAATTATAAATTTCTGAGTTGATTTATGTAATTTTATTTTCATGCGGTTGGTCACGAGTGGGATGCACTACATTTGTACGTCACAAACAATCTTGATTGGATGAAGGTATGGATTGAACAATGTAATCAATTTGGTCAAGGACTATCATGGGAAGGTGTGGCTTCATTGGTTAAAGACGCACATCGCAATGGAGATGGAAATCTAACAGAAAGGGAAATTGATTTAGCATATGGTTTAAAAGATAAACAGGTAAGCATGATATTATAAATATAAGCCATAAAATTTTCAATTACGTCAATATTCATGTTCATCTTGATGAATTTCATTTTATTTGCATACTTTAAGAACATAAAATACTTACTATCAATTGCAGGTAAAACACCACAAGGCTATGTGGTTCAATGGTCGTAAATATCACATTAAAAAGTTGGATGAAACAAAGAAAACATGTGATTCTGGGATAAGTGTAGTCTTTGAGGTCACTAATGTTTCATCTAGAAGCGACAGACGTCCAGAATTGTCATAAAATCGATATTATGGATATTTGGAAGATATCATTGACTGTGACTTTAAATCATTCAAAATAATTCTTTTTGTTGTGAAATGGTACAAGCTACGATTGAATCGATTTGATCCCGATAGAACTGTTATTGAACATGCTAATGGATTTACCATGGTCAATACAAGGTCGCTTGAGTCACGAACGTCAGAGCCCTATGTTCTTCCAAGTCAATGTGAACAGGTATTTTACTCAGAAGTTCCCGGTAGACAGGCTTGGTTGTTTGTTATTAGACATGATCCAAGAGGAACGCCGGTAAAGTATAATATTGTAGAGGAAGCTGAAGAAGGTGTTGAAGAAGAAGGTGATCATGTAGAGGATCAACATGAGTTGGATGTTGATGATCATAATGTTACACAGGAAGATGTTGAAGAGTTAGTTGAAGCAGATGATGTTAGAGACAATGTTCATGATGAAGATGATATTGACGATTATCACTTTATTGAAACTAACAATGATACCGATGATGATATAGCCTTTAATCCTTATAATGTTGAATTTGGATCAGATGATACAGATGCAAAATTGGATGGAGAAGATGATCATGAAGTGCATTGAACATCATTCCAAGTGATATATTGTGAGGGGGGGGGGGGAAGATGAGCTTCCACCTTCACGTGGTTTTCCCTGTTGAGTAGAGAATATTAAAATATTCTCAAAACAAAGAGAAGCTCATTAAGGTATTTTACTCATGTTGGTCAAAAACTTATGAGAAGAGGTGAGGGATTTGGTAGTGCTCATGAATAGCATGCATGCAATGTTGCAGTTAATATCATTCCTTACCATGTTGTATTTGTAGTTGTTGTCATCACTCATCACACTATAGTATTTGTTCATGCCTTCCCATAACATTGGGTTGGGCTAGATTACACGGTATGTCATGGAATATCTACTCATTTATTCCTTGCCAAATATTTTTCCTTTTACATGATTTAGGATTTGGTTTTCTGATCACCTTGAACTGATAGCACTCCATCCTAATATTTCTCCCCTTCATAAGGTGTTTTGTTGACTAATCTGTGCTAGTGTTGGAAGGAATATATAGAAAGAGCCTACTCCCTTCACATTCGTAGGATTGAATCATGAACTAAAACACATGGCGATGGGTTGGGAATGACCGTCGACACTTCTTGAAATCCAAATACACTATCACTCCATCTATGGATATAATAAGTGTTGATAGGATTCCAAGATAATCTGAGAGACGTATCCTCCATAGTATTTTTTGCCTTGGGACAGAGGTTAATGAAATCTTCATGTAGGACATGGATTATACCATGATTTTCAATGTTTAATTCTTGAATAACCTAGTAATCTCGTTAGGTGTTATTTCATGTTTTTCAATTGTTATATTCCTTTCCCCTTAAATAATAGAAAATAAAGCATTATCCTACTCCTTTTTTATTGGTGATATAATATAATTTCATATAATTATCTTCATGGACACCTCCATGCATCCAAATTTGTGCAAACCTAGCAAGACAAATCAATCTCTCAAGTACCTCAAGATGTAGCTGATTTGGAGCAAGGAGATAATGCAATATATTCAATGATCCTCGTCTAGCTATCAATGTGAAATGAAAGAGAGGCATGCTATGAATAATTAAAGAAATGCACTTGAATTTGAAAAATGAAAGGTTTTCTTACAATGGAGGTTCTACCTACATTTATATTGCTGAAAAGGCCTTTTGGTACTAACAAGGTATTTGGGTTTCAATTATTATATGGACACATAATTTGAAGTCTAGACGGAAAAGGAAAATGATCATTAACATAAAAAATGCTTAAAAATCCTTTAACAATATGTAGGCATACTATTTAAATTACAATTATTTTATGCTGAAAGTATTTGAATGTCAATCAATAAATTCACTTCAACATTCTAGGTTCTTAAGACGAAAACACCAATTCTATTGCATGGTGCCATGCATGCCTCATGGAAAAGGGTTGGCGATGATAATGATGATGATAATGACTATGATGGCGAATATGCCAATGAAAGTGAGAATGATATGAATGACAATTATGATTATGGCAATGCTGACAACGATGATGATGTCAATGATGGCCATTATTAAGACCATAAGGGAAAGGGGGCAATGTTAGTAATGTCATGGAGAATGTTGATGATGATTACACTGACAATGTGAATGACGAGAATGACAATGGTGATGACAATGATGATGACGATGATGGTGAAAATGATGATGATGATGATGATCATTATTATTACAACCCTAATCCCTTTACTAGAATTATATTATAATGGATTGAAAACAATGGGCAAAATATATACCAGAATATCCAATTTGGCATAGGATTTATGCAAAGAATATAACACATACCCAATAACAATGATGAAAATAATGATGAACAATGATGATGATGATGCCATTGAGAATGATGTGCTTATATAATGATAATGATGAAAATGATGACGATAATGAGGACAATGATGATGATGATAACAATGACAATGATGACTATGATGACAATGAAAATGATGATGACAATGAGATGAATGAATATGGTGATAATGATGATGGAAATGATGAGGACATTGATGATGATGTGATTATATGATATCACATAATTTGAAATATACCAATATTAAGACAAAATTTTATAAACTACAATAAAAATATCCTCTAGTTAAGATGTGAATGTGGATATATAGTTATATGGTTTCCAAACATATTTGACCTATCCCACAATCAGAAGTTCAGGGGGGGGAATTCCCATAAAAATAATCCAAAAGGGTTTATTATTGAAACATATTATAGTATGTCATATTTAAATACAAAGGTGTCAATAGTGATTTCATTAGGTTCAATAGTACCGTGTAGTACACCTTCGGGATAAACTCTATTGACACCTTTAGTGGTACCATTCTTGCTACCAAAGTTATCTTTTTTACAACCATGAACATTGCTACAATTATTAGGCTAGTGGGTATCTATTGAAATCTTCTTTTTAATCCTTATGCCAAAGTTGACAACGAACTAGGGCCAACTAGGCCAAACAAAATTCAAAAAAGCTAGATTTAATTGCGACAAGGATGAAAGATCATACACAATCTTAATACTATCAATAAAACCCTAACTAACAAAAAATTAGATTTCACCTAATTTGAAATATACACAATACAAAAGAGAAACCACCCATTTTCAATGTACACAGTAAAAAAGAGAATTTTCAATGTAAATAATACACAAAGAGAAACAACTCATTTTTCAATGTACACAATATACAAATGATAGATTATTTTTATTTTAGATGGATAGATTTTTTATTGTCACATATTTATATATACATGGATATATAAGCCTCGTATTGATACATAATGTCAATACACTACCATGAATTAACAAAATCTCTATGAGTTGAAGTGACCATCAACAATATTCCTTTGTACCCTCCATTGTTCAAAATTTGAGTTTAAGATCCCACCACTCAAAATATTGTGATACTTTGTGTACAAATCATGACCTCTAAGGAATTTGTTCTTTAACACATACTCGATGTTCCCAAAATTGTAGGACATAACCTAGTCAAGGTTGTTTCACCATGGATCCTTGAACATGAATGTCCCTCCACTTTCTATTAATAAATCGAATACTTAATCTTATAAATAATGGGGGTTTAATATTAAATATGACAATATACCCACCAAAGACCATGTTACAAATCCTTTTGAGTACCTTTATAACTAAATATTTAAATACACTAGAGAGAAAACTACCACAATACCCATCTTCAACCCATGTAAAATCTATCCCAACAAAAGTATCAACATCCACAACTCAATTACAAATCTAATTCTTGTCATTCTCCTTGGTTTGAAAAGTTGAAAAATTGAATGTACCATGGATACATTTTATATTTGATGATATAAAGGACATTTTTTCGCGGTTAAAATAAAAAAATTATGCTCATAAACAATTAAAAACCACCTAATCAACACACCAAACTTTGCAATACAATTCCCCGCTGGTGGTCCTATATATGGTCCGGGTTCCAATTTCTATTTCCTTTCAGTGCCCGATTCCGATGGATTTTATAGTTCTGAGGACTTCTACCTTATAATTTCCTTGCCATCCCAGATTCTAAGTCCATTGATGATCCTGTGGTTTATTTGTCCATTTCCTATTTTGATTCAGATTACTGTACATATCCATTTTCCCCTTAGTTCAATAAATCTCCAGCAATCCTATTTCTGTCCCAAGTTCCTTTCCCTATTGTTCCATTCATTGACCATTCTGTGGAGTCGTTGATCAATCCCTGAGGGGGGGGAGGCTCAGTGTGTCCAGTTCCTGTTCTATTTTGAGGACTGATCATTTGACCGAGCTGGATGAGGGTACATTGTTTATCCTTAAATTGAGGATACTTTTTTAGGGCAGGCTTTTCCTTATCTTCAATAGGTAGGATAGAGGTGGCTAGAACTTGGGTAGGGGTTTAAGAAGCAAATTAGGTAGAAGGAGAAATCCACCCTTTCGATTTGGAGTAGTCCGCCATTTCATCGATTTGGAGCAGTCTGCCATTTTGATTTGGAGAAGATTCATTCCGCTACCATTCCATTCCAAATGTCTTCAGTAAGTGACATTGAGCTATTTTGATTTTGGTTCTGCTCTCATTTACACATCTTCCATGTGTTCATATAAGGATAAAAAATCATCAACAGAATCAACCAGAAACCTTTAAACAGTCTCACCACCATAGGCCCTTACCCTTTTGTAAGAAGAAAAGCCTTATCCTTCTTTTCCCATAAACCTTCCTTTACCCTTTTTGCCGGTGACCAGGAGCTCTTAGCCTGCGTGAATAGATATTGTACTAGTAATCCACTTGTATTCCAAGTATAGGTGTTAAAAATAACAACCATTAGGTAAGTGATACGTTCTATACAATAGTTCAGTTTCTTACAGTAAGCTCTATCATACCAGGAAACAACCAAATCTATTAACACTCAAGATGTATAAGTAATATGCAACTACTAATTCCATGGAAGCTAATATTATCTTAATAAGGAAAGTAGTTTGATGGGATGGAGTAATGATTGAACGTAGTATATATATTTTACATACATGAACTGAATAGAACATTTGTATCTAATGGATTAAAAAACATGTCTTCCTATCCATCCACCATCCATTGGTTCACATCTCTCATTCTTGTCGGTTGGCACCTCCTTGCTTGTCATGCATGGATACGTTTTTAGGGTAATTGGTACACCTCACTCTGGAGACTACACATCATCCTTTCCCTCTGCTCATACAGTCCAGCAGCATCAGCATAAGCATAGCATCAACATCAGATTCCAATCACAATATCCGTATAGAGATTCTTGTATAGATCTGTATAGAGATGTATGTTGATCTAGAGATGTAGGAATTTAGAGATATTTCTATTGATGAAGGGATTTTTGTGATAGGTTCCAAAGTTATAGGTGGACAGCTAAGAGGAGTTCTGTGGTTCCGTTGATTCATCTACAACGTGTAGCAAAACATCCTCCATGTGTCATAGAAACTGTATGAAAAGTTATGCATAAAAATCCATGCTTGTGGGATTCAAAGCCCATTTTTATGTGCATAAAAAACCCTACTAATGTGTGTGTAAATGTGCTTATGGATTAGAGAAGTGATGAAGCCCTCCAAGAGATGTATTTTTCTCCTAGTTCATGTTGAAAATGTATCGGTCGGCCTTATGTGTTCTAAGAAACCTCCAAGAGAGGGTATAAATAAACCATCAAAGCACCTCATTTCATAATAAAATCATCAAGTCTATTCTAGTGAAAATCTTGTTGAGAAAAGGAGCATGTGAAAGAAGTTATTTTCTTGGGTTTTATGGTTTTACTATCTCTCTTCAACCTTTCTATGTTTGGTTAGAGTTTCTCTACAAGGGGACCTGCTTTTGGTAATAGGGTTTTGGCATGGTTTGGGGGTAAAGTGCCAAAGCTTTGGATTAGTTATTGCGCTATGGGATGAGGATAATGCTTTTGCAAAAACATTCTTAAGAAGACCTACATGCTTTATGTTGAGATGAAAAATCAATCCTCTTATTGAGCTAGGGTCTCCCTATAAGGAAACCTCTTTTGTATCAGGGTTTTTTGCATTATCTCTTGGGTAAAGTTCAAAAAAATTTGCATGATAGAATGCACCATAAGGAGAGGATCACAATGATTCCAAAAGGTTTAATAAAGGATCTATATTTTATCTGCTAGCTGATTTTTCTATGCGCTTGTTGAATTAGGGTTTTTCCCTATAAGTGAGGTTGTTTTGCATGAAGTTTTTGGGCACGATTTCTTGAGAAAAGTGCTAGGTTTGTTGAATGTATCATTTCACCTTGAATAGGATATTCTAATGAAACCAAAAGTTGATGAAGTGACCTACAATTGTTGAGTTATTTGTATTTTTGTTGGGCTATGAAAAACCTAGGGTTTCAGTTTTAAGGCTCATTTTGGGGTTTCGTCTCTGAATTTTCTACATGAAGTGTATGGAGGATATTTTATTAAATTTTCACAGTATGATGATGGTATGACTCCTATATCATGATTTTATGTGAAAAATGGTTCATGTGTGATTTTTAATACATGCATATGGATATGCATGTGTATATATGTGTGTATGTGTAGAGAGAGAAACAAATAGAGATCGATGTATATGTAAGAATGTATTATGTTAATGATTATATCACATTTAGAAAAATAATTAAATTAAAATCATGATCTAGTTAACACTTCCATACTTCTAACTTCAATGTAAGCCCATGCCAACTTAGAGGTGAAGAACAACTTTAAATCATACAGTACAATAATGCCCTACCTTTGGTTACTTGAATGGTATAGATCTTCCCAAAAAGATACTATATATAAATGCTCTATGGATTTTCATTATGATGATCCCTAACTATAAACTAATAATATAATGTTAAGTTTTAGATACCTTTAATGTTCTTTCCTCACTTAATTTTTTAATATAAACTAGCTTTGAAAACTCCTTTGTAAAACAGACCAACAACACTAAGAGGGGAGGGTGAATCCATGTTTCTCTTTAAACACAATCTCAAATCCAAAGGTTAAATTTATCAATGATGCAACCAGGGTTTTATATTGCACAAAATAAAGTATATGAGGGAAATTTTACCTTCAACATAGAGTTAAAATCACCCAATCATACTAACAACTCATCTTTCAGAACATAATTAGATTACTCTGTTCATAATGACATTCTTCCTTTAATGGTTTGACCATAATGGACCATGATGTGTTGTTGGCATACACATTAGTATCACCTCAAGAATGGAAAGATATGCAAGTCCACTTAGTGGAAAGGTGAAGAATTGCATAATAATATAGTTGGCTTAAATTCTTCATATAAAGAGAATGGAACATTGCAGGAAGCTCCTACATCGAAGGATAATTTTCAGGTGGACTTGGGAGGCTCAACCTCTACCTAGAAAAGATCCTTCAGCTAATCTAAAGGATAATAAAAGTCTCCTTGGTGAGTCCCCACTGTAGGGAAAATGGATTGAAGTGAAGAAAATAATGGAAAAGAAGGGAAGTATTGCTGAAGAAAGGGGCTCTTTAGTTTCAGAAGTTTTTACCATGTGGGGTCCAAGTCCTCCAACTAGAAACTTGGCTTATGTCACCCTATACCGATGCCATCACATCCTTCCAAATTGATCTCTAAGGAATTTGTGACTAGTGCAGCAAAGTTGTTTTAGAAATCATGAGATAGAGGATTTGTGATTAATTCAATAAATACCTTATCCCAATAAGATAAAAAGTGTTGAAATATAAAAGAGCCTTGATGATAAACACAAGATAGATGTATCGCACGTACCATAAACACATAAGACTTCAAGAGAGTGTGCAATAGATAGGATGCCCTTGGGATAACTATTTCTCTTACTTGGTGGAGTGTAGGTACAGACGAACAGGTATTTGTCGGATCTGTCATCCTTGAGCGAGGAAATATCAAGAAGACTAGAGGAAAGTGAAACATCTAGTAGGCCTAAAAGAGCGATATCAACTAGATGTCAAAAGATTAGAAGTAAATTCAATAAACGAATGGATTTTTTTCTCACTGAAGGAGGTTCATGCTCTTATGATGATGAGACCATGGGCGACATCAATGTTCCCTTGAGGTACAGACATTTAGTCAAACAATGGGTACCGAAGGATCTTCCTCCTTTAAACACAGATTTTTGCGTGAACGAGAGGATATTGCAGATTGCACCTTCGTCACTATATGGTTTGGGGTTGTTTTGCATGGATGGCATAAAGGTGGGTTACGACAGATGTACCGAATTGATGGAGTATGTCGGACCCTGCTACAATTACAGAGATTGGATGTGGTTGGTCCAATATACACACAGTATGCGTAGATACAGACTGTCTGCAAATTATTTAGAGTTAAAAAATAATAATCAAAGTAAAGGAGCGAGTATGTACATTGACGGAAGGCCCAAAGCATCGGGTAATATTGCGGGGTTTATAAACAGCACACAACCTGGGTCTACAAATAAAGAACCCAATTGCATAGTCGAGGGGCGTGAAGGAAACTGTGTTTTCATCTGTGCTATAAAATCAATAGCATCAGGGGAAGAGTTGCTGATTAGTTACAATTTGAATCAGATAGATACATATGCATATACTTTGAGAGTGGTACATATAACATTTCACAAAACCTGTAATCTTTATGTTATCAATTTCACAATATGTTTTCCATTAATTTTTTAAAAAATATGTTTTTAAATAAGATTTTCCCCGTGTATTGGTTTTAGTTCGAAATTAATGTTTTTAATTACTTTTGTTGCAGTCAACTGATCGAGGCAAGTCCCTAATGGAGCCTGAGAGGCCGACACGCCCCTACAGTCGACAGGTATATATACCACATTTTTACTTACCTGCTTCTTTAGAAAGTACATTTGTTTAATTATGATATCAACGTGGTCAATGTTTAAATATGTTTTTAAATAATATTTTCCCCGTGTATTGGTTTCAGTTCGAAATTAATGTTTTTAATTACTTTGTTGCAGTCAGCTGATCGGGGCAAGTTCCCAATGGAGCCTGGGAGGCCGACACCCCCCTACAGGAAATAGGTATATATACCACATTTTTACTTACCTGCTTCTTTAGAAAGTACATTTGTTTAATTATGATATCAACGTGTTCAATATTTTGTTTGTAGGATGAGGGTCGAGGCAAGAGCTCCATGATAGATGATATGTCGACAGATGTTAGCACGCCACGCTCATCGGGTCATGAGCAGGTATATAGCACGTTGTGAATTTTAGAAACTATATTTATACATATTTATGTTATCTAATTATATTAATGATTTCAAATTGATATTAATGTTTTCTATTTTTATGTCGAATGATACTTATCTATAGACGGATCCGAAGGATATGGATTTGGGGCACATTCTTGATGATGTTGACCTCAAGAATTCAAAGAATATCTGGGATGCAGTTCAAAAAGAAAAAACAAAATTAAATCAGGAGGTCATCAATCTACTTATATCGGATCCACAAATGATGCAGGATGAGACTCAAGAAAAGATAGATCGTGTGTTGCTTAAAGTAAAGTGCTTGGATGTAAGCTGCAAAATCTTTAATTATAAGTCTATTCCAAATGCAATTTTTTTTCCTATTTGTATATGAGTAACTAAAATATTATTTGTTTCTACAAGAATATTTTTCCCTCGGTGAGAGGCATGATGATACCATTAAGCATGAAACCCCCTTCGCCACTGATCATGTATCGTTACCGTCTAGCCAGTCAGAAACAGAAATTGAGACACCCCAGACGGAACATGAGAGTGCCGACGAGGATCAGGGGTATGAGAGTGCCAGTGAGGATCAGGGGCCGGTACATGGAGAAGAGCATGACTTTGATGCTTCTGTCCTAGCATTTCCTGGATCTTTCTGTGTCACTAGCACGGGAACATTTGAGACTACTTTTTTGGTGGACGAAGATCTCATTCCCTACAAGATGGAGAAGATTCCAGGTACTATTTAGAAAATGTTTTAACTATATATTATAATTTTATTGGAATGTAATTATGCATCATTCTTTTTACACTAATTAACACATACTCATTTTTGTAGGAAATGATGTCTTTTATAAACATCTTAATGATTGGTCTTTAGAGCTGTTTGGGCCCACTATCCACACATGGTGGAACCGGCAGAGTAAATTTTTGAAAGATGAGCTTATTGCTCGCTTGGTTGGGTTTTTTGGTGCCGAAACCTTCAACCGAAAAAAGGTTCTTGAAAAATCTGGCCAACATTTACATTATGTACGGGAGGGATATCGGAACAAATTAGCAATTAATCCAAAGTATGAGTTCCCTCCAATGATTCCAACAAGGGAGTGGAAAGTCTTGCTGGATGATGCAAGGGAGAAAGCTGTGAAAATAGCGGGCAAGCCAGTACCCGAGTCAGCTAGAAGGTATGCAATACTTTCGGCAATGCAATTATATGTTTATTACACTTTATTTTCCATTTTTTTGCAATGTTTAACGTATTTAAAATTACTTGTATAGGCTTCTAGATACGTCCAAGGCCACCCAAGCAAGAATAGAAAAACATGGGCAACACAAGCTTGGCCCTAGTGGATATTCCAACCTGCAAACACGAATTGTATGTATGATCAATAATGATTTTATTGTATAGAAATTATAGATTGAATTTAAAATTGTTTTCATGATGATATAACAACAACAATGATGATCTAATTGAAAATTACAAGCGCAAAGATTCCATGATTTTCCAATGGAGGAAGACATGAGGATCGGCTACCAACGCGGGTTTTTAGGTGTTGTTTAACATCAAACAAGCAGCTGTGGTAGCCAAGCAAAGTCTTCCAGTGATCCATCCTGCGAACAGGTAACTACAATAAACAAATTCTATTTTTTATTGATTCATTGTGTTTTATATTCATTAATAAACTAGTACATAAAATATTGAGTCTCTTTGTGTTAAGCTGCACAACGAAAGTAGAGAAAATGTGATGGATGGAGGATAAAGAGATATTGGAGTTCATGTTGATCGAAATCCAGGTAATAAATATTCCTGTGTTAAAAAAAACTAGTATGGATTAAAGTCTCAAATATTAAATTGCAAATACTATATTGTTGTAAGTGTTGATGTTTTAATGCAGAGGGTCTTCATGTGCAACTTGAGGCAGCATCAGAAGATCAAATGCATGAAATTCATGTCACCCATGAGTTTCCAGGTACAAAGCACCGCTCTAATGTTTTTTTCTTAATGAAGGACTTACAATGATAATAATAAAAACACGTCAAGTAATTAATATTTCTTCATTTTTCCAGTACATCCTGGCACCTTACAGCAGCCACATACATGTCATGAGCACACAGTCCATCAACAAACATGATCACTACAGAGGGCATAGGAAACAAAAAACAATTGGAATAAGAGGATGTCACACTTATAGAATATGTGGAAAGAAAAAAGTGCCAAAAAAAGAAGTGATTGTAATAAGTACACTATTACATTATTTTTTTATGCATTGTCCTCGGATATTATTTTTGATATTATGGAGTAATGTCTTCAACTATTTATTTTTTTCTATGTATGAATGAATGAATGAGTTAATTAATGAATGCTATAAACTAATTAATGATCGAATGCACGTAATTCCTTCAAGACAAGAAACTCATGATGTTCGCACAAAATATCATTTATTTCCAAGCACGTGCATTGGGTATGGGGAATTGAGAGTGATGTGAGGGAGGGGAGGGGCCATATGAGCTTCCACCTTCACATGGTTGGCCCTATTTAGTAGATAATATTAAAATATTCTCGAAACAGGGAGGAGCTCAATAAGGTAAAATCCATGCATTATTACAATGTTTCTTTCTTATGACCAGATATGTTGTTTCTTTCTTCCAGCTAACTATAGACATGCATTTTATTTACACTGCAGAGTGAGAATCTTGATGGGCTGGAGATTTCTGGTTTGGAATATCTTCAAAGTCTACATGTTGAGGCATTGACCAAGCTTTGCCAAGCTAAGGTATTTGTATCCAGTTAAGATTAAGTGGGAAAGGTATGTAGCTATCCCTTCCATTATAGAGGATATATACTTGGAGTTACATCTTTGCTTGTAAGTTTTTATATTAGTTAATTAGGTTTTTCTGTTAGCTTCAATTTTTCTCGCCTATTATGAATTGCTTGTTTAATATCATGGAACCGGTAAGTATGTTAATCCATGTGTGTTATTTTAATTGTCTACTTTGTATTGCCTCCTTATGGGGATCATTGTAACGTTAAATCACTAGAATATCCAACCATCCATTATATCATCATCTTCCAAACATCGATCATTTCCACTCCTAAAATATGAGTTTTCATTGTCATTTCATTGCTGGTTGAAAGCGTGTAAATTTGAGTTTGAAGGCTGATCATTTGAAGAACCATAAAATTTGCAAGCAATCGATGGGATGCATTTTAAATAAGGTTTTTATTAAACTCATCCCAAATGGTAGTGACATAGATCTAATTACAAGCTAGAGGCCCATCACATGTGTTAATGTCTCATATACAATTCTTGTAAAGGCTCTTGCTCTCATGATTAAACATATTCTCCGTAAGATTGTTCGTCCAAAACAAGCTGGTTCATTAAAGAGGGTTTCATCTTATCACTCATTTATTTTTATCTCTTATATTCTTAATTCCAGCAATAAATTTTCTGACATTACTTTGGATACTGGGATGTGCAAGTGGCATTTTGACATGCCTAAGATTCTTGAAGGTTCTATAACAATTTTATCAGATGCAGAGCTTGGGATGACCATGTTTAGTCTAGGTGAGTTAGTTTTAGACTACATCCTAATCTCTCTATTTTTTATTTTGAAAGATAAAACTTTTTGTTGATCATTGGAAGCCTTGAGCCAAGAATACTTGCTTTCGATAGTATTTACCAATTGATATCTTCTTGACATTTTCCTCTCAAGAAAATTGCTCTCTGAAAAATTGAAGAATTACTAAGACTGTAGATAATTTATGGAAAAAATAATATTGTACAGAATATTGAAAAGCATTTCATGCATATGTATTGTTATTGTTTCTTATAGTTATTCTTGTGATAATAGGCAATCGATGTATCATGTATTCCTCTGCTGTCAACAGAAATAAGTAAAATTCCTACAAGGTTCCATTACCGTCTCATTATTCTCTAAACAGTTTATAACCTAGAGATTCTATCTTGCATAAATAGAGACTGACCAATGATTTAACCCCAATTCCAGAAGATATTGCAGGCATTGGCCAATGGCTATAAGGACTATAGAAATAACATTAGGAGTGAAACTGTTTTTCTAGCTGTGGGAATTCTGAATCTTCTCAAAAAAAAATTTGAGCAAAACATGCAGAGCTTACTGCAAATGATTCATAGAAATTTTTGGATGATAGGATTATTCATGGCTCTTCAAAGAAGACTTATAGCATGTGGGAAATAAAACGCAATATTTGGAATGGTTCTTCGATTCCTTACTGGACCGGTAGTTATGGCAGTTTCTTCAATTGCAGTTGGTCTTCGAGGCCGCATTTTGCATATTGCAATTGCGCAGGTGAGCTCTTCTATTTTTCATTCGATAATGCCTCTGTTTTCTTTATTTTTGCTCATTTCAATGTGCTAAAACTTATGTCAAAAGAATTTTGTTGAGAATTTTCTTTGAAATGCACTTGCTAGCAAAATATAATATGTAGATGTAACTACAACAGTGTCCCATGTGTACTGGATAGTGTGTGATTTTTTTCTTCGCTTTGGGACATTTGAGTCTACTTGTTCCTTTTCACTATTGTTTGGAGCTCAAGAAAGCTCCAGTAGCACACAACATATATGCATTTCCTGTTGGAGAAGGTTTATAATTATGTGCATATACACCATATTCCTTACCAAACCAGTTAAGAGTCATGTCAGAACAATGCTTACATTCACTGTTAGTGTCTCTAAACTATAGTCACATGGTAGAGACATGTTAGCCAGAGCTTCAAACTGAAAGACCCAAAACCATGAGTTGCTGTGTGGCAATGGTTACGTAGGAGGTCTTAATCTGATCGCATGCCAGAATCATATTATGACTAGTTTCATTGTTGACAATTGTGACAGCATCTCTTTTGTGTGGTTGAGCTAACCTTATTTTGTTGACAGCTGGAAGTTTTACTAATAGTTCTGTTTTTCAATCTTTTCTTTTGGTGCAGGTTGCATTACCTCAAGGAATCGTTTTGTTTGTATTTGCAAGGGAGTATAATGTACATCCTGATATTCTCAGCCCAACGTAAGACCACCTACTTCTCATTCCACATAAAGATTGAGTTATCACAAAATATTATAGGCCATGGATTATTTTTTTGTGGGGAAATAAGATCTATAATGATGCTGAGAATTTAGGTTGTAGAGTGATAAGTTGCTATGTAAGATCTATGAAAGAGAGAACTAAGAATATTCGAGGTAGTGATGAAATGGAGAAAATAAGAATGCAAAAAGTGATTACTTTTACCACAGCCCTATCAATATCACAGAGAAAAATTCTGCAACTAAGTGCTATTGTTGTTTTGCTTTCTTTGTTGAAAGGTCTTTTAAGGGGTAGTTTTAATTGAAACTTTTATATTTGTGATACATTTCTATGACTTAATATCGAAAATAGTTTGTGTATTCAAAAGCCTGATACTTATATTATAAAAGGGGAGGAGTTGTTATCCTTCTAGATGCTATAATCTATCATTACACCAATGAGAAAATAAACTTCTTGTGTCATTGTTAGTTTAAAGATCCATTTGGTTAGTAATTAGAATCTCATATTCCCCTTCACGTAGAAAATTCATCTCAATTTGGTTTCTTCTCCCTGGGTGAAATTTTAAAAACAAGATAGATGGCTGCTGTGTAACATGTATGAAATGAGTTATAAGAAATATATTTCAAGTCCCAGCACCCTGATATGCACCGTTTGGATTGCCTCATTGATTTTTTTTCGCATAGTATTTTCATTGAACTTCGTTATACCTATTTTAATAGCCACAACTGTGATGATTGAAGGTTTTTGTAAGCCAACTGGTGCAGACCTCCAAACCCTCGGTGAGAAAATGTGTGCTTAATTAAACATGGAGCTATGTTTGACTCCTGAGCTTCACCTTTCCTAATGAAAAACCAAATCAAACAGCCTGACCTTCACTAGCTTCTTATTGGAACATATCATCATAAGCTAGAGAGTAGCATACCTGTAGATTTTACTCTTTGGAATTCAATATGACATAAGAAAAGCAATTAACGATGGGGTTCATCTAAATCTGCTAATATCAAAATTTGGCCTATGGAATTGGATTCTTGAAAATTTTGTTTCATGTTACAGGAGATTGAGCTAAGAGCTAACACTTAGGTTTGTTTGATGCAGGGTGATATTTGGCATGATTGTGTCTTTGCCAATAACGCTATTATACTATGTGTTTCTTGTGTCTTTAACCTCGAAGCCTCAGTGAATCTTAGATCTACTAGTGGCATGAAGCCTGCTGATAATTCCATGAAATTCTACTCAGGAATGTTGAATATGACTGTGGAATATATTGGCATATGACTACCTCAAGAATGCGGGTGTATAAGCTATTGCAATCTACCAAGTTTCTACAAATATCAATCCCATTATATGCCTATATCTCAAATGGATTGGAGATATAATAGTTTCTTAGGTTATCCTTCTAGCAGGCCACAAATTCAAAACTATCACCTCAACTTCCTCCTAGTTGCACTGTATTTGTTTATTAATATTAATTCCTTATGATAAACCTAGGGCCAAACTTAAATTGTGAGGGTTTATTCAACTAGGGCTGATGTATTTATTGTATACCCAAAATCCTTCTCCTAATATCGACTCTCCTCTTCTTCATATGGTATGGTTTTGGGATTGAAATAAGGATATTTTCTCATGGGAAAGATGGTGAGGTGCCCTTAAACTAGTATGTTGTTATAAAATATCCTCACAACCCTTAACTTCTAGCAAAATATGAGGTAATCTGAACTTAACAAGGTCCATACACATGATTATATTCACAAATCATGAGCATGAAGATTTATTACTGGCACAAAAACTTGTTTAAGACCTCCATATCATTGTCATGGACTATCATAAATCCATTCTTAATTGCCTTCCTCCCATAGTTTCCTATCAAATTCCTTCATTAAAAGAAGCCTTGAACCCATCATAAAACTTGCCAAAGAGGACTGTCATTCCCAACCAATAACCAAGTTGTTTTGACAGTAATTTCACAAACATTTTTACTTTGAGGAATTTAGGAAGGAAATTGGAACTTTATTATAATCTCTTTGTCAAAAATATAAGCATATGGACACCATCTTTTCTTGACTAAAAGGTACTATTGCTGCTGTTACAATACAATTTGCTTAGGCTGGAAATAGTTGTCTTGACATTAGTGTGAAATCATTTTCACTTTGCAAAAAAAAAAGTAATTTGGAAGTTGTCTATGTCATTAAAGTGTTTATTCACATACATTTGGCCATTGCATTTGATTGTTTTTCAAGATATAATTTTGATTGACTGGAAATAGCTTTCACGACATGTCTTGTTACTTGGAAGATTGAGTTTTGCAATTTTGAAGTAAATTGAAGATACAAATTGATACAGTTGTATTGTATCATTTCATTTGGGATATGATGGAAATCAACCACCTCTGACAGTCCTATGGAGCAAATTTTCAATTTTCATTTGCCTCATTTCTATTTCGAAGTTGCACTTTGTTGACTTCATCATATGGATGGAAATTTGATATAATGATATATTTGTTAGTGGTTGTCATTCTCTCATTTGCTAAAGTTCCACTGATTTATCATAATTCATTCATTGCTATCTATGCTTAACATAGGTGCTCATATTACCTTTCTATAAATGGAAAGTCTAATAATAATTGTTTTTGGGCTTACTTGAAACATTTTCATTTATTCTGACTTGAACAAATAACTAGCTTTGAACAACCATACTCATTCAAACATACTACTCTTGGAAGAGCTATATATTTGATACATGACTTAATTGAGCATATCAAAACTTGAAGCAAGTCTTTGTCATCCAAATCATATATATATTTCTTGCACACATACATTTGGTCAAAGCTATTAATCATTTGTCATTTTATCTCACGATTGTTACTTCAGGCATAGCTTACTGATATTTTTTTCTGGGCACTTTGTTAGCAACATTCACTTTATTGTAGTAATTTCACAATCTATACAAACATCAAGGTGTGTCTCCAGTAATCTGGCATTTGTATTTTTTTTTTAAACACTTATAGCCGTCGGTTAAGCGAAGGCCTGTAGGTGATTTTTTTTTTAAATTCAATACCGTTGCTTAACCGACGTTTTGAGTTTTCATAATCCATCGGTTAAGAGACGCGTTTCTTTGGTGAACCGACATCCATGCTGTAGAAGCGACGACCTGTAGGTGTAAATGTTTTTTGAAAAATTTCGTCACCGTCTCTTAACCGATGATTATGTTTTCATAATCCGTCGGTTAAGAGATGGGTTTCTTTGGTGAACCGATGGCCATGCTGTAGAAGCGATGGCCTGTAAGTGTAGTTTAAAAAAAAAATTCTCCACTGTCTCTTAACCAACGCTTACGTTCTCATTATCGTCGTTTAAGCGACGCATGTTTAAAGTTTAAATGATAAATAATATGAATTAGATGTCGGATAACCGACGATTTACATTTAACCGACGGTAAACTGAGCTGTCGCTTAACCGACGGATTGGAAAGGTGTCGGATAACCGACGACAATCCACCGATGCTTTAAAAAAATCATAGTGTTGTACATGCAACAGGGAAGTGTCGAAAATCTGACAATACGGCCGTCAGATTTTTGGTCGAAATGTAGTTGTGTGAGTCGTAAGCTTTGATATATGAAATTAAAAATTACAATCGAGCGAACACAAAGTCATTTTCTTATTGTTACATTTCTTTGAAAAATAACTAATATAAATATGTTCGCTCATTAGACTCCCATAAGCCTTTCTTCAACCTTCAAATTCATAAGTGACTCTATGTGGTCATCCTCATTATCATCATCATCGCCAGCATTAAGTGCATCATCATATCGCCAACATTAAGTACATCATCATCATCACCAACATTAATAGCAGGAGAAAGTGTTGTTTGGGATGTATGTTAGACCGGCATCAACCATCTACTTCCATGTTGTAGCTCTCAAATTCTTTGCTACATTCTGCAAGTCAGCTGCACTGCTCTTACCATTCCAAAAGGATTCAATTGCAAATTTGAGTTCTCTCTTGGGAGAAATGCGTGGATAACCAATCACAAGGGAAGCCATGATTTAAGGACTTTGAATCGTGCTCAAGGGACAAAAAAAGGAAGCTTGTAAACTCTCAAACAAGATCATGGGTACATTGAGCACTCTGACGAATATCTAATACAGAAGATTTATAATTGTATACGCTGATAAAATTCCAACATCCTAGTATTTAATTGTATATGTTGTATTTGGTCTTTCCATGCCCCAAGACTTCATGTACGTGTTTGCAACACTCTCAGTATTTCCCCCTTCACTGCAACAACTCTTCCTTTTGGTTTTGGATGAATGGCATGTACTTTCAAATGGAGGGATGTACACAAAAAAAATAGTAAATAGGAATCCCCTGTCTCTCCCACCTGGATTCTCCAATAGCCTGTGACCTTCACAACCTAACCACAGGATCAATTTGAATGGGCCCTCTTCACAAGGGATAATTGTAGAGAAAATACACCCTCTCTGATTGCAATAGAGATGAATAATCATCAAGATATACTTCAATGTTCTCCCATAAGTGCGATCTCCTTACAAAACCTTTGAAACCCAGCTCAATCTGCACCAAATAACAAAAACTCTGAAATGAACTCTCCTCTACACCTGAAATGAACTCTCTTCAGCAAGTGAAAGAAAACCTGAGTTTTTTTTGGGTGACTTAATGTTTAGGCGGGATTAATTTCTTTGGAAAGGTATACAAAACATTGAAAAATCATGCTTTTTTTTCTTTATAAAATTTAAAATTTCATAAGTTGTCTCTCCATTAATAAACAATTATTGCTATATAAACTATAGAAATATGTTCTATATGGTGCTTTGTAACAATTTGTAACAAAGAGGAAAATTATTTTGCTAAAAAAATTACTTAGCCATCAAATCGATTTCACAACTTAGTCATTCAATTGATTTCTCAATGTTTTGAAGAAACAAAGATAATTGTAAAATATGAAAAATGTGTGCTAAGCATCTTTATTCATGATCAAAGATCCAATTTATTGCATATTAAAGATAAACTTGGAGAAGGGTGTAGCATACACGTAAACACACAAATGGATTCAATGAAATAGGTAGAATAAATAGCCTTCATGGTGACCACTCAACCAAAATCATAAAATAACTACAACAAATTAAAACATGTAGATGCAATATAGCCCTTCAAGCCATGATTTTTCTTAAAACCTATATACATTGGACGTGAAGAGAAATTCCAAAGAATTTAATTTAAATCCATTAGATTTCAATGATAACTATCATAATATAAACTAAATTTCTCAAAAATTGAACAAGAACATCTTTTATGCTAAGAAAAACTAAATAAGAAATAAATCACCTACTTATTGAAAAAATAACAAATATTTTCCAAATACAATGGTATACTATGTAAACAAATACTTTGTAAATGAACGAATGAACCAAACTATATGTAACAAAACTCAATGAACCAAACTATATGTTAACAGATAGTTGGTGTATAATGAACAAAACTTTTAAAAATAAAATCCAACACCAAGTTTAGAGTTAAAATCATTATAAAACTCTCGTACTAAAGTTTCACGGAATTGAACTTAAATTTATATCTTTATACTTAAACTTTACACAAATCTGACCATTATTCCTTTAAGTTAATTATTTATTTCGTGTCACATGAAGAACCAATAATTTTGATAGCTTAAGTCTATTACTTTGGCTCTTGTGTCATGTAAAGACCCACCAAAATTTTGGTAGCTAAAGTTAATTAATTTGTCTTTGTTTTTTATGAAAGTTATGGTGGTGATTCATATAGATTTGAAAACCAAATTTAATTTATTAGTTTAATTGGCCTAATTTGTGGCCTATGCTCCACAGTTGGAAGAGAGACTTTGGGTAAAGCTAGCTGTTAAATTCATGGTAGAGGGTAAAGTTGGGCTTGTTCTTGTGTAATGCATAGAGGTTAGGGAACGATTATGGACACTCTAGATTAATGAGCCTTGATCTTGGTATGATACCTTGCTTGGAAGAATATTTTTTTGCACTCTTTACATCCCATGGAGGTCTTGGTTCTTGTGTTGAGCAAAGAGTAAAAGATATGGGGATTTAGGACTAAAAATAAGGTTGAGAAAACTTTCTAAATCTCATGTCTAGGAAGGATTTGTTACCTAAAATAAGTAGTGGGCATATGGATATAACTAATTAATTATTTAAACATATTATATCCCACCTAGATAAAATTTACCATAACTTGGCTCACTTTAACTAAACTTAAAGTTGGTCACTTCGAGTGAGCCTTTGGGATTCCTCAAGGAATTGTGGTCCTATCTAAAATCCCAACAAACAGGCTAAGACAAATGCTACCCAATCTCATATCGAAAATCCAAATAATGCCCTTTACTAGTATGAGAAGTAGATATTTCAAAATAATGTTCTTGTAACTTAGTTGATCAATGAGCAAGATTACCTAAGATAAAGGTATGGGACAATGTAAATTTGACAATAGACATAGGCACTTTTTCCATGATCTAAAAGGTTATCTAAATTAAATCAAATGAAAAGAAAGTATGTGAAGTTTCTTTGGTGTATCGATATCTCATAAGATAAAAAAAAGGGTGTAAAAAATCCATGTGAACCATCCATGATTTTATTCTTAGACTATGTTCCATTATCAGAGGTTAATGTCGGTCCACATGTAATGCAACATACCAAATTTGGAAAGGTTATCATGTTGCATAAATGGTGTAATTGAAATTGTAACATTTTATTTCAAAGGAATACTTTAGCCATAGGACACTCTTGCATCCCATGACCTAAGACTTGCCATAGTGCACAACAAAGATATTCAATAAAGTTTATCAAAGTTTGTCATCTGGCTTCGCAGTAGGTATAATGCAAAGTAACACTCAAATATGTCAATTAAAGGGTGTTTCACATAATAAATGAAACTACTTTAAACTTTAATAGAAATTTGACAAACCTCAAAAGAATCGCCAAAAATTGAAGCAATTATTCTAAATCTTTAATGAAAAATCCACCAATGTCATAAAACTTGAGCAACTAATTGTTTTTTTCCTTGAGAGGTGTGCGCTTATAAGGCCAAAGATGTAAAAACAATTGGTCCACTTCTTTAAAGTAACACTATGAGAATTATTGAAATGCTTGTTGCCTCATTCCATTTTAAACCGAGACCAAAATTTTCTTAAGAGTACAAATAAAGTTAGCTTTTGTGTTAATATTGATATCCACTTCTTGTGCCTTGGATGTTCTTGGTAAAAATTAGAGTGTGGATGGGGGGTTTTCCAAAACAACCTTGTAGGGTGACATTTTGGTAGCACCATGATAGGTGGTATTGTACTACCTTTATGCAAGGGGGGTGTAGGGGGGGTGTGGGGGAACTACTAAACCCAATGGACATATCAGCCAATGTAAAACCCAAAACCTCACAATGGCTAACAATATTTTTATGGTCAACACATCACAACCTCTATTACTTGTTATTAACTACAATATCTCAAGTCCTATAGTATACATAAGTATTATGACATGCATCATCATCATGGACATCGACGTTGTCATCATCATCATCAATGCCATATGGTACATCAACGTCATCTTGATCATCATCCTCGTTATCATCATTATCATCAGCATCAAGTACATCATCAACAAAATCATCTTCATCATTGTTATTATGGTCACGCATATACCATAAGTGTTACTAATCACTCATCGACATTACGATTCTTGTCATTTAATTGTTAAGGTCATTTATATGTCGTTACAGTCATTTCGATGATAATAAGGTTTTTTAGATGTCGTTACAGACATTAGGTGCCATTAAAATCAATTAGGATCCAAAAGTGATACCACATGCATAATCATTATTGACATCCACATCGTCATCATCATCATATAATAAATCAACATCATATTCATCGGCATAGTCATCATCAATACAATTGTGATAATAATGAGCAAGGAGCCATACTACCTCACAAGAATGGATGATATACTCTTATACTTATCAAATCATATCCATGCACTCCATCATAATTATTGTAATGAATCATCGTCATTTTTTTAGGGACAATCATATGCCATTAGGGTCTATCAAATGTTGTTGGGGACACTAAAATGCCATAAGAGCAATTTAAGTGACATTAAGGTAATTTAACCCTCATTAGGATTAATCATGATCCAAAAGTTCCATGATTACGATCATTTAGGTTCCACTATGATAAATCAAGATCCAAAATTACTATCACATGGAACATGATCATTGACACTGATATATATGACCTTATGTCAGACATTTCTCGAACACAATTCCTAGCTCTAAACCTAGTGCAATTCCTAGTGCAGTTCCTTTTCAAAATTTCTGGCATTATTCCAAGTGTTATACCTGGATCTATACCTGGTGCTATGTTGGATGTTTTCTAGGTGTAATTCCTGGATCTATACTTGGCGCTATGTTGGATTTTTTTCCTATCAAAATTCATTGTGCAATTCCTATCGTTAACCCTTGATTAATATATGGCGCTATGTTATTCAGGACATTTTTTTGGAGGCTATTCTTGGCATTAGATGGGATGTTTTTGTGGATGCTAATTGGGACATTCATTGGGATTCTAATTGGGATGATAATTGTGATGTTAATTGGGAAGTTAATTGGGATGCTAATTAGCATCCAAAATAGTGCCAACTTTTAAAAAGAGACGATAATTGGGATACTAATTGGGATGCTAGTCGGGACGCTAATTTAGATTCTAATTGGGATGCTAATTGGGATGCTTATTGGGATTCTAATTGGGATGCTAATTGGGACGTTAATTGGGATGTTAATTAGCATCCAAAATAGTGCCAATTTTTAAAATGGGACACTAATTGGGATGCTAATTAGTGTCCAAAATAGCGCCAACTTTTAAAAAGGGACACAAAAAACGCCATTAAAAATGCTATCTCATGGAAAAGCATCCACTTTGTCCAAAAAATGATGAAAAATATACTAAAAGTGATAGTGATAGTGAATGCTAAGAAGGAAGCTAAAAGAGACGCTAATTATAGGGTTTTCTTGTAGTGTGATTCCCCTAAGAAGCAACTATGATGGGTGACTATTTAGTTGACCATCGTTTTAGTAGGTTGTTTACCACTATCATTAGAGTATGGCTATGGCTGTGATTATATTTTAAAAGAAGAAAACATAAAATATAAATAATTTTGTTTGGGTGATAATTTTCAAAGTATTAGAATATTGGATATGTTAGAGCTGTCTAAGGTAATGACTCATGGTTTAGTGTTTTGGTTAATCATGTAATCCTATATATACTTATGTTAATATTGAGAAGGTATTCTATTTCCCATATTGTTTTCTTCTTCCTTCATGTTCCATGTTCTTTAACAAGGTATCACAACGGATTTGATTCAAGCTCCTTAAGTTTGCTTCGGTAATCAAGTTTTTCACAGAGTGGAAAGCACACACATCCGATCTCAGATTCATTGGAGGTTGTTGGTTGAAATGGTCGGGAACATATGAGCGTGAAATTTTATTCATAGCGTGAAGAACTGACGTAATTTTTTTTAGTTCACCCTGTTGGAGCACTGTTGCACCCTATCCCTATCGGGAAATGTGACATACTTGGAGTGTCTCACCTCTCGTTAAGGAAAAGTGAGGCACTTCCACATATTCTGTTAAAGAAAAGTGAGGCATTGTTGCATAAGTTGTTAAGGAAAAGTGAGGCACTACCACATAAATTGTTAGGGAAAAGTTCTTATGCATGTGCCCCACTTTTCCTTAGCAACTTATGCGACATTGCCTCACTTTTCCTTAACAACAGGAGGGAGAGTACCTCACTTTTCTTTAACAACTTATTTGGTAGTGCTTCACTTTTTCTTAACAACAGGTGAGGTAGTGCCTCAAATTTTTTTAACAACTTATGCGACAGTGCCTCACTTTTCCTTAGAAACATGCAAGGAACTCGAAGTATGTTGTAGTTCCCAATAGGGACACGGTGGGGCAAAGCTCCAATAGGGTAAAAAAGAGAATTACGTTGGCTCTTCACACCGTGAAAAAAATTTCACACCAATGTGTTCCGGACCATATCGATCGACAATCTCCAATGGATGTGAGATTGGATCTATTTGCTTTCCACTTTGTGAAAAGTGTTACCAAAGAAAACTGATCAGATTAACTCTTACACCATGTTAAAGGACATGAAACATGAAATAAGAAAGAAACACTATGAGAAATAAAATACCTTTTAAATATTAACACAAGTATATAGAGGATTACATAATTAACCATAGGTCATTACCATGAATACTATAGGCTTTAAAAAAAAAACATTTTCTATCATTAAAAACTCTACTTGACTCATACTTGGTCAATGGTTCCAATACCATAGGTTATCATAGAAATCCTTGATTGACTCATACTTGGTCAATGACATTTGGAATTACATGTTCCAGAAAACTTAATTTAATAGCACAACAAGAAAAAACAAACCAATACCTCGTACGCAAGTAGGAGGTGGAATAAATCTGTTGCTTATTGCAGCAATATACTAGACTGTGGCCCGATATTTATAGCCAATTTCTGATTTCCTTTTCGTATGTAACTGCATCCATCTTCCCTTTGATATTCTCCTTCAGTTGGTGGACGCCACTATAGAAAAGAGGACACAGGCGCGTAGTGTCGACAGATATTCTTCTGTTTTTGAATCATTATGCCATTGGTCTTCTATGATACCCCATACATGCAATGAATCTCTTCTCTCCATTTCCATCAACTCATCCCCCAACAACCTTTTAGTAGTATCATTCCGATTTTCATTACCAGTATCCTGGAATAGTTTTCATAGCTGAGTTTGTAGTATCGTCATTGTCAAAAGGTTTGATGATATTTTATTCCATGAAAATGGTAATCCTTCCATTACTCACTCATGATTACATACATTTAATTTTATATAGTAAATTGCTCTGCCGACAGTGATGATATTTTATTCCATGAAAAAGGTATTCCTTCCATTACTCACTCATGATTACATACATTTAATTTTATATAGTAAATTGCTCTGCCGACAGTTATATAATAGATATGCATGGTATCTTATTCTTGCTGGTGACAAGTGACAAATTTGAAAAGACATTTGACATACCATATAGCTGTGTTTAGAACCTTTTTAATTTGATATGGTGACCATTGCTTTTTCTCACCTTTAGAAATTTGAATAATTATAATATTCGTGTCGTTTTGAAAATTGACTCAAATTTACATATTATATAATATGAGTATTTCTTCAATTTGATCTAGATAAGCACCTCTTCAACTTGATCTTGTTATTCAAAGATCCCAGTCAAGGGTCATGATATCAGATTTATTTTATTTATATTTGAAATTAATAAAGTTATCAACTTTATTAGTTTGTAATTATGTCATGATAACATATTTAATTCATTTTATACTTGTGATTAATAAATAAAATATAAAGTTTAAATAATTTAATAAACTTTTATAATATAAATATTTATTTATGAAAAAAACTATCTAATTTAAAATAAATATTAGTTTCTTATTAATATCTAAAATATAATGAATTAAATAAAATTTTATAATATAAAATTTTATTTATAAAAAAATTATTATGTAATTTAAAATAAATATTCCTTTTAAAATGTGATGTTTTAAAATTTAAGTAGAATATAATATATATATTTTTTTGAGCAAGTATTATTATACAAATTAAGTTATAGCCTTTATTTATAAAATTGTATAATATTGTAAAGGGCAAGGAGTACTAGTACCATCTAATGAGGGGCTTAACATAAAGAAAATTTTGCTTTTTAATTTTTATGCTGTATAGTTCATTTTTGTATGTAGCATTTGTGTATGCATTTGCGCACACACATAAGAAATGGTTCAATTCATTTTAATTTATAATATAAACAATAAAAAAATTGTATTTCATTTGGAGCTCTAACATCCCTAAGAGAGGTCATGTGTGATTGTTTACAAACTTGTTTATGGATGTCAAGCTTATGAAGCATAAGTGAAGGCCTAAGGCCCTTGATTTCGTCCATAGACCGTTGCCATGGCTTTGAGGAAACATGTCTTTAGTGGATAATACCTCCTAAAATGCTCGTACTTTAAACAAGAGGATAAAGATATAATCTAGAGCTCATGCCTAGTAGTGTGAGGATCCATGTCCTTTAATCGCAAGCATAATTATTCAAATACTTAGACCCTTGTTTTCATCCTTTGGCTAATGTGAAGGAAAAAAAACCGATATGTCATGGGAAATTCCTATCAAACATCTCTCTATATAATGCTTATATAAATTAGCTTAGACACCTACGGTCATGCATGTTGGTTTGAGGACTTCTCCATGACACTAAATCTTGATGAGAATTATTTAGGGCCTTATGCCTTCAATTTCATACACTACCAATGTTAAGGCCTTAAGATTGGTATGTGGTGGGAAATTTGTCCTAAGGATTATCATATTTCTAGTAAGAACCCAAAGCTCCCTACATAGGTAATATGTATTGGTTTGAGAACTCTTCCAAGGACACTAAGCCTAGGAATTATCCTTTAGGTCCTAATGTCCTTGATTCAATCCCACAATATTATGAAGTCATTTATACAAGAAATAAACTTATGCAAGATCCAACACCCTTTCCAATTCCATTATCTTTTTACTTAAATATTTCATTTCCTTGTTACCTTCAAAGATTGGTAAGTCTATTTCAGACCCCTTCCCATAATTTCCCAAATGAGATACATCCTAAGAGGATCCAATATAAGGAAGTACTGCCTAAAAGAATTTTCCTACTTGAGAAAATAAAAGTTAGTTAGTATGACAACTGCAAATCCCAATTAACACATTAATGGATGATGGAATGCAGGTCCTAGGATGTAGTATGGATAAAATAAGTTGAGTCCTTCATGAATTGTGATAAGGATGGTATGAAGGAAATAATAATGCTATGAATTCCTCTAGAAAAAATATAGAGGTGCTTATAAATTGATCAACTATTGCACATGGGAAATTGGAAGAGGGAGAGTGGATGAGACAAGGACATGTAAAACTATTTTTGGTCTCCAATACCTCTTATTGGTGTCCATATATTTTTAGTTGGAAGCCAGATATCTCCAAGAAATGTTATGTGTGGTAGTTTGAGGCATCCTTTATGTTCATCAAGGTAAACAAGGACCATTTAGGTACTAAGTCACTTGTTGTCATTTTGTGGCCATTATCAAGGCTCAAAGATCAATATGTGGCATGCAATACCCTATAAGAATCATCGTTTTCCTAGTGAGTAACCAAATATTCATTATTATGGCCATGTGTGTTTGTTCAATAATTTGTTCATGGATGTTAAAAGAAAGAAGCCTCATTCAGAGCATTTAAGGCCCTTGATTCAATCCCCTAACCATTTTCATCTAATATGTGTCTTTTGTACACAATACATATTAGTAATGTTCATATTCTCAAGTAGAGATGATTCAATATTTGCTAGAAAGGTTATTAGTTGTGGTCAGATTAGTTTTTCATGTGCACAAAGCATGAGATAAATCATTTAGGTCATAAATCAATTAATGTAATTTCATATTTTTTTTATAATATGACAAAATCTTTTACTCCATTTTTCACTTCTCCAAAAGTCATAAGTATCTTGTGACCTAACCTTATCATCTTATTCTCTTATAAATAAGAAGAAGGTCTTTATATTAAGGATGTATTTTCAAATACATTATCTAGTATCTACTACATTTTCTAATGGGCTCTTGATAATTTGTAGATTTTCTCATTTATCTATCGGTATTGCATCATTGTTTCATTTTCAAGGTAGATCGATATAATAGTTGTTGATTATGTTGGTTATATCGATAGAAGGATTGGTTAGTTAGGTTCCTCTATATTTTTCTTATGTTCAACTTGTTTATTTTCCTTATTAACAACTCATGCTTATCATTTTATGTGATTTTTATGTAGATTTATTTAATGAATGATGCATACCATCTCCCTAGGTTGGAAGTTATGGGATCTAAGGGTTATTTAGGACAACCCTCAAGACCACAATTCTTTGTTTCCTAGAGATATATTACTCTTATTTTCTCTTTTTCTATTTTGTTTACCTTTTATCTTTGTTTTCTATTACTTTATGTTGCTAAAATGAATTTTTTTTGTCTATTTATCTTTCTAATACAACCATCTTTGTTGGTTGTTCCTTTAATTGCATGTTTGTGCATGTTTTCCTTTTCTTAAATTTTTCACATGTATGTACCAAAATAATTTGCTTACCTATTATGAAATTAAACCATTTCCCTAACCTCTTGTTCTACGTAGAACATCATTTAAGGAAAAGGAACTACCACGGCATTAGGAAACAAATAGGTGACAACCATGCAAAGCTTTGTTCTTGTACACATTTTCAGTTTCTTTTGTACTTACCATGTTTTTGATATCACTAACACATGCAACGATTACATTAAATTTCAAGTTCAAGTATGCAAAATTTCATGTTCAACATTTTTAAGAGAATAAGTTAGTATGAAAAACAATATTTTGACCACTATTTACTAAGAGATTGTGAACTTAAACATAACAAAATTTGGGCATGACACTACACAACACAGGGACTTCACTTAGTGAACATCTCACATAGCACGTGTGATCGTGGGATATTAAAGACTACCCTTAATTTCCAGAGATATTGACCCAAACTCTTTTTGTTGAAACCCCCTACCCATACTTAAAACCTCCTCCTCGCCCATTTTTGTACCTCAATCCTTATAAACAACCCTACCCACCCCCACCTTAAACCCCTCATCCCCCCAATACCTGCAATATATTGGTTCAATTTTTCATATTTTTAAAACCCACAATATCAACTAACGTGATAGGATATTGATCAACAAGTGAAGCCTCTATGCTACACAATTAATTCCTTAATACCTCTTTATTTTGGGTATTAGTTTCATTGTTATATACTATTTCTAGTTTTCATTCCGATTTTTTTTTTAATTTAGTCCACTTAGTCCAAGGAAATAGTTGAATTTTTCTTTACACATGGAGTCTATGTGAATCCATTTGTTTGGACAATGTAATAAATTTTTATCACATTTTATTGTTTTAGTAAACTTCATAAGTTCCACAACACTAATGTCAAAGGATAAAGACGTTGATTCATGTGACTAACTGGTTGTTGGGTGTCCCTTCTATCATACATACTAATCTTAATATCAAATTTTAGTAGAGAAGGTGAAATAGTACTATTGTTAAGTTTACATATTTCATGTTAAGTTTCTATTTTATAATTGTTTCCCATAAAAAATATTTCATATAAAAAATTTGCAGAATAAAAACATATCATGAAAAAGTAAAAGGAAATACAACATGAAACTATTGCACCACAAAAATATCGTTCATTTATCACAAGAAAAACCTATTTATATGTATGTATTAAGTGTGTGTGTGTAATAGGTAGTTTAATTTTCTATTGAATAGAATGCATGCTTGTGTAAGCAAGACATGATCATGCCACATGGATGGATTGGTCTATAGTTCAATTTTTCAGTCAATTTGTAGAATCTCAAGATTCAAAGCTAGGGATTCCCTTTAGAGGGCCTAGATAAATATTGATCTCATATATCAATTGAGTGAGAATTTACTGAGTTTGTTTCTTATTAAATATTCTAACAATTTTAAGCATTACTTGACTTAGACTTGATAGGAATACTACCCTACTTGGTTGTACCTAAATAAAATACCTTAAGGATTCTTGGGTCTCTTACCTTACGTAAGTATCCTTATTCCATCGAAGTTAATGTAAGGCCCAAAAGTAATAATGATGAGAAGGGAAACCCCTCCTTTAAACTACATGGGGCCCTCATTGTTTTGACCAAGTCGTGTATGTCAACTCACTCTTGTTATACTTAGCAAGTGATAATTTAATATTGTGTTGTAAAAGGTGTGGGACTCAATGGGAGGAACTTCAAAATAATATGGTAATTATGGTTTTTTTTTTTATGTTAAGGGATGATGCACAATCATGGAATTCTTTAAAGGAAATTTAGATGCCACATAACACTGAAAAAACATGGAATCCTTGACTTTAGGTGACAATTGGCGGTACTTCCCTAACTGATTTGAAGATGATGTAAAAAGACAAAAGTTAGGTAATTGAATAAGATTTCATAATATATAACTTTTATCTATATAAAATTTGTTTAAATTATTATAAAATAAGTTTCCCTTAAATTGGGTTTTCAAAATTTCAACACATCATAACATATATGTTTGTGTGGGTGCAACACTATATGAGGTAAATGATCTCATTTTTGGATAAACTCTTGCAGACATATAAATGACATATTGTACTAGTGCAGACATGCAAAAAAAATCATGAATTATTTTTTATTATGATTAACCATTGAAGTCTGAAAACCTTGAAACAAAAATGTTATGTGCAGGTGTAACACTTTAGGGGAAAAAGTTAATGAAATTCTTGGTTTCTATATATAATATTGTAGAGATAGCTCTCCCCTAGGTCACCATATAGTTTTCTTGTGAAATGGTGAAGGAAATAAAAACTTATATAAAAAACAATGGATGTATCTATTTTAGAAAACTGACGTGTGTCATTTAGAAAAAAAATAATAAATAAATAAAACATAAATATTAGAAAAAAATCACATATTCAGAATCATAAGATCGTATTCTACAATATTCTATATTTTCATAAAAAAATATTGTGTTTGTCATAGCAAAAAACTCTATCGAAACTGATCATATTCATAGATTTTTGAAATACAGGAAATATCCCTGGTTTATTTGTCCTAGCCAATAGGTTCGGTAGTCCGAAGATATTTCCAAACATGACGCCAAGCCTTATTCCCACCAAGATTTTAAATTTTACAAAATAAATGAAGCAAATATTTATTCGCTTGTAAAAATAATATTACCAGAAAACTTGGTAAATGAGATAAGCCATAATAATATATTAAATTGATGATATGAATTTTTTATAATTGATTTACAATGGTCGGACTTATATATGTTCATTCATGACTTTCCAACCTACAGTCATGACTCTTTGATAATTATTAATTATTAATTAATAATTATCTATTAATATTATTTTTAATATTTATATATTTTATGTTCGTTACATTACCTTTCCCTTAAGGGAATCTTTGTCCTCAAAGATGTATTTGACATTAATGTCTGATTTATTTTAATCTGTCATCTCAGAATTCTTTCCATTTTATATTTGCAACATTTGAGGAGATGAGCCGATATGAATTACAGATTCCCCGAGAGAATTGTCGCATCGTATCTGCTGTGGTCCATCCCAGATCTATTTTTATCGGAGCTCTGAGATTTTTTTGTGGGACAATTCGTCTCAAGTGTTGCTTGTTATGTCGATATTTTCGCATGTCTACATAAGTCTTCTGTGAATATTCATTTTGAACTTTCCGTTGGTCAAAATGATGATTATAATTAGGATGTCTGTAAGGTGTAGGTGTTGTTTGTTCTTCTTTATTTTGGATTGCGACGAAGACTTTCTTCACTTCCTCGATTTGTGCTTCTTGGTTATCTAGTGGATTGTTACATTTCTGAATCTTTTCGATTCCTTCCTCTTGCGACTTTTTTTTTAATTTCTAGCTCCTTGATTTGGTTATGAGGTTCCTGATTACTATTATTTACACACTGGTTTTCTTCTTGTTTTTATAGTGATTTTCCTTCGAGGTCTTCACCAGATTGTTCCCTCTTGCTGTTGTTTTTCAATTTTTTGATTTTTGTAATCAGGGTTTTGTTGTGATTTCTTAATCTGAAAATTTCTTCAGAATTGTTGGATATTATTTTATTACTCTTTGCGATCTCTAGCTTGTGTTCTTTTTTAGAATCGCTATTTTGTTGTTGAAGAACTTTTATCTGTTGTCGATACTGGTCGACCACTGATTCTTGCTCTGTTAATTTCTATCGTATGTGCGTCAGTTCTTCATCCTTGTTGTTAATGATTTTGTTCAAGCGGATTGTTTCTACTTCGTAATCACTTATTTCTTTCTTTATATCTTGATTTGTTAGTCTCTGATTGAAATCACTTTCGTCTTTTAATTTCTTAATTTGGGCATACAATTTTTCTATATGATTGTTTTGGTTGGAAATTATTTGTTCCTTGCGCTCTTTTTGAATATGATGTAATTTAATCAACATTTTCGATTTCGTATTTGTGTCTCATAATTCTTCATTCTCTCTTCGATAATGCTTTAACTTGGCTTCTAATTTCTCTATTTGTGCTTGCAAACTAGATTCCATGATATCTGATTTCTTCCACACTAGATGATGATGATCTTCGATTTTTTTTTTCCTTTGACTTCCCCACCTAAGTTCAATCTCACTTACTTTTTAGTATCAATTAGTATGCACCTTTGATATTTTATTTCCCTTAAGTTTTGTAAAATGTGAGTAGCTTGGGTGGTTGGGAGGAATGATTGTTAACTTCCCCACTCAAGTTCAAATCTCACTTGCTTCTTTTAATAGTTATTATTATGCACTTTTTACTTTTATCTTTTATTTTCTAACCTTTTTTTTTCTTTCCCTTTTTTTTTTTTTACCTTTTTTTTTTCTTTCCNATGAATTTTTTATGATTGATTTACAATGGTCAGACTTATATATGTCCATTCGTGAATTTTCAACCTACAGTCATGACTCTTCGATAATTATTAATTATTAATTATCTATTAATATTATTTTTAATATTTATATATTTTATGTTCATTACAATAAATATGCGATATAAAATGCATATGCGATACAAAATGCATATGCGTTATAACACATATGTGATACAAAACGCATATGCGATACAAAACACATATGTGTTTTATATTGCATATGCGATATAACTCATATGTGTTATAACAAATATGTGTTTCACTATGTTAATTTAAAAAATAGTTTTACTTATACATTGGTCTTCGAACACCATACAGTTTCTCTCTCTATAACCAACCATCCCCCCTTTGTTTATTTTACACACATTCACATACCCTCTCTCCATCTCTATTTCTCTCCTTCACCATCCCTCAGCCCTCTCTCTCCCTTTTCTCTTCTTCCCTCCCTCCCTCTCCTTCTACCTCCATGTGTTCCATCCTCTCACTCACTCCATACCTCACTTTCTACCCTACCTCCTCTCTCCATCCCCTTCTCTCTCCCCCCTCCTAATTCCTTCTCTCTCTTCCTCTCTCCCCCTCTCTATCTAAATCCCCCCTCAAACAAACTTACACACCTCTTGGTATTGAAAAACCAAACCCTCTCTCCGTCTATAGCCAACCTCCTCCCCTTTTCCTATGTCAAACACATTCACACACCCTCTCTCCATCCCTCTCTATCTAACCATCACTATTTCTCTCCTTCACTATCCCTCTGCATCTATAACCATCACTCAACCCTCACTCTCACCCCTTTCCCTCCCTCTCTTCATCTCTCCCCCTCTCTTCCTAAATACCCCAACCTTCCTTCAAACCTCTCTCTGTCCCTGTTCCCTCCCTATAAAACCCTTCCTTTGTTACCCCTTTCCTCCTGCTAAAACCCTTTATATCTTCCCCATTCCCTCCCTCCCTCTTCTTCTGCATCCATGCGTTCCATCCTCTCACTCACTCCCTCCCTCGCTTTCTCTCCCTACCACCTCTCTCCATCCCCTTCTCTCTCCCCTTAAATTCCTTCCCTCGATTCCTCTCTATATCTAACCATCGATATTTCTCTCCTTCACCATGCCTCTACCTCTAAAACCATCCATCAACCCCCTCTCTCTCCCCCTTCACTCTCTAACCATTCGTCCCTCTCTATCGTGTATTAAATCAATCTAGTGGTTCAATCCTTTATCTCTCCATCTTTCTCTCCATTCCTTAATCTCTCTCTCTCTCTCTCTCTCTCTCTCTCACACACACACACACACAAACACACACACACACACACTCCCTCATCTCTATCCCTTGGTGTAACCATCCTTTACCATCATTAATTTCCCTAAATCCCTCCTCTCTCATTGTTATTATCCCACACTCTCACCCTCTAACCATCCCTCCATCCATCTCTCTCTCTCTCTCTCTCTCTCTCTCTCTCTTTGACTCTTTCCCCTCTCACTCTTTAACCACCCCCACATTTATCTCTCTCACTCACTCACTCTATACCACTCTCTATACCACCACTCCATCCATCCCTCTCGCCCCTCTCCTCGCTCTTCTCCCTCTCACTCTTTAACCACCCCCCCTCCATTTGTCCCTCCATCCATTATGTAATATCTTTAATCCATCCATTATATTATATATTTCATGCACCCAATCATCCCTCCCTCCTATATATCTCCCTCTCCCATCCCCCCTATATCTCTTACCCCGCCCATTCCTCCCTCCCACTTATATTTCTCCTCCCTTCATTCCCCCTTTAATATCTCTCCCCTACCCATCCCTCACTTCCCCTTATATTTATCCTCCCTTCATCCCCCCCATATCTCTCCCCTACCCATCCCTCCCTCTTATGATTCCCTCTTGTAATATCCCCTTACAACGTGACCTAAAAACACGAAGAGTAAGTAAAATGCATTGTAAGTAATTCGAACTTCATCAGTGTGTGAATGAAACTAATATGGTTAGGTGACTGAAAAACTTTGCACGACTTAAACGAATATTGGGGACCTATTTACTAGGGGGAGAGGCTAATGGCTACCAGATCCTTGAGGATATAATAAAGTTTAAACTAATGTTGTCATGATGACAGTGACATAAAAAAAGGAAGATAATTACCATGAGTAAAGACATTTCTACATGCTCATCGAATTATGGATGAGAGAGACATTTAGTAAACACAAAGTAAAATGTATGCATAAGTAATTATTGGAACCATGGCATAGTTAGAGAAGTGGGAAAATAGGTTAAAGGTACTATGATTGAATTAACTAGTTAGTGGTTGAAATCTTCAACATTTTGTAATGATAAATAAAAATCACAACTCCTTAAAATGATTAATCCATTTTATTAAGATAAAAAGTGGTTGTTATTTATATATATATATGAAGGCCATGCATGCTACATGAGTACATAGATTTTCCAAAGAAAACATTTTACTCGCTTGTAATCCACATTATTTATGATTAACTCGTGATTAGCAAGAAGTTAGGGATTTCCTACCTCACGTGTCCTCAACATTAATTATGAATAACTGGTTATTATCAAGAAGCTAGCGATTTCCTGATCCGCATCCATTTGTCCACTAAAAGAGGGATATCTTCCCTAGAATAGAGGTGTAATGTATGTGATTTCCACGATTAAAGGTGACCGATATGTGAAAGAGAAAACCAACTCCGTGGATGGTGTTGTGTTTATACTTTGTGCTTTGAAGATCCTTTCGGCGTGAAGAGGAATATTTTCGAGTGTCTCTTTTTGGGAAACCAAAATCTAGTCCATTTTCGTATATGTTGTATGGATGGGGGAAAAGCATTTTCAAAATATAGAGCGGTGGTCTCTCGGGTGAAACCAACACCACTTTGTGTAGTTCCGAAAAGAGCGAGAGCAGAGCTCTAGACTTTGAGTTTGAATTATTTATAGAGGACTGGAAGAACCTACGAAAGGAAATCTACTGGGAGTTGTTATACTCTGAGGAGAATTAAAACGATTATGCAGTGGGAGGTTCCCACCAAGGATTGCGTGAAATGGCATAGAAACATGCCTAGTGGAGGACAGGAATTCTTATGTGAATCGAGTAAATAGACTAATGTTTATCATTTGAATTCTTTTATAGAGCTACAACATATGCTGCTAGGGTTTAGCTTTGAGTTTTTATATATCTGAAAACATGGATTGTTAGTAATTATTGTGGAGTTTTGGAATTGATATGGACTGGTTTTTTTTATGCTTGTGATTTACAAGTCTAGACTATGTTTTATGCCTACGATATCACAGATTCTATTGTAGTTCCATATGCTTGCGATCTTAATGGAAAACTTAGATTTTAAATTCGATCTGATTTAATGCATATTTTATTATGCCTACGATCTAAAGGAAACTTTGATGGTTAAATCTGAACCGAATGGCTACATTTTGATTAAATGTTATGGGAATTTGAGTGGAATGAGAATCTACCCATGAACTAAATAGGATGCTTGAATACTTCCATTTTTTATTTCTAAATCCGATCCGGTTTACCACATTTTGACTTAAGGTTAATGATTTATTATACCTGTGATCTGTATGAGATATGGATTAAAACTTTTATGTCTATGTTTTTTATATAGATGACTGCGATTTCTTTATAACCTCTAGAAATGTATCCGAATAGAGATGATAAGAAATTCAGATTTGATGCCTGTGTTTTTTTACAAAGATTTGGTTTATGTATTATGTGGTTGCTATTTGTATTGAACAACAATGCTTGGAGTTGAGTTTATGTATTTATTATCGGTGTTTGATTGGAAGGATCTATGTATTAGATCTATATGTTTGTAAAAATATTCTTTGCGATTTGAATGCGATTTGAGAGTTGAGTTCATGTATTTACTATTGGCATTTGAGTTGGGAAAATCTATGGTTTAGTATTGTATATTGTTAAATATTCCTCGTGATTTGATCGCTGCAAAAAGATGCAATTTGAGATCTGAATACATATCATTTACTATCTGTGTTTTGGTCTGACAGACTCTGTGTTGGAGATCTATATGTAGGTTAAATAATATATGTGTTTTTGACCTAGGAATTTGATTTTTGATATATAAATCTGTTGATTATAATCTATGTGTCGATATGAAAATGATTGTTATTTGAGATCTGCATATATATATTAGTTGCATTTCAATCCAAAAATACTCTTAGTGCATCCGAAGTTTGGAATGAGTAGTTTTCAAATGTTGTATAACTGTTTTTCCTGTATGTTTCCTTTTTGTCGAGCTTTTGAGATGTTGAGTGTCAGATTAGTAGAGTGCCGAGCTATGTATAAGCGTTTCCCTGTGGCATTGTGATCTAGCTTATGAGATGCAAAATGTCATATCTGAGAGATCCATGCTTGGTATGATCCACATATTAAATAAACAAATTGAAGTCTAATTCTTGTAGGACCTACGAGAGAATTTATCAAGACAAGGTCGGATGATCCCAAAGGGAGATTGACCTTGTAAAACGCTACCATTATCGTGTAAATGCTGTCTTTTTGTGTGCCCGGTTAACTGCAAGTTAGTGCTTGTTTTATTTATTTATTTTATAACTGAGTGGTTGAACATTAGATCATGTTTAGGGAACTTGGGAAAGGTTCTAGATTTATTCTTTTTTTTTGTGGATTCGTGGCCCAGTTTGGGGGTGGCTCTAGGCCGATAAACATACGCCAATGGAACCAATGGTTGGGAGGAAATTCGAAGCCAAATTTTTAGTCACATAAACCTTTCTTTCTAAAATCCAAGCCTTAGTGATCAATTGTTTATCTTATGAAATAAGTAGTGGATGATTTATTTTGATTTATAATACTTGTGATGTTGTGGACTAACTTGATGGGCGGCGAGTTGATTTTGCAGAAAAGGAGTCCAATTAAGGAAAGGACTTGGACTAAATTCCAGGAGGACATTATGGTTGAATCATATTTACATATGTAATTGCTAAGTTAGATTGTTTTTAACATCATAAGTAATATAGTGGTTTATCCTTGTTGTATTCTCAAACAATTGAGTTAGGAGACTCTTATGTTCATCTCCTACAAGTTATACCTAGGATATTAGGTACACGACGAAGGTTCCCATATGCGGTACCTTATCTATGTGTAAAGTATTTATGCACTATGATTATGAATATTAACAAAGAGAATGGCCTTCTGTATATAAAGGAAACAATAACTAAGTGGGATATACCCTATATAGATAAGTATCATTATGATTTTTGTACTTAGTAAGTTTTCCTTATGTGAGTTGTCATATATAATATTATGGTATATCTAAAGGTTATAGGATATTCAGAAATAATATAAGTTACTTGGAAGTCATTAGTCTCCGTTGTGCTAAAATTTATTGTACGATTAAACTGTTGCTCAATAGTAGTATCCAATGTTATATATAGTAGTGATTGTGGTTGTAATTTCTTAACTCCTTGAGCATGATTATGCATTAACTAATCATTGTATGTAATTAGTCGTGATTGAATGAATTAGAAGAAGTCGTTTTTTTAATTTGGACCTTGGGGTATGTTACACCTATACACCTTTCTCTCCGTCCTTTGACTCCCCCCTCCTCTTTCAGCTTAATAAATGTAATGTTAATTTCTCCTATGTCATATGCACTACATCACATATGTGATATATCACATATGCATTATATCAGATATGCATTATATTAGATATGCGTTATGTCACATATGTGATATGATAATCATGCTTTACATAGCAACCGTTAGGTTTAAACCATTCTATACATAATGCATATGCGTTAAAATGAACATGTGTTATATCACGTATGTGATATGATAATCATGTTTTACGTAGAGACTGTTAGGTGTAAACCATTCTATACATAACGCATGTGTGATATAACGCATATGTGATAAAACATACATGCGTTATATCACATATGCGATATTTGTTTTATAAAAAATGTTGAATTGCGGGCCGTGGGCCAGTGTTACTATAGAAAAAGACAAAATTCCTTTGAACCTGTGCACACAGAACTGTTCAAACTTCCATTTCATCATTTATTATAGAAATCCATAGGTATTGTACAAGTTTGGGTGGATTTCAATGAGGAATTTATGTAATAGAAGCTAAAAATCAGTGAGGAAGGTGCTTACTCCGGAAGAAGCTGGAAAAAAAGAAAAGAAGAGGGAATAATTTATAAATCATTGAAATTCAATTGATGAGTAAATACTTCCCATTCTCGCTCAACAGGTGAAGCAGAACAATTCAATAGAAAATACAATGTTGGATACCCCAGAGTAAGAGTCAAAGCAGAGGAATTTGATAGTGGATAATACCATACATTCTCCAACAACCCACATTTCAGTATTGAGTTCATTGGATGGAACACCACACTTTGCATCAAATACTTGCACCTCAACATCTTGGGGAAAAGAATAGATACCTGACATAGAGGTTAAGGAGGATAATGCAACATTAATGGAAGATGGTTATGGGGAAGATGAAAATCTTGGTGCATTATTAAGCGAATAATTTTTTGAATAGTTCAATCATTATATCCCTGATGATACAAATGTGGATCCACAACAACCATGCCAGGTGGTTCAATAACCTCATCGAAGTTTTCATCCTATAGTGGATGTAAACGTCACTCCAGCATTTCAAATGACAAAAAATATCATATCAATGCAAAAGAGAGCTCCCAAATGAATACAAGTGGATGAGAGCAAATTGAATTCCATCGAATGTAAGGTTTCTAAACGCACTATCCTTCGTCATTGTTCTCAAATGGTGAAACAATATTTTGATAAAAAAAAATATGAAGCCGGTAAATGGCAATTGTTTTTAGCTTTGATTAAATCTAGGAGTATGGAAACTGTTAGAAGAAATTTAGGCATAAGAAATTTGAAGAATATTGAATCAAGTAATCACATTGTTAAATATCTTGCTGTTGCATTCACATCGATTGGCAAAAATACTCGTTCATAGGACTGTAATGTGGTGTGTTGGTTTTGGTTGAATCAATTGTAAATAGATCCACAAGACAATGTCGTTTACTTAAATGCACATCACAATTTATTCCTCTACATCCAAAAACACTTAAAAAATATTGAGTAAGAAGAGACAACCTTCATCTAGAGGTACAAATGGAAACATTATGGCCATTTAGCGGTGGGATTCCCCATAAAGACATGAAGTTGGTTGAAGCAGTGAAGGGACTAGTGCACACATTTGGGCACAATAACACTAGGCCTTTGTCTAACACATAGGATGTGTTAAAAAGATGTAGGGGTTTTATGAATAGCAAACCACACATTAAACATTATCTTGACATGACACAAATTCAATTGTTCAATATGTTTAAAATTTCCCACGTAGATCAAAGTCTCGGGAAAAGATCTTTTGAAAAATGCAAGCCTTAATATGTTAGAATTGATACCATCCGAAACACTTCTTGTTGTAGGTACCACATATAATTTGATATATATTATCATACATTTGCACATATACATCATTTTTTGCATCCTAACCATGTGTAGTAATGCTCAAGTACAGTACCGCCAATTTCATCTAGAGATTTCATCCATGGCATAATGTGTCTGAGGAAAGATGAGTAGACATATTACTTAAAACAATGTGTAGAGGGTTCTTACAAAAAATGTGGTGGGCTATCATTATGGTATGATTTCATCCATGAGAGAAAAGATCAACCATTCGACAATACAATTATCAAGAAGAAGAACTATCAGGATGAGACATATCAGCTACATGATGGGAAAGAAAGCATGAATATTAAATTGGTGGCTTCACAGGTGACAATGTAAATGAATAATAATCATTTAAATGACTATATTTTTTATGTTGTTTTATAATATTGTTTATCAACACAAATTAATATTCATGTAAATACTTTTATGTTGTTTTATAACATTGTTTATTTTGTTTCCCACCAGGTGCAAGTATGTGAATTTATTTTAGAGTTCTGTGGAAATATCCAATAGTACATTCATCATGTCGATATGGCATGTTGTCAAGATGAGAAATTCAGACTATGTGAATACTTTTATGATATTGTTTATCAACACAAATTAATATTCATGTAAATACTTTTATGTTGTTTTATAACATTGTTTATTTTGTTTCCCACCAAGTGCAAGTATGTGAATTTATTTTAGAGTTCTGTGGAAATATCCAATAGTACATTCATCATGTCGATATGGAATGTTGTCAAGATGAGAAATTCAGACTATGCTGAGACACCTTCCCTCTCGAAACAATACTATCAGTGGTTGAATTTGCTGAAAATTACACCCTACAACTAAAAAATGAAATTCAAAGTCAGTATTATCACTTAGAGCAGGTGAGAATAATGGTCCATATCACTTATCAACATGAGCCAAATAGAAACAAAGAGAAACACATGAAATTGAAAGAAAGCCACTTCTGCATAAGTGACGACCGGACCCATGACATCCATTATGTGCAACATTGCCTTAAATTGTTTTAGGATCATGTGATAGCTATGGATATACCATTTTGTTATCATTTGATTTGGTCAGATGGCTGTGCTAGACAGTTTAAGAATGCATGTCTATTTTAATGGTTGTGTTTGTTGCACATGAAATACATGGTGCCACATATATGGAACTACTTTGAAACTCGTCATGG
Source organism: Pseudotsuga menziesii (assembly GCA_001517045.1). Lineage (NCBI taxonomy): Eukaryota > Viridiplantae > Streptophyta > Pinopsida > Pinales > Pinaceae > Pseudotsuga > Pseudotsuga menziesii. The sequence goes on from LPNX010619132.1 coordinate 200,763, forward strand.
AAAAGGAGAGCATGATGGTGTTGGTGCATGCATAAAAACTTCCCTTAGAAGGGAAGAGATGAAGTTTGCAGGTGCTCTCCTTCAATACACTGCATCTATAGTAAAATTGTGTACATCGGGTGAAAACAGTGCATGGAACTTGACAGTTTCATTCAATTAGAATATTAGACAACTCGGCCCTACAAATGTGGACAAGATTGAAGTATTTATTTTTTGGTTCTTGTAGCATCGATGAATGAGATTATTGTGAGTATACAGATACGGCCGATACATGGGATCGAGTGACACTTGGCACCAATTTGAAAGGCGATAATGAATAGACCATTTGGAAGATGATCAAACATAAATTTCTACAGACTATGATCACATATCAGATCTCATAAAAGAAGGTATAAAAAAGTAATTTATAGTACCCAAATCACTACCAGCCTTTACATTTAAATAAAATTTATCTATGTTACATGCAAGACTTGTTTTAATAAATGTATTGTTATCTCGGTCTGTTTCTTTTCATAGGTCAAATATATGCACTAGTTTCCCCAAAAAATAATGAATGGGGTTATGACTATTGGTTGGGTCGTTTCTTAGAGGGGAAACAAACCATTCTAAAACCTATTATAGATGATGAAAATATCGAATTCTCAACTGGCTCGATGGTTATAAAAGGGGAGTACTTGACACTAGCAGCACAACAGAAAAGGAAGGGTGGGTATGTATATTAGGATTATAGACCATGAGCTATTGTCTACCACTTCACCCACCTTGTAGTTGGTATAAAGCCTCACTAATAGATATAGGCATAGCTAGTTCTCACATTATTGGTTGGTCATTCAAGTAGAGCCAATGGTGGTGGCTCATATAGCCTTGTTGTATAATAGATTCCTTTCTTTTGAATTAATCAGTGACTATCAAGACAAGCCTTGCTTCTTATCTAACCCATCCAACTGGTAATTTAAGTACATAAAGGTATCCTCATAATAGTATAAGAAAGAGTTCAAACCCCTATCTCGATGGGAAATTGGCTTGCTAAAAGGTATCCTGACTCTCTGGATCATGACCATCGGACTTGTTGAGGTTAATTCATGAGAGACAAGGTGGCCTATAGCAGCAAGAGACCTATTAGACCTATCTGAATGGAAAATTTAGGAAATAAGGGTGGCATGTATCCATATCACGATTTTGACTCTTCCTCTTCATAGATCTTCCTCTCCACACTTTAATGAGAATCTTACTTTCTGTGAGCTTTTCCTCTCCGAAGAACTAACTTTTCTAATATTTCTATCTCTATAACTTACGGTCTTCACTCCAGTGGAGACTCTCTCTTCTCTTAAGGCTTGTTTCTCTGGACCAAGGAAAAAATTTAAGAAGGGCCCATTGATATGGTAAATTAAAGTGTGGTATAGGATTATCAAGTATTCCTCAATCCAATACACATATTTCACTTTTAATAAGACAATCATTTTGAATTTATTACTACTATAAATTATGGATAAAAGCATTTTGAATTGAAAATTGATTATTAATTGAGAATAATTTTATTGATATTATTAAATTTTATTAGTGATATTCATATAATTATTAGGTTTCATCAAGTGGTTTAGAGAGAAAACATCTATAGTTGACCCTAAAAGAATCTTCTATGAATATGGGACCATGAAAAATAGCTCAAAAATCAGCACACATATCTTCGTAACAGTATTCAATTATCCTGTATGTGTGGGCATTACCACCATTTTAATTTTTTTTTATCAATAGGGATAGGTCTACTATCCCTCAACATGGTTGATAGAATAAATAGTTGCCTTAGGATAAAGGAATCTTATACACCTCTAGTGCCAAGAATGACATTGTTTAACCAAAACAAATGACATTTTAAGAGGATCGTTAACCTTAGAAAAGGGATATAGTTGTAAATTGGAGGGAAACAAACTAGGTAAACCATTCCTTGTGCCTTAAAGGAAACATCTAGGAATATAGGATTACAAAGTATTCCTCAATCCAATGCACATGACTTCCTTAGTATATCCTTGCAATATGGCTAGGGATATTATATGTACTATAACGTTTGACCAATAGGTGTTAGACGTATGTGGGACCTATACATGGTCATGGTGAAAATATATGCCTGATGACCTACACCAATTTTAAAGGAATCCAAGCCCAATAATAAATCCTTGAACCAAATCACATGAGCTATCAACAAGATATTTGACCTCGAAATGGAGAGAATGAGTTTCAAATCATGAGGCATGGGTCATAGGGTCCTCAACATGATCAAGGAAGTAGCATAGGACTTAGGCCCTAAACTAATATTTCAAGTTGACAAGCCCAAAAATAACATCTCAACCTAACACACATAACCTCACAATGGGATCATTTAACTCTAAGTTGGCATCTTGTTACTGTTTGAGTTTTTTGGAACTAGGTATTTGCTTTTAGGCCTTGTCCAAGGTAAAGAGATTAAAATTAAAAATATTATCATGTAATTGACATCCATGGTTGTACCATGATTACTACTTCCATCATATTAAATTTTCTCCTTCCTTATTGTTAATAGAAAGATTAATATTAATACTTTTGAATGGTGAAAATTTTTTGAGTGCAGAGGAGTGATCAAATATTTTCTTTGTTGAATGCCAAATGAAGATAGATTTAATAAATGGTGATTTCTAAATTGTGAGGAAAAGAGTGTGTCATTAAATTCATATTGGCAATTGGGGATTACATATGTTTGTTTGTTTTTCAATTCTGAAGCTTTGATGAGGTGGGCGTTGCAATATGATACCTGGATCATTGCTAGTTCTATTTCCTATGCTTATTCATTGATGAATTTTTTAATATAGAAAATGGAATATAGATTTGATACCCTTTGTAGTTATAGTATGATTTTGTTTCAATGGGACTATGACATTTTGTAGACTCATTTTACAATAGGTTTTCCAAAGTGATGATCCCAGATGGATGATGGAATTTATTTCAAGGTAGTCCTAGTGTGTGTGTAGAAATCATTTCAAGAAGAAATTACCTCCTTCCATTTCATTCATGACGATCAATGGAGTTCATCAATAGAAAGTGTTCTATTTGAATCTACGGAATTCTTTCTTTTCTTGTTAATTTTGGGACCACCTAATACTAAGAATTTATTATTAATTTCAGCTAAGATATTTTATTTTATTATTCTAAATATTTTTGACACAAAGTAAAACATAAAAAAAATGTAATGAATTTTTTTTTATTAATGAAAGACAATGAAGGGGACAGAAGTGGAATAGTTGGTTAAGAGTGTTTGCTAACCCAAAAGAGAAAAAGACAAGTGGTTGTAGTTGCTGAGTGAGAACTAAAGGTGCAGGAGGCATCTTCCCCAAAATTAGGCCACCATTCCTAGTTGAGTGCTAAAGAGTAGGAGGCTCATAAATGACCAAGTCCTAGGAAAAATACTGTAGAATAGTATGTCGATTAACAAGTAAGAGGCTAGCTTTGGATGAGGATTGAATATGATAATGAAAGAGATGATGCATTAAGTGGATTTTTCTCTTGTGGTTTAGCGAATAGGGTCAGGGGTTCTGGAGCAAGTGATTGGGATTATCTAGGATTTGGTTGTGCAGAACGACTATTCCATTTCTGTTTTCCCAGCAGTGGTGCAATTTTCTTATGATATTTTCTTATTACAGTAGGATGTTTATCTTAAACCTGGATTTGCAGCTATATTCATAAGCAAAAATGTTTTATGCATTCTTATAGAATAATTTTCTATCATGTATCAATTCTATATCTTTGTTTATATATTTTTCTTATACATGTGAAATGCTAGATTTGATTATTTAAGGATACTTGGATCAGACATCCATACCCGAGTCAAGGATTACTAGTTATTCTCGTCTACTGTAGATTCAATTTCTTTTCAAAGACTCATTTCCTGAATCAATTAAATATTTGTGAATTATTTTCTGTAAACTATTTTCTTACGTCATATTTTAAAATAGATCTAGTTAAATTACGACTAAGTTAGATAAAGATAACAATCTTAAAATACAAAAAAAAATTCCAAAAATAACATTAAAATAATGAACTAAAGTGTAGTATACTTAATGGATTCATCTATCGCGATTAAGAACCGAGGAGTTTCTACAGTAACTATAATTTAATAAACTGACCACTCCCCTATGGTTAGGAAAATCCTAAGAAGAGCTCTCATGGGTTTAGTAAGGTGATAAGAAAGGATATAAAATATTGATAGAAAACTATTTAGGTCATCAGTCATGAAGATGGTTGTGTTTTTATGCATTTCATGCAGCTAAGAGATGGCTTGATTGTTAGACCCGTGTATACTTGGAAACATTACATGTATAGCCTTCGGATTCTTTGGGTTGGTGATCAACCCTCTCACATACCCATACCCCAATTATCCTGCTGAATTAAAACTTTCTTAAAGAACCTTTGTCCTTCTTTCAAAAAAAAGTGAATGTGCCATGAAGACACTCTTAAACATTCATACCTAGGCTCAAGAACCACTGTAACAATCGTTCCGCCATTGCAAGATCCACTATGTAATCAAAAAGGCATTTTCCACACTAAACCTGTCCTTTCATCACTCTGCCTTCCGCTTTAGAATTAAGAATCAGAGACATAGCGTGCGACGAAGTCATTCAAACCACGTTATTCTTTCTTCCTTCCTCCTTTGGAACTTGAAAATTAGGGAACTAGCAAATGACGGAATCCTTCATCTACGTTTCATCCATCTACATTCTGCCTTTCTACCCTCCAGTGCAGAACTCACGAATTAGAAAAATAACAAATGAAGATATACCTTATCCACATTTCTGCCTTCCACATTCTTCCTTTCTTCCCCCCATTGCGGAACTCAGGAATCAAAAAATTAACCTTTTACCTTAATATTTTTCCCATTTTCTACCTCCTACCTTTTGCCTTCCTCAGGTGCATTCCAGGGTGCATAAAACACACTTTTTCCTTGGCATTTTTTGCTCTTTTTCCACTTCCAACTTATGCCTTCCATAGGCGGATCCCAGGAATCAAAAATCCAACATTATTCCTTGTATTCAAATTCTCTTTTTTGCCTCCCAACTTTTGCATTCCGCAGGTGGATTTTGGGGTCCAGAAACACTTAAGCCAGATGCCTTCTGAATCTATAACTAGCCTTCTAGCCTCCATTATAATAAGTAGAATACATTGAGACATACAAGGGATATATATATGCAAATGTAGGGACATTTAATCAACAATAAAATCTACTAAAATCATTAGCAAGTATTCTTCATATTCAATTCATTCATAAGAAAATACATTGCATAAATAAGAATAATAGAGAATACTTATCTTGAAGATGAAGTTCTCTCCTAACTAGCTATGTCACTGCAACATTCCATGCAACCATAGGCCAGTTGTTTTCATTAATCCCTCAACACAACTGCCACCCCCGAGCTGGGCATGACTTACACAAGGATATAGGGAATAACAAACTCACACATAAGTAGATCATATCACACACAATCAAGCCAAACTTTAGTTGGGTTTATCATACTATATAGCCAAGACAAACAAATGGGTTTCACAGGCTACACAACCAATCCATCTCACTGTTGGGTTTCACAGTCCATTCAGCCAAGCCAGCTAACAGTTGGGTTTCACATACTATACACAGTCAATCCAAGACTCATATTAAGGACCAGACAAGCCAACTACCATTTGGGTTTATATGGCTTCTCAGCCAAGAAAATATACAATTAAGTTTCACAGGCTTCCCATCCAAGCCAATATACAATTGGGTTTCACAAGTTGTCAACCAATCCAATATCCTTTGCTTTTCATAGGCTACTAAGGCAGTGGAAAGGTAGAATGACTAAGCTAGTGGTTCATTTAAGATCTATGGACACCTCCACAAGATCTGTCTGACCTCGAATCCACAATACCTACACATCCAACACAAGGAAGCATCCCCTTCTCTGCTCCACAGTCCCTTGGGCTATGCCTTTCCTTCCGATGCTATTCAAGGTGTGCATAGAAGATTCACCAGCCACTCTTATATTTTCTTGAGGTTCCTCTTTGCACTAGTTTTATCAAGACCATTCCTTATCTCTTCCACTCCTAAGTCTTGCATACAGTTCAGACCCAAACCAGGGTGCACATCACAACAAACCACAAGGAGACACAACAACACAGGGATTTCCTCTATAAAATAAAGAAACAATGTCTCATACCACTCTGTAGTTTAGGATAACACTACAACACATCAACCAGGGATTTGGAAAAGGAAAATAATTGCATAAAAACCCATTCTGCGACTCTAGACAACACAGAATCACATTGCAGCACAATGAACCAACTCTTCCATGATGCAGGATAGTGAGTCTCATTTTTCAATGACCAAATGATCCACCCTAAAAGTTGAGGAACAAAAAAACCCTCCCTGGCTAAGGAAAGATGGACCAGCATGCATCACGTGCTTCCTTGCGTCAAAAGAAAGATCGTGGCTTCCCAGACTGCAGGATACAGGAAAGCTCATTCATGAAATCAACTGCCATGCCTTGCTCTACCCAAGACATTAACTTCCTCAACCATTCTTCTAAAAGAATTGAATTATTGAGGATAGCAGACAAAAAGGTAGCTGAGGGTTTATGAGTTTCCCCATTAACATATGGTCTCATCCTATGGCTTAAGAGTTGTACTAACTCCCCTCTCTATTACTTGTGAAATCATGCCCACATCTCTTTCACGTTGCAATGTATAGATAACTGTGGTATTTTATAAAATTGTGTATTTACATGATATCATCAAAATTTAATGTGCCAGACTTAGCACTATAACCATATGTATCAAGCTTGATAGCCTATATAGAAAACACCAAATCCATGGAAGGTCCTTAGCCTCGAGCTCCTTGCGATGATTTAAATGCATTATATACATCATGTACAATTTCAATACCATGGGGTCAAAACTGAGGTGTTACATTCCACTCCCCCCTTCAGAGATTATTTCCTTAGGAAATCCATGCAATCTGAAAAATATCCTTCATGAATAGTTTTGCAATGGCATCAGTCTTATATGTGCACTTGACCGGTATAAAATGTGATGCCTTTGTCAACTTGTCCACAACAACCATGATGGAATCATGTTGTCTCCAAGTCATTGGAAATCTTGTCATAAAATCCATGGGAATAACTTCCCATTTCCATTCTAGGACTGGAAAAGGTTGCATAAACCTGTCGGGTGTTGATGCTCAACCTTTACCTACTAGGATTTCATGCACTTCGAAAGATACTTAGCAATGTCATTTTTCATTCCTGGCCAAAAATACTACTTTATGGCTGTAGCAACTATTTTCTAATATCCTAGGTGACCAGAGTATGGTGCTTAATGGATCTCATCCATAACAGTTCTCCTCAAGTATACTACATTTAGAATATAAATTATGTTCTTATAGGTAAGAAGTTCATCTTCTTCCAATTTATATCCCTAATACTTATTTTCAAGACCTTGCTGCTGCAACTTGTCCTTTATCTATACATACATTTCATCTTCAGCAGTATGATTAATGATTTGTTGTCTCAAATCTAATTGGAAAATACTAAGAGATTCCACATGCATTTCATGCACCTTCCTGCTGAGTGCATCAACCACTTTATTTTCTTTTCCTTTTATGTGCTTGATTTCAAAATCAAACTCACATAAAAAAATCAAGCCATCTAGCTTTCCTAACAATTAGAGTTGGTTGATCAAACAAGTACTTCAAACCACAATGGTCTATCCTTAGCTCAAATTTTCTTCCCATTAAGTAATGCCACCACATCTTCAGAGCATGTACTCTGGATGCAAGTTCTAGATCATGAGTAGCATAGTTGTTCTCATGTTCCTTCAGCTTTCTTGACTCATAACATACCATGTGGTTGTCTTTCATAAGAACTCCTCCAATTCCTTGATTACATGCATCGGTACACACCACAAAGTCCTTTTCTGGGTTCTCAATTTTCAAGATTGGTGCACTTGTAAGAAGATTGTTCAACTGTTGAAAGCTCTCCTCACATATTGGTGTCCATTCAAACCTTATCCCCTTCTTTTCCAAAGAAGTGATTGAATGTGAAACCTTGGAGAATCATTCAATGAACCTCCTGTAGTATCCTGCAAGTCCCATAAAAGATCTCACATCTGTCACATTTATTGGGGTTGGCCAATTCGTAATGGCTTCAACCTTTTTGGGGTCCACATATGTGCCTTCCTTAGAGACAATGTGACCCAAATAATGAATTCTATCTTTATAAAATTCACACTTTCTCAACTTTGCATATAGATTATGCTCCCTTAGCAATTTCAATGTCAGTCTCAAATGATCTTCATGCTCTTCCTCATTCTTAGAATAAATAAGCATCTCATCGAGGAAAAAAAGAACAAACTTGTCCAGATACTTACTGAAAACACTATTCATGAGACACGTAAATGTACTTGGTGCATTTTTGAGACCAAATGGTACCACTACAAACTCATAGTGTCCATACCTTGTTTTGAAGGTTGTCATATGAATATCTTCATGCTTGATTCTTACCCGATGGTACCCGAACCTCAATTCAATCTTGGAAAACACCTTTTCTTCTCTCATTTGATAGAAAAGGTCATCAATTCGAGGTAAAGGGTATTTATTCTTCACCGTGACCTTGTTCAACTGTCTGTAATCAATACAAAACCTGAGTGTACTATCTTTGTTTTTCGCAATCAGAACTGGTGCTCCCCAAGGGGACAGACTTGGCCTGATATACTTCTCTTCCAAGAACTCTTGCAGATGCATCTTTAGTTCTATCAACTTTGGTGTGCTCATCTTGTAGGGTGTCTTGGAAACTGGTGCTACTCCAGGAACAAGGTCAATTGTAAAATCAATGTCTCTATTTGGAGGAAGTCCTGGAATTCCATTAGGAAAAACATCCCTGAATTCTTGGAATACATGAAAGTCCTCCAACCTAGGATTTTCATTCTCTGTTGCCTTCAAAACATGGGCTGCATACAATCTGCAACCTTTCATATAAAACTTCTTTAGCTCCATTGTTGAAATCTTCCTAATAGAAATCTCCTTCGTAATGCCCCTAACAACCGTTTGGTTTCCTTCTTCATCCATGCATTCAAAAAGTCTTATTATAACAATCAAGCTTAAATCTGTGCATTTCTAACCTGTCCATTCCTATGAGAATATCATAGGAATCAAGTGGGAGAACATTCAAGTCTGCAAAAGTGACTAACCCATCCATGACAATTGGAAATTTCTCTACCACTTCACTAACTTTTCTCTTGGTTCCAGTCACTATTTGAACTAACCATGATTTTCTATGCTTTAACTTCTTAAAAGAACAAATCTCAACTATTATAGGAGTGATATAACTGTGAGTATATACAAGGTCAATCAAAATAGAAATAGATTTCTCAGCAATCTTACCTGCAACTTCAACCATAGTTGACTGATGATCTTCCTGGTAGTCCTATAGCAACTGCATAAATTACAGGGACAGACCTTTCCACTTGACCCGCTATTTAATATTCTTGGATGTTGTGAGCTTGCCTCACATACCCATTCTCAAGTGAACAGTTCCTCTACATATGGGTTTCTCCACATCTCAACCATTGGAGAGGTTCTCTTATCTCTTTTGGATCTCTTGGCCTGTTTCCATCACTCTAGTTGGCTTAGTCACAGCTTGTGGTGGATTCCTTTTCTTATTTTGAAAGTGAGAAGGTTTGAAAACTTTCTTCCTTTGGTCAAACCTCTCATTCTTCTTCTCCTTCCATTTTATGGATATCAAGTTTTATTTTGTTGTGATCATAGAAATACTTACCCTTCTTGATAACCTCTTCTAGAGTTCTAGGTTCATCAAATTCAATACTGTCTTTGTAAGACTGAGGTAACCAACTCAAAAAATGTTGTATTTTCACTTTGTCATCCCTGATGTACCTGAAATACCTCAACAACTCCAATAAATTATTTGCATACTCTTCCATGGTTAGCTGCCCCGATTTCAACTCATGGAATTCTTTGATCTTGTCATCATAATATGCATTAGAGAGGTACTTATGCTTGAAGAACTTCTTGAACTGCTTCCACACGATGTTTCTATCATTGATCTTCCTCAATTTTCGGAGGTGATCCCACCATATATATGCTCTTCCATTCAAATTAAAGATGGATACCAGTCCTTCATATTTCTTGAATAGTCTTGGACTTGCAAATATTTCTTCATCCAAATAAGCCAAGCTTCTGCTTCTTAACCAGTCTTTACATCACCATTAAAGGTAGGAGGGATTTCCTTCATAAATTCATCACATGAACAGTTCTGGTAACACCACTTCCTCTTTTCCCTGTGAGATGAAGAACTTGAACCCCCAGTGGATCATTCAGTGTCAGAGGATCCACTAGAAGACCTCTTTATTCTTGACGCATTTCTCTTAATTCCTTCTTGATTTACTCCTCAATTCCCAGATTTCATCCTTCATTGTATTTCTATGAAACTCTGTAGTATGGCTGCATTCAACTCATTCTGCTCTTCCTGAGCCTTAATCATTCTTTCATTATCTTCTCTGTATATTTGCATCTCCACCCTAAGGCTTCTCATGGTTGTTGCAATATCTAGAGGAGTATCCTAATATCTTCTCCCATTGGATTCTGTCTCAGCATTCCCAACTTGAATTTTTTCCCCCGTCGCATATTCCTCGTGCCCATAGGAGTCTGGAGAATTATTCATGCTATAAGTTCTCATGGCCGAGCCAAAAACCAACTTTTCCAAACTGCACTATGACTCCGCAAAATGTGTTTATAAACATCATTTGTTAGACAATCTCAGAATTTAAAATCCACTTACCATGGAGCCAATAGCTCTGAAAACTATTCACTTGGCCCATCTAGGCCCAATGTTGTAACCATTAGCTCGGATACCACAATGTCACGCACCCATACACCGATTATGTTGTGGAATTAAAAATTTCGTAAAGAACCTTTGTCCTTCTTTCAAAACATAGGGAACGGGTCATGAAGACACTCTTCAACATTCACACTTGGGCTCAAGAACCATTGTAACAGTCATTCCACCCTTGGAAGATCCGGTCTGTAACCAGGAAGGACTTTTCTACACTAAACTTGTCCTTTCTGCACTCCTCCTTCTACTTCAAAATCGAGAACTTGAAACATAGCATGCGATAGAGTCATTGAAACCATGTTCTATCTTCTTCCCTTTCGCCTCTACCTTCGAAACTCATAAATCATAGAATTAGCAAACAACATAATCCTTTATCCACATTTTCTCCTTCCGCACTTTTCTTTTCCGCCCTCCAATGTGGAACTCACAAATCAGAAAAATAACAAACGATGGAATCCTTTATCCACCTTTCCGCCTTCCACATTCCACATTTCCACCCTCCAGTGTAAAACTCGAGAATCGGAAAACTAACTTTTGACCTTAATATTTTTCTCATTTTCTACCTCCCTCCTTCCGCATTCCGTAGGCAGATTCTGGGATGCGGAAAACACACTTTTGCCTTGGAATTTCAGGCTCTTTTTCCTCTTTCAACTTCCACCTTCCATAGGAGGATCCTAGGATTAAAAAATCCAACATTCTTCCTTGTATTCAACTTCTCTTTTTTTCCTCTTACCTTCCGCCTTCTGCAGGAAGATTTTGTGGTACAGAAATTCTTAAGTCAGATTCCTTCTGACTCTGTAACCAGGATTCTAGCCTCCATGATCATAATTAGAATTCATTGAGACATACAAGGCATATACATATGCAAATGCAGGGACATTTAATCAACAATACACTCTACTAAAATAATTAGCAAGCATTCATCATATTCAACTCATTCATAAGAAAATACATTACATAAATAAGAATAACAGAGAATACTTATCTTGAAGATGAATTTGTCTCGCAACTAGATATGTCACTGCAACTTTCCACCCAACCATAGGCCAGTTGTGTTCATTAATCTCTCAACACAAATTCCACCCCTGAGCTGGGCATGACTTCCACAAGGAACTAGGGAACACCAAACTCACACAAAACCAGATCATATCACACACATTCAACCCATCCTTTAGTTGGGTTTATCAAACTGTCAATCCAAGACAACATGCAGTTGGGTTTATCACGATGCAAGAAAAGAAGCCAAATGTATGGGTTTCATAGGCTACACAACCAAGCCATCTCACTGTTGGGTTTCACAAGCCATTCATCCAATCCAGCTAACATTTGGGTTTCACAGACTGTACACAGTCAAGACAATACTAACATTAAGGACCAACCAAGCCAACATATGGTTTTCACAAGTTATTCAACCAAGCCATCTCGCTACTGGGTTTCACAGGCTATTCAACAAAGACAAAATTCACAATTGGTTTTATCATGTTGTCCAGCCAAGGATTACACACATGGACAATAATGCACAATAAAACACAACCAATACAACTACCAGTTGTGTTTATCAGGTTGCTAATCCAAGCCAATATAAAATTGGGTTTCACAGGTTGTCAACCAAGACAATATCCTTTTGGTTTCATGAGCTACTAAGGAAGTGGAAAGGTAGAATGACTAATCTAGTGGCTTATTCAATATCTAGGGACACCACCAAAAGCTCTATCTGGCTTGGAATCCACAATACCTACACACCCAACACAAGGAAGCATCCCCTTCTCTTCTCCATAGTCCCTCGGGATATGCATTCCCTTCTAGTTCTCTTCAGTGTGTGCATAGAAGATTCACTGACCACTCATATCTTTTCGTGAGGTTTGTCTCTACACTAGGATTATCAAGCCCATTCCTCATTTCTTCCAATCCTAATTCTTGCATACAGTTCATACCCAAACCAGGGTGCACATCACTGCAAACCACATGGAGGCACAACAACACAGGGATTTCCTCTATAACACATAGCAATAGGGTCTCATATCACTATGTAGTTCAGGATAACACTGCAACACATCAACCAGGGTTTCAGAAAAGGAAAATACTTGCAGAACAACCCGTTCCATGACTCCAAACAACACAAAATCATGTTGCACCATAATGAACCAGATCTTCCGTGACGTAGGACAGTTGATCTCGTTCGTGAATGAATGAATGATCCACCCTAAATGTTGAGAAGCAAAAAAAACATCCTCTACTGAGGAAAGATGGACTGGCACACATCACGTGCTTCATTGCGTTAGAAGCAAGATTGCGGCTTCCCAGATTGCAATCTGCAGGAAAGCTCAGTCATGAAATCGAATGACATGCATTATTATGCTCAAGACATTAAATTCCTCAACCATTCTTCTAGAAGAATTGAATTATTAAGGAAAATGGACAAAAATTTAGTTTAGGGTTGATGAATTTCCCCATTGACATCTAGTATCACCCTATGGCTCAGGAGTTGACTAACTCGCCTCCCTATTCCTTGTGAAATCATGCCCCCATCTCTTTCACGTTGCAGTGCATAGCTAGATGTGGTATTTTACTAAATTGTGTATTTACATGATATCATAAAAATGTAATGTGCTAGACTTAGCACTATAACCATAGGTATCAACCTTGATCACCTATACACAAAAAACCAAATCCATGGAAGGTCCTTGGCCTTGAGCTCCTCGCCATGATTTAAATACAATATATAATCATGTACAATTTCAATACCATGGGGTCAAAACCAGGGTTTTAAAAACCACTTTACAAGATCGATACTATTCAGATCAGGATCAAGGGGATCTAATTATGTTAGAATAATCAACCCATAGTTAGCTACCTTAGACATTAATTATCTCCATTTTTGTCTTATTTTTCTAGTTTCCATATTCCACTCTATGCAAGTTGTCCTCCACATGTCCTAGATGGTCAAACTTTCTAAAACTGAGTCATGGAGCGCTTGGGAAACCTCTTGGAATCATTTCTATTTTATTCCTGGCCTTCCTAGCGCATATCTACTTTTTCTGCTTTATTGCTGCTTTTATTGAGTTTTAAGGCAATTGGGAAAGTTTGACTAGGTAAAGTTAACTTGTTTTTTGTCCCCATATTTCTCTACTCTTTTCTCCTAATAAAATCATGTATGAGTTTTCCTTCCATCACCTATTAGCCTCCCTAATTGATTTTTCCAATTCGTGAGCTCCTAGACAGATTTGGAAGCTGCTTTATGCACCTATGGGGGATTTGCTTAGTTTTATTAAGCCTACTTTTCACCAATTCAAATGGCATCCCAATGCATTCTAATCTCTCATGTAATTATTTATTGTGTCATCCTATTACTTCACAAGGTTGGCTATTGTACACTTATTTAATACAGATTAGTGTTATGCTCCATAATTAGTCTCCTTTGTGTGTAATTTGCATGTGTAATTGGCAATTTTTGTGAGTGTAATTGTTCTAACACCTGGGTTCAATTTTCACATGGTATCAGAGCCTTTGTAGATCGATTTATGTCCTTCCATATTTTTATGGCAGGTTTGACATCATTGACTGGTAGCATTCTTCTGACTAAAGGGACAATTTCTGAGCTATGGATCAATCTCAGAAGATCATCTTGACTCCTTTTAATTTCTTTGAATGGAAAGTAGAGATGGAGATACTGTTGAGAGAAAAATGCCTCTACAGAGTGAATATGGAAATAGAAGTAGAGCCTAATGCAACTGCAAAGAAAATTAAATGGCACAACAGGAGGGATAAGGCCTATGGTCTCCTATGTCTGAGCATATCTAGAGACCTCCTTTTCCATCTTGATGGATTGACATCACCAAATGAAGTATGGGAGAAGTTTGTTGATCTTTTTGGTAAAACATATGAGATGAGAGGACATCAAATCAAGAATGAATTGATCTCCTTGAGTCCCAGCAGCTTCGAATCCCTGCAACTCTACTTTTCCAAGTTTAAAGCCCTTGTTTTGAAGCTAAAATAGTGTGAAATCGAAAAGAAGAAGGAGCAACTGGTTTTGGCCATACTCTTGAAGCTTGGCCCTAACTATTCAGTGTTTTTTTTTACCTTCCATGCCACCAAGTTGACAGCTTGAGCCTGGAAGATGCCTAAACTTGCAGAGTTCATGGAATCTCTCACACAAGAACAAGATAAACTGGTGATGATGGGCACCATCAAACCTTCCAAAGACCAAGCTCTGGTTGTTGGTGATTTGAGGGTGGATTCAAAAGGCAAGAAGAAATCTAAGAAGCCACCTAATCAAAAGAGAGATAAGAACAAGTCTCCAGAGGAGACCCAAGGTTCCAAGAAGAACCCCCAGAAGAAGAAGAACAAAGGAGAAATGGGCAAGTGCGCATACTACAGTAAGGGAAATCATCCTGAAATCTCCTACATGAAGAAGCAAATTGACATTTTGACCCAACTCCTAGAGAATAATGGCATATCCCTTTCGGATAGCTCAAAGAAGAGGGAAGGAGGATCAAATTCAGAAGATAGAGAGAGATTTCATGCATTAGTTGCTGGCACATCAAGCTCACCTAGTTTCATCATTGATTATGGAGCTTCAATGCATATGGTTTTGACCAAGGAGGCATTCACCTCACTTGACATGTCAAAAGCTCCACCAATAGTATTGGGAGAAGACTCTCTCACTAAATTTTTTGGCAAAGGGAGGATTGATCTTGACCATGGTAAGTTCAGCAATGTATTGTATGTTCAAGGTCTTTCCTCTAACCTCTTGTCAGTGTATCAGATGACCCACATAGGGTCTCCAAAGAAGGTCATATTCTCCCATGATGAATTTGAGATCACAGAGATATCAAGTGGTAAATTCATTGCAAAAGGAGTTGCAAAGCACACTTCGAAGGTATACATGTTCTCACATTTCCTACCCTACTCAAACCCCTCTGCTCTTCGGATTCATGCTAATGAGGCAAGAAAGCTTTGGCATTAAATATTTGGCCATCTTAACTATAAGTATCTTTCTGATATTAGTGAAAAAGAAATGGTCATTGGGTTACCAAAGATTAAGTTTTCCAAAGGAGTCTGTCAAGGTTGCATCTTAGGAAAACACCTAGAGCATAAATTTGAGAAAGATAGTCATGAGAGAACCTTTGCACCTCTTGAGTTGATCCACAGTGATGTTTCTATCCCATTTCCTCATATGTCAATGAGTGAGTCCAAATATGCATTGACATTCATAGATGAATTTTCTAGGTACTGCTGGGTTTACTTCCTGAAAGACAAGTCTGAAGTTTTTGGCCTCTTCAAAGTTTTTAAGGCTTTGGTTGAAAACCAATCTGGGAGGAAACTCAAGGTCCTCAGATTTGACAATGGTGGTGATTATGTCAAGTCTAAGTTCATTCAATATTGTGTAGACGTAGGTATTCAGATCCAGCATTCTATCCTTTACACACCACAACAAAATGGTGTTGCTAAAGGAAGAACAGATCACTGAAAGAGATGGCAACTTGCATGATGGAGGCTAAGACTTTGCCACCAAATTTTTGGGCCAAAGATATAAAATATGCAGCCTATATCCAGAATAGGGTGCCTCATAAACATCTTGATGGTATGACTCCTTTCGAAGCATCGAGTGGGCACAAGCCAGATGTGTCCCATTTCAGGATTTTTGGCTGAAGGGCTTGGGCTAGAATTCCAACAGAAAAGAGGAAGACTTTGCAGCCCCAAATCCAAGATTTTCTATTTGTTGGGTACTCTAAAGATTCAAAATGGTACAAGATGATCAATTTGAGCACAAACAAATCCTTCATTGAAAGGAGTGTTCAATTCCAAGAAGAGCCTTTAGCAGCAGTTGAAGTTGGAGAGTCTTCTTCACCACCAGAGCCACTGAATGTAAGTGAAGAGATAAATGAGTTTGCTGATTCTGATATGTCTGATATTGAATATTTAATTGTATATCCTAATAGTCCTACAAGACCAAAATGTTCAGAAAATACCATTCATGCAGTTGGGGAACTAGGTGGAAATCCTAGTGATTCTAGGAGGACTAGATCTCAGTTTGAGAGTGCCCTGTGTATGAAAGACCCCTTGTTTGCAGAGAAATGATATATGATGGTTGAATCAGACCCACAGACATATTCATATGCAGCATATGATCCATTATGGCAAACAACCATGAAAGAATAATTCAGCTCACTCGAGAAGAACAACACTTGGGAGCTGGTTGATCTTCCCCCAGGGAGGAAGCTAGTTCAATGTAAGTGGGTTTTCAAAACTAGGTTTGCTGCTGATGGTTCACCTTTGAAATATAATTCAATATTGGTGGCCAAGGGCTACTCATAGGTACATGGAATATACTACAATGAGACCTTTGCACTAGTTGCAAAGATGGACTCCATCAGGCTATCCTTAGCCATTGCAGCTTCGAAGCAGTGGGAGGTACATCACATGGATGTGAAGTGTGATTTCCTGAATGGAGATATTACTGAAAATATTTAAATGCAGCAACCTCAAGGATTTGTTAGTAATCCATCTCTTGTGTGTAGGCTAAAGAAATCATTGTATGGGCTTAAGCAAGCCCCCAGGGCTTGGTATGCCAAGATTGATGGCTTTCTACTATCATTGAAATTTGTTAGATGCAAGTCTGATCCTAATTTTTATTTGAAGCTGATTCATGGTTCTTTGATGATTATTGTATTGTATGTGGATGACCTTCTCATTACAGGAATCTCAAAGGATTAAATTTCCTCCTTGAAGGATGCAATGAACCATGCATTTTCTATGATTGATTTGGGGTTATTGAGCCAATTCTTAGGTCTCGAGATTGCTCAAACCAAACATGCAATAAAAGTACATCAGTCCAACTATGATTTGGATTTGCTGAACAAGTTCAACATGAAATATTGCAAGCCAAGCAAGACTCCATTCCTTTCAGGAGTTAAGCTTGAAGAAGCAGATTCTTCACCTATGGTAAATAATACACTGTATAGGCAACTGATTGGGTGTTTGCTGTACCTTACACATACTCGACCTGATCTTTCTTATGAAATAAGTGTGGCTTCAAGATACATGGATCAACCTCATGATATCCATTGGAGAGCATCCAAAAGGATCCTTAATTTTGTTCAGGGAACAAGGACTCATGGGATCTTCTACAAAGCTAAATATGATCTTGATTTGATTGGGTTTACTGACAGTGATTGGGCAGGTGACAACATAGATCGAAAGTCAACATCAGGATATGTGTTCATGCTTGTTGAAGGTCCAATCAGTTGGTCAAGAAAGAAACAGAGTGCCATTGCATTCTCATCTACAGAAGCATAGTATAAAGGAGTTGTAAATGCAACAACTCAATGTTTATGGTTGCAGGGGTTACTTGCTAAGTGTGGCTTCGAATCAGAATACTCAACTAATATCTATTGTGATAATCAGAGTACCATTCAAATATGCAATGATCCAGTTCAGAGACAAAGAACCAAACACATTCAGATCCATATGCACTACATCAGACAGCTTGTGCATGATGGCACCTTTCACCTACTCTTGTGTTCATCTTCAGAACAAGTAGCAGACATCTTCACCAAATTTTTTTGTTAGAATACTTTCATCAATCTCAAATAAATGTTGGGGATTTCTGATCATGCTGTGAATCATGATTGATGACAATATTTTCAAATTTTTTTTTATTGTCCATGTTTAAGGGAGGATTTTCCCACTGGGTTTTTGCCTCTTTCCTTGTTTAAATGGACATGCAGTATGTAAAAGGCGTCTAAGCCTTGTTTCTAGGCCCTATTATTTTCTAATATTTTACTCGTAAGTCAGGATTAATGGGGGGTGTTAGAATAATCAAACCATAGTTAGCTACCTTAGACATTAACTATCTCCATTTTTGTCTTATTTGCCTAGTTTCCATATTCCAGTCTATGCAACTTGTCCTCCACATGTCCTAGATGGTCAAACTTGCTAAAAATGAGTCATGGAGTGCTTGGGAAACCTCTTGGAATCATTTCTACTTTATTCTTATCCTTATTAGTGCATATCTTCTTTTTCTGCTTTATTGCTGCTTTTACTGAGTTTTAAGGCAATTGGAAAAGTTTGACTAGGTGAAGTTAACTAGTTTTTTGTCCCCATCATCATACACTCTTTTATCCTAATAAAATAATGTATGAGTTGTCCTTCCATCACCTATTAGCCTACCTAATTTATTTTTCCAATTCGTGAGCTCCTAGACAGATTTGCAAGCTGTTTTATGCACCTATGGGGGATTTGCTTAGTTTTGGTAAGCCTGCTTTTGACCAATTTGAATGGCATCCCAATGCATTCAAATATCTCATGTAATTATTTGTTGTGGTAGCCTATGACTTCACAAGGTTGGATATTGTACACTTATTCAATACATATTAGTGTTTTGCTCCATATTCAGTCTCCTTTGTGTGTAATTTGCATGTGTAATTGACAATTTTTGTTAGTGTAATTGTTCTAGCACCTGGGTTCAATTTCCACAAATTAAATATTTAATAATATCTTATTATGAAAAACTATCTAGACAAATATACCAACTCTTCTTGATTTACCACATAACGAACTGACAAACAAAGAATCTCACACACACACACACACACACACACACTTATATATATACGATATGACGTGAAAGGAGAATCATCAAAATACCTTCACTTATAGTTAACAGTTCATATCATTCATGACCTTCATCTAATCAACAAGGATTCGTAGATATTTTATCTATGAATTAAGAACTGGAAATACACGAAGACAATAAATTCAACACTAGAGTTTTTGCAATCAATCGCCATTTTAATCGTAGCACCAAATTTTTCCTAGTTCCAAAGAATGGTTGTAAATCCATTGAAGTCTAACAACCATAGAGTAAACCATGATTATTACAAGTTTAAATATGAAAAAAAATTTAGTTAAAGAACATTTCCACAAGAATTGTATTAAGCATTATCACCAACATTTATTATTTATCAAAATAAAATGTATAGTTAGCTAACATGATCTATCTAGAGACGTATTGTCTAAACCAACATACAGGTGATTAACTCGAGGAGATATTATTTTACCACATACATCCATTTCAAAAAAAGTAGTGAATATTTCTAAATTATAGTAAGACCCTCATATATAGGAAAATACATGTTAATAAATCAAATCAATCTAGATACGCACACAACAATAATCCCTTTAAATGGAAGTAACCCATCATAAATGGCAGTCGTAGTTTTAACTAAAAGTTTAGCAACTAAGAACTTAACTAGCCAACTAGAAAAAACATTGAAGTGTAGTGGCTCTAAGCCTCTGCAAACTAGAGCTTAAACCCCAAAGGTTATAAAAAAAACCCTAACAACTTATCTGCATGAAGATGGAGATGTTTTTCCTCTCGGCCCCTTCACTCAGTGAAAGAGCTACCTGCAACAACCCACAAAAACTGTTATCACTTTGGGTGTAATTATTTCAAATAAAAAAATAAAAAGGGAAAGGGTTTTTTGCATTGTTTTAACTGGGAGTTCTAATACTAGGGCCTCAAAGGAGGTGACCTTGTCTCCTTCCTCACAAGTGCTCTTACCCTGCAAAAACCAATAGTTGCAGTCAGAATGAAAATTAAGAACATTATATTGTAAACAAGAAATTAAAAACCTTGTATTTCTTATCTTGGACGAGCTACAAAGAGGGACAGAGTTTTCTCCTCCTATATGCACTTATCCCTTGTAATTTCCCATTTGAATAAGTTTCCCAATGTGCTCAAATTCACCAAATTTCAACTCTAGGTATATGGATACAATTGATTTCAAACTCCTCCAATTACTTTCAAACTTGGTGAGGCAGGTTGTGAGGGGTGATGGAACAAATTAACACATCTATCAGACATATAATCAACTAATATACCCAACCATGGTCTACAATTTTCAATGGAAGAAGTTTCGGGACAACGCTAGTGAATTTGGTAGGTGGAAATCCCCCCTGGGTCCTGGAACAAATCTCTTTCAAACACTGTACAACCTCCACTAATGGTTGTTATAATACTTGGATATGTTATAATACATTAATTAAATTATATTTGTAGCATTATATGTTGTTTTTTGGTCGAATAGGTTTCAAAGAGAACTCATGGAATTTACTAGTAATTTTGAGGCAGAAACCCCTAATGGTAGATGGCTCCAAATAGCTCCAAATGATCTCAAATTGTACCATAAGGTCTATGAATTATGTTAATACATAAAAATAGTTTTTTTAGGTGTATTTAAGCCATCTAAATACTTCTACAACTCACTTGGGTAATATGGTCCATGTATGGAGTTTTACGAGCAATGTGTGGTTCAAATCCCCTAGGGGTAGATGATGAGAATTATTTTCAAAATGATCTCAACACAAATATAATTTCTGGATGGAAGAAGGGGGCATATAAATTACATCAACATGAACTAATATACATCACTATTCAACTTTTAATGTCTTCTATAACTCCCTTAAATCATATGCAAAAAGACTAGTTTCGACCTTGGGGGAAATGATAGGCAATATTATCCAAATCCTATGAAACTCAAAAAAATGACTCCAAATTCTGATGTACTGAACATTAAACTCATAAAATACATCAATAACATTCCATTCATCCATAAACCATGCGTATTTTACTTATCCATTCGAATCCATCAACATTACACTGGTTCACAAGAAGTGACACTATGTCTTCATTGTTTAACATTTTTACATGAAATATTTTTGTATTTATACCTGAGAGTATTATTAACATTAAAAAAATATCATTTACATCAGAACATAAAATAATGGGGCATTATAATATCCCCCAAAGAGATCAATAGCTCACCAAGTGCACCTCAATCCATAGAGCAAGAATATGATGAGAAAACATGGAATAGATGAAAGAACAAGCTGATCTTGAAGTGTCCACTATATTTCCTGTAGCTTGCACCTGTAACTTATTAATTCATTAAATCTCCATGAAATTCCTGAAAGGCCTTTCCATACACCAACTCGGATGGTAATCTTTCACCCTTGAAATTGGCTAAGGCAAGAAACTAGTCATCCACTAGCTCTTTCTCTTCACACATGAAAATTTCTCAAATGATCAAAATATTCCTTAATTCTTTGTTATTGACATTTATAAATTTCCAAACTCTATATGGGTCGAATTTCTTTCAATATATTCATTCCAACTATAGTTGGGAGGAGATTCCAAAGAATGCCACTTGTACAACATTTCCTAGTCTCCCACTTCCACCAAATCACATGGGGAAGCATCTTAGCTGCCCTAAATCCCTTGAGCGCCCTCTTGGAGATATTTTTAGACTTCCAATGTCATATATGTCATATTTTATCATTCATATCTGATTTTTTTCATAGGTGTCATAGCATCTTCATCCGTGTTGTCATAGAGCTAGGGAATCTAGTCCAAGTGTCTCACTAGCTCCAAAATGCCTCTTCCTCTTCCATGGGAGTTACTCTACCACTCCAATTCAAAATTAATTGATTCATTCCAATTATATTGACCACCCAACTCATACCAATACCCTTGGGCTTCTTATGGAATCGAAATGACAAGAGGAGGATGCCATGTGGCATAGAAAATCTAGCTTGTGTGGGTCCCACATCCTCCATGTGTCTTCATGATCAATTGCCACTTTTATTTTCATTTGTATTTATTTATTTATCTCCTTTATTAAATATTTATGCCATTTTAATGTTCAAACATCATTTATTTCCCCCCTTATTCCAAATCCCAAAGCTTCCACCCCCAACCTAGGAAACTAGTAATTTTTCTCCTTGGCAATTATTTGACCCTTGCCATCAATTTGAAAAACTCTAATGAATAAGGAAAATGTGATTAGGCCATTGTGACCCAATGAAAAATTTGGGACATGACAAACCCCCCCTTCCCAATATTGTTTTTCCTCAAGCAATTTCAAACATGGGTGTTGAAGAACTTGCTTTCTGTATGATTATTTGAAGTTGCCATTGAGTTGCCCAACTTTGACTCTTTGATATTCCATGAATATTTTAGAGAGGAACCGCCATTCTTGCTGCTGCACTACTTTGATTAAAATCACTTTTTTAAATGTGGAATCCATCTCCCATACTCTTTGTTTCCCAAAAAAATTGAAATCAATGCGACTAAAAACTATCCCAGGGTCCCATTGCTTCTATTGCACTCCAACAATTAAGAGTAGTTTGCAACCCATACCATTAGCAAAGAAAATTATGGGATCCCATTTTCTTGTACGCATTCTTCCAAACATCATGAGTACATAATATATATCATCAAAGTACATAACAACATAATAAAAATGTACATCAAGGAGGTGCCTCATCAAAGAATCATGAAAGTGCTTATACCTCCAAGTAAGTAGACCATCATTTGCCAAGTGCATACAATCTTAAAGTGACCAACAAAATATGCTCCAATGACATAGTTGAGGATTCCATGTCCTATAATGTTGATCCAAATGGATATGATATGTATCAAAATATTCAGCCATGTATTCTTTCATCCAAGAAGTGAATGAAGATTCTCCACTAAAATATGAACCAAATAATGAGCAAAAAAAAGAAGGAGACTTCAAATGGCTCAAAGAAATCTCACCCATACATCCATGAATGAGAGAATCATAAAGATATAACAAAGTATGTGTCTAGCAACAAAAATTTCCTCCAATCATAAATCTATTCACCCCAGTGTTGGATGAAGTTCCTCCAACATCAAATGAACCATGTGTTGAGCAAGAAAAACCACGAGTCTTTAAGTGACTCAAATGCATATCATAGGTGCATCCATGTAGATGTGCATCATCATAAAGTAACAAAGGATTCTGCTGCAAATGTGAATAAGAATGTTCTCTAACCATTTCATCATAAAAAGTAAATCTAGGATTTCCATACTTTTCACCTAGCACCATAAAAAATAACCCTTTCACCCATACTTCATTGAGACTAATGATGCAAAACATGGAATTGTAGGATGTAGGAGAATGAACTAACTCACCCAAATGATCAAAAAGTGCAGAAGTTTCATCATGAGAAAGATCCATATGGTTAGTATCATGCAACGCCTTCAAAAGTGTGAAACCTTTGTCATAGATTGGTTCCAATGTAGATGAATCATGCTCTTCTTTAAAAATTGCATAACCTTCATCAAGAGACAATTCAAGTTCCTCTTCCACCACATCAAATGTTTGGATCTCTTCAATTTCATATTCAACACATAAATCACATTCAAATTTCCACATTTCTAATGATCCACCATGTCATGAGAATCCTCCAAACAATCTACCATTTGACAATCTGAAACATAGGAGGAAAAGCAAGTATCTTGCAACTTTTCAAGAAGTTGCTCATTTTAAATTATGAGATTATGATTATCCTCATCATTATTCAAGTATGAATCATGTAACAATTAATTAAGAGGAAACAAATGTTTTCTATCAAAAATCAAAGACATGAAATTACCTTTGATGCGGCACATTTATCTTTGAATATTCTCCGTGTCTTCAAGGAAGGGTGTTTCCTCCATTGAAGTAGCTCTCCAACAAGAATTTGACACTAATGATTGAGTGTCATGGAGTATGCTAAGGGAATATTGGATCTTATTTTCATTCATATTTAAGGACCCTTAAAGAAAATAGGCTCTTGCAAATGAACCTTCTCATCTTCTTCCTTCTTGCTTGGACCAACTTCATGAAGCTCAAGTGGTGATGGGGAAGTTGATCTTGTTTCTTCTTCAACTGCTACAAGGTATTCATTTTAGCTTGCATAAACACTTTAAAAAGTGATCTCTATGTCACCAACATAGAGGTGTGAGCACCCATCAGTAGATACTCCTTCATAGTCCAAGCATCCATCAGTAGATTCTCTTTGTTTCATTTCCAAGGTAGAATGTGTCTCGTAATGATCTTAATATTTTCAATAGAAACTTCTTCATACTCATGTGATGTCTCTTCGTCTTTTTCAGAGTCTCTTGGTATTGAATTTCGATCCTCTTCATGTAATACTTCTTCTACTTCACCTATTTCAGAACTAGGTGGCTCATGGGTCTCCTCCTTTTGCTCCTTCAAGCAAGCTGATGCATTTTTCCCCTTGGCTTTCTTAAGATCAATGATATTTTCTCCCAAGTTGAATAACAAAAAATTCAAATCCTTTCATATGATTCTTGGTAATGTCTTAAAATATAGGTTCCGTGATTTTTATATGCTCCACACCATCATATGAGGTTCCCTTTTCATCCCCAGTCATAGTTTCCTCAAAAAAATGCCTTCTTCTACTACTTTTGTTTTCCCCTTCAACAAAAGCACTTTTGTTTTCAATATCTAATGGTGGTCCCTGAATTATTGTCCTCATAAATATAATACCACAACAGGTTCCAAGATCATGATCTGATACCACTATAATGTCCAATGTGAATATTTTTCCCAATGTGCTCAAATTCACTAAATTTCAACTCTAGGTATATGGATACAAGTGATTCGAAACTCCTCCAATTACTTTCAAAATTGGAAAGGAAGGTCATGAGGGGTGATGTAAAACATTATAATATCTATAAAACATATAATAAACTGATATACCCAACCATGGTCTGAAATTTGCAAGGGAATATTTTTTGGGACAAGACTAGTCCATTTGGGAGGTGGAAATCCCCCCTAGGTCTTGGAACAAATCTCTTCCAAAAACTATAGAACATCCACTAATGGTTGGCATAAGACTTGGATATGTTATAATAAATTAATTCAATTATATTTTCAGCATTAAATTTGGTTTTGGGATCGAATAGTTATCCAATAGAACTCAGGGAATTTACTAGTAATTTTGAGGCTCAAACCCCTAATGGTAGATGGCTCCAAATAGCTCCAAATTATCTCAAATTGTACCAGAAGGTGTATGAATTCTGTTAATACATAAAAATGGTGTTTATGGGTGTCTTTAAACCATCAAAATACTTCTGAAAATCACTTGGGAAATCTGGTCAATGTATGGAGTTTTACGAGCAAGTTGTGTTTCAAATCCCCTAGGGGTAGATGATGAAAATGACTTTAAAAATGCACTCAATACAACTCAAATTTCTGGATCTAATATGGGGAAATATAAAGTACATAAAAATGAACTCATGTTAATCACCATTAAAATTTTAATGTATGCTATAACTCCCTTAAATCAGATGCAAAAATACTAGTTTCAACCTTGGGGGAAATGATAGTAAATCTTTTCCAAATGCTACGAAACTCAAAAAAATTACTCCAAATGATTATGTAATGAAAATTAAATCAGTATAATACATAAATAAAAGTCCATTAATCCATAAAACTTCAGTATTTTACTCATCCATTCAAATCCATCAACATTACATTGGTTCACAACAAGGTAGTGGGGAAGTGGCACTGTTTCTTCATTGTTTAACATTTTTACATGAAATATTTTGGTATTTATAGATGAGAGTATTATGAAATTGAAATAGAGATAATTTAAATCATAACATAAAATAATGGGGCATTATAATCTCACCAAAAGAGATCAATATCTCACCAAGTGTGCTGCAGTCCATAGAGCAAGAATATGATGAGAAAGCTTGGAATATATCAAAGAACAAGCTGATATTGAAGGGTCCAAAAGCTTCCATGTATATTGAACCTGTAACTTATGGCTCCATTAAATATCCATGGAATACCTGAATGGAATTTCCAGACACTAACTTTGATGGGAATCTTTCACCCTCGAAAT
This sequence comes from Pseudotsuga menziesii, assembly GCA_001517045.1. Classification (NCBI taxonomy): domain Eukaryota; kingdom Viridiplantae; phylum Streptophyta; class Pinopsida; order Pinales; family Pinaceae; genus Pseudotsuga; species Pseudotsuga menziesii. The sequence continues at coordinate 227,390 of LPNX010619132.1, forward strand.
TGGCTAAGGAAAGAAACTAGTCATCCACTAGCTCTCTCTCCTCACAAATGCAAATTTCTAAAATGATCAAAATCTGAATTAATTATTTGTTATTGAAATTTATAAAGTTTAAAATCTCTATATGTATTTAATTCCTTCTGACAGATGCATTCCAACTCTAGTTGGGAAGAGATTCCAAAGAATGCCACTTGTACAACAATTCCTAGTCTCCCACTTCCACCAAATCACATGGGAAAGCATGTTAGATTCCCTAAATCCCTTGAGCGCCCTATTGGTGATAATTTTAGCCATGAAATGTCAGATATGTCATATTTCAAACTTCAGATATTATTTGTTTCATATGTTTCATAGCATCTTCATCATTGTTGTCATAGAGCTAGGGAATCTAGTACAAGTGTCTCACTAGCTCCAAAATGCCTCTTCCTCTTCCACTCCAATTTGACCTTAATTGATTCATGCCAAGTATATTAACCTTCCAACTTATCCCAAGACCCTTGGTATTTTTATGGATTCAAAATGGCAAGAGGAGGATTCCATGTGGCATAGAAAATCTAGCTTGTGTGGGTCCCACATCCTCCATGTGTCTTTATGATCAATTGCCACTTTGATTTTTCCTTGTATTTATTTATTTAGTTCATTTATTAAATATTTATTCCATTCTGATTTTTAAACATCATTTATTGTCCCCCTTATTCCAAATCCCAAATCTTTCACCCCCAACGTATGAAACTAGTAATTTTCCTCCTTGGCAATTATTTGGACCTTAGCATCAATGTGACAAACTCTGATGAATATGGAAAATGTGATTAGGCCATTGTGTCCCAATGTAAAATTTGGGACATGACATCCCTCCTATGACTGTACTAAAAACACAAAGTGATATCCGTTTATATAGTGAAATCACTTAAACCTTTTAATAAAACCTTGCACCTAATAAACAATTTTAATTTCTAGTTTACTTACCTGTAAAAAGGGTGTGCTCGAAGCTGGAGTTAGTGGTGGGGTCATTGGAAGGCACAAGTACCATGCTAAATGCAGCCATTTGAGCTATTGAAATCACTAGTTTACCTTGGCAAGCATTGAAGGAGAATACCATCAACAGGTGGAAAAAAAACCACCAATGATGGGATGGCGCGTAGAAAGAAACTGCCATGTTTTATTGAATATTGCTAGAATTTAGAGATTTTGAGTGAGCAATTTCACCTTTTCTTGCGCACCGCTACACCTGCCATCCTATTTTCCTTTACTTTATGGTTTACCTATGCTTTAACAACCCACCATTAGTCACCTACCTGATATACTCACTTACCCTCATACCCCAACCTATTCAGTTAGGAATGCTTAGTAGGTAGCACTCTCATGCCTCTTCTAGGGCCGAGATGAAAACCACGATAAAATTTATTTATTCATACTGCATAGGACCTTTATATCCCTACTTGGTTTAATGTAAGTCCCTACTACCAATCACATGTTCCCCTTCATATACTGGCTCATAGACTTTAACTTGGCTTGGATATTTGAAAGGAATGCTGGCCTACTTGACATTTTTTTATCATATCAATGAGGGTACATTTTAGCATGAATATGTGGCAGCAATCTCTCCAATATTGTTTCTCTCTTCAGATCTACAATTGCAAATGAATAGTTCATAGCAAGCGATAGAGCATCCACTTCTCCGAATGACTTCTTTTGCATGCTTGATTCTTCCTGACAATGCATCTCTGTAAAATGTATACCCCACTGGTAAAGCATCCTACCTCTCTCTCCTAATAAATCCTCAGACAATGGATTTAGAAGCTTTCAGGAATGAATCTCGACTCTCACCATAGAACCAATCCACTTTTCTTAAAACCTTTCAGATAGCCTTTCTCATCTACTACCATACAACTCCATGCCTATCATGAAAACAAGTCCCCATTGCATCATTACGAACATACGAGACCCCATCAGAAGGAGTTCCTCCAATAACGAATCCATTGAAACTTCTTACAAAATGGAGGCTCAATAGATAGTATTTCGTATTTTTTACTATCAACGAAGAAAAAATTAAGATCCAAATGCTCGCTCCTAGACTCTTTGAGACTTTTTCAGGGGATCCATTTTCTTTTATCATCCTTAGACTTTTAAGTAATTTCTTTATTATATTTGTAATCATGCATTTTCATCAATATGCTACTCCTTCTTCTTATGGATATGTTGTTCATATAGAGAATAAGATATGCAGGGAGTTTTGAATGGAAAATATTCAACTCAATTTTATTGATTCTGCAGGACAGTTATATATACAAGACTCCAATTCTATTCTAGGAAATATACAAACGTTATAGCAGTAACTATACAAAATAAATTCCATGATACTCGGCACTAATGACAGAAAGAATGATTCTCGGCAAGCTCCAATTACAGAATTGATATCCATGATTCTCGGCTAAATTTCAGCTTCATGAGTTGTCTAAATTTTTGTCAACTTCTTTTATACGCCCCCGCAAGATTGTGCTTCCATCGGCAAGACCAATATTGTTCGTTAGAAATTAAATGCGTTGCCTTGATAAGGGCTTGGTCAGTAAATCTGCAAGTTGATCTTGAGTATGTACATGCCGAACATGAAGAGTCCCTTTCTGAACTAGATCACGGACAAAGTGAAGGTCAATTTGAATGAGTTTCGTCCTTGAATGTTGCACCAGATTGAAGCTTAGATGAGTTGCTCCAAGATTGTCACAGAGAAGAGAAGGTGGGGCCTTGAGAGAAAAACCAAGTTCTTGAAATAAATCAAGAAGCCACATAGTTTTTGATGCCGCATTTGCAAGAGCCCTATATTCCACTTCCGTAGATGAACGGGAAACGACTCTTTGTTTCTTAGAGCTCTAGGAGATTGGATTTGAGCCTAGAAAAGTGATATATGCTGAAGTAGAGGTGCGGTCATCAATGTTTCCAACCCAGTCAGCATCACTATAATTTGAGAGACATGAATCTACAGATTTTTTAAGCTAAATGCCATGAAATATTGTATGTTTGAGGTATCGAAGAAGCCTCTTGGTTTCTATCCAATGTGTGGCAGTTGGCTTGTGCATGAATTGTGAGATCTTGTTAACCGCAAATGAAATGTTGGGACGAGTCAAAGAGAGATATTGCAAGCTTCCTATCACTCTCCTAAACTTAGTACTATCAACAGCAGCTGTGCCATCCACTAAATGAAGAGATGTGGTAGTTGAAAGTGGTGTAGACACATCCTTGGCTTCAAGCATATTCGTGGTTTGCAAAAGCTCACGAATATATTTATGCTGAGATAGGAACAGACCTGCGCAAGTTGGTATGACTTCCACTCCCAAAAATAAGTGAAGTGAACCCATATCCTTCAAGGAAAACTGATGTCCAAGTTTGTCAATAACAGAAACCACAAATTTATTACAACTTCCTGTAATGACAAGATCATCGACATAGACTAAGAAATAACAGGCAATGGAGTCATGTCGATAAATGAATAGGGAAGAATCAACTCTTGAATTCTGAAAACCAAGGTCCATGAGAGAATTCTTCAAGGATGAATACCAAGCCCTTGGGGCTTGTTTTAGGCCATAAATGACTTTTCTCAATCTGTATACATGATCAATTTTGGACATATCTTTAAACCCGGGAGGTTGCATCATATACACAGTTTCAGTTAACTTCCCATGTAAAAAAGCATTGTTAACACCCATTTGTCTTAATTCCCATCCATTTATAACAGCAATGCTTAAGACTAACCGGATAGTGGCTGGATTAACCACAGGGATAAAAGTTTCTTTATAATCAAGTCTAGGACGTTGATTATACCCCTTTGCAACAAGCCGTGCTTTGAACTGATCTATTGAGCCATCTTATTGCCTTTTTATTCGAAAGACCCACTTACATCCCACTAGATTACAGTTTTTGGGCGGGGAAACTAAGTCCCATGTGCCATGCCTCATAAGAGTAGTGAGCTCACTGGACATGGCTTCATGCCATTGAGGATTTGATATAGCTTGGCTGACACACGTTGGTTCAAGAGTGGGTGGGATAGGATATTTTGTAACAGTGTGGATCTATTTTGGTTTGAAGATATTGTTCATTGACCATGTGACCATAGTATGGGTTCATGTAGGGGGATTTTCTGGTTGGACCGAATTAATGGGAAGAGAAACATGATTTGAATTGGACAGTGAAATATTGGTGGGTATGTTATTTAAATCAGAATTTGATGATGGAAAATTCAAATTTAAATCAACAGAGTCTAGGGCAACAGGTGAATGAGAAATATCTGAAATAGGGAGAGAGGAAATATTACCAGTAGGTGATGCAGCAGCAGCAACCTGTGTTTCTGAGAGCACTGAAGGTGCAAGGGAGTGCATCGGCGCTGGAACAGAGTGGAAAGTAGAAGAAATTGAAGAACCTGAGCCCTACGAAATGAAGGAAGAAGATGACATATGTGAAAGAGGGATTTCGGTGGGCAGTGGGCCATTGGGTAAGAATGGGCTTTTCATTTCATCAAAAAGAACATGCCGTGAGATGTACAATTTCTTAGTTGTTGGGTCCATGCATTTAAATGTATTTTGAGTTTGGGAGTAGCCAAGAAATAGACACGGAATGGACTTGGGCTGCAATTTGTGAGTGTTGTAAGGTTTTGTAAGAGGATAACAGAGGCACCCAAATTTTCTTAATTTTAGATAGTTTGGTCTTTGTCCAAAAAGGGCCTCAAAAGGGGACTTGTTTTGGAGAAGTGGAGTGGGTTGTCGATTTATGAGATATGTGGCGGTTTTAAATGCATGGGGATAGTAAGAGAGAGGTATGGAAGCATCATGAAGAAGAGTAAGACCAGTTTCCACAAGATGACGATGTGGACGCTCAGAAACACTGTTTTGTTGTGGAGTGTATGGTGCGGTGGTATAGTGACTAATACCATGAAGAGACAAGTATTTTTTCAAACTTATGAATTCACCACCATTGTCAGAGTATAGGCTTTTAATTTTAGAATTGAAGCGTGTTTCAACAAGATGTTTAAATTGGGGAAAAATGCTAGACACGCTTGATTTTGTAGCCATTGGATAAAACCACATGTACTTGGTATAGTGATCAACAAAAAGAAGATAATACCAAGAGCCATCAAGACCAATAGCATGTACGGGGCCCCAAACATCGGTGTAAATAATATCAAGAGGAGAATGGCTTTGAAAACTATTGGAGTGAAATGGTTGTTGATGTGCTTTATTAATAGAACAAGAAGTACATGAGGATGACAATTTATTAGAAGTAAGTGGAAGAGGAAAATGCTTAACAAGACTTTGAACTATTTTAATTGAGGGATGGCCAAGACGCTTGTGCCACCCATCAATCGAAGTTCTTTCATGCACATTAGCAACCATTTTGGGAGATGAAGCCACCAGTGAGTTCGGAAACACATAGACGCCATTTTCACATGCACGTCTTAGTAGTAGCACCCCTGTTTTCTGTTCCTTCACAAGAAAATAAAACGGATGAAATTCAACAAAAACATTATTTTGTTTGGTGAAGTGATGAACTGAAATTAAATTCTTGTGAATACGGGGAACACAAAGTGTATCACGCAAGAAAAAAGTTTTATGGGGTGAATGTAAGGCTAGAGAACCAATGTGTGAAATAGCCAAACCTGTACCATCACCAAGCACAACTTCATCAGTTCCATCATATTCAGAGTGAATAGATAAATTTGTGAGATCACCAGTAATGTTGTGAGAAGCCTCCGAATCAATGAGCCATTTATTTTTGTTGGCATGAGAAGAAGAAGCACAATTTATAGTCACTTCATTTTGCTGCAAATGTGGACAGGCCTTGGCTCTGTGGCTTAATTGATCACAAAACTGACACTTGGGTTGGAAACAGTGCTGATTTGAGTTGGGATTACCCGCTTGCTAAGTGAAACGACACTGGTTTGAGTTGGGCCCAGGGGAATTACGGTTTGAGGTCTGTTGCTTTAAAGACCCATTTGACCGATTAAATCCTTTTGGTTGTTGTCCTCCATGCGAGCCATTTCTCTTGCTAGAGAAGCTTGCTGAAGCAACAAGCTGCTGAGTCACAGCTTCCATTCTCCTCAAATAGCTTTCATGCCCCACAAGAAAATCATGTAATTCCTCAAAAACAAGGGATATTTCCCTTGCCCCAATGGGAGAAGCAATCTCCCTAAAATCGGGACCCAAGCCATTGAGAACATAAAGAGTGAGGTCGTCGTCTGAAATCGGGTGATCAATGAGCACGATTTCATCGGCTAAGGCTTTGAAAGAATGTAGATAGTCTAGAACCGATCGATTTCCTCCCTGGATCAAGGTGAGTTCTTCCTTGAGTTGCATAGCTATTGTACGCGATCTTCTTGCATACATGGTGTTTAATTTTTTCTATGCCTCATGAGAGGTCTTGGCAGTGGCAATGAGGGGGGTAATGGTGGTGGTTGTAGATGCGAGAACAGCACTTAGAATGAGTTTGTCTTGTCTAACCCAGTGAGTTTTTTGAGAGATGGAGGAAGGAGTGCCATCGGATGACGAACACAATAAATCACCAGTGACATAGTTCATCAGATCATAGCCAATGAGGAGAGCTTCAAATTGGGCACGCCATTGTGGAAATGTGGAGGGGGTGAGTTTCTCATTTCTTTGGGTGGTGATGTTGAAAACAACGAGTGGTGTGGTAGTGGAAGAGGGAGGCTGAGTGTTTGGGTTGTCTGAGGAAGACATGGCTGGTTTGGATGGAGGTCTCGTTAGAGATTTTGGTCTCCTGATACCATATAGAGAATAAGATATGCAGGGATTTTTGAATGGAAAATATTCAACTTAATTTTACTGATTCTGCAGGACAGTTATATATACAAGACTCCAATTCTATTCTAGGAAATATTCAAACATTATAGCAGTAGCTATACAAAATAAATTCCATGATACTCGGCACTAATGACAGAAAGAATGATTCTCGGTAAGCTCCAATTATAGAATTGATATCCATGATTCTCGGCTAAATGTCAGCTTCATGAGTTGTCTAAATTTTTGTCAACTTCCCTTATAGTTCATTAAACTGCTTATTTTCATGATCCTCGAACTTATGTTGGGAATGCTGATACAATTGCTCCTTAAAATGCTTTGGGAATTGTTCCTAGGAATGTGGATGCAACTGCTACGGAGCATGCTCTTTATACTGTTGATTTCAATTCTGGTTACACTGGTGCTGATGAGGTTGTTGGTTATTCTGCTTGACCTTCTTTTTGTTTAGCTTATTTCTACCTTTAGAATAAGAAATACTTAGATGTTACTTAGAATTATTATCTGCTAATTTTATATGAAGGATTTCTCACATAGAATTCGGGCCCAACAAGCCATTCTCCTATGAGCTCAGAGAAGGGATTTTAATTTATGATGACCCATTGGGTTAAGGTGAGTGAAGGAAAGTTAATATTACTAAGAACTATGACTTCGTGTTAAGGGAAGCGAAAGAAATTTCTCGTGCGGAGCCCGACCATGAGTTAGACTGGCCTATGTTATGATACCATTAAATATAGTTTTTTTGTTACGAGGCAATGTCAAGGTGAGACCATAAAAGGTGCATTCCATCATCTAGGAAATTCAAAGCTCTTACATTTAATTAAACCACTTTCCCTCCCATTCAAGACAACATACCTAATAGAGGTAATAGTAGTAGTGTATCAATATTGATTTCCACCAATAGTAAGTGTCCAGGAGGTACCACATTGCTAAACGATGCTAACCGATCAATCCACTGCTATAAATATCCTAGGATATTGATGCTAATACAAGACAATGGGAGTAATTTATATATATATGTAATTATCTTCCTCCATATTTCCACAATAGAAAAGAGCCAAAAAGAAAGAGATAGAATATATATTGATCCCATCTCCCTGTAGTGTAAGAATCCCGTGTAGTGTTAGAAATAACTACTATATGTTTCCATAAGCTATACTAGTTGCCTTTAAGTCCAACTACTATCCTTAGATAAACGTCCCACGGAAACCTTAGACTAGACTCCTATAGTCCATGCATTAATAAGTTTCTAACTGGATGGTAAAGAACACCCACTTCTTAAAGGATTTTTTTTAACTATTATACTTTTTGGATGTAGTTTGATAATATGTTAGTTTTATTTTCATCGTGAATTTATAGATTCTTATCATATATAAAATCTAAAAGGTATGAATAAGTAAGAATATGTGTCATACTGCGATGGTGATGGGCAAGCGAGGGTTTTTGCAGCTCGTAGGACGACGCTCTCACAGGTTTCATAAGGGATGGCTTTGGTCTTTGAGCTCCCTCGTGGTGCTGGTTGTTACTTTAATCGGTATTTATCAACCTATTTTTATTTGTTTCAGCTCCTGGTAGATAAGTTTACCTATTATTTCACTCTATCTTTCTATTGTTTTCTGGGTTATTCGGAAAAGTCTGGGTTATTTGATTTGGCTTTATTGTTGGGTTCTTCTTTTACTTGGCCGAGCCTTTCTCTCCATCACCCTCCCAGTGGTTTTTGACATGGGTTTTATTGGATGCTTGATTTCTGCTTTAGCCGCTCCTGGCAACTGGAGTCCCTCCTCATAATCGAGGACTAGTACCAACCAGTTTAAAAGAAGTGGGAAGTTTATCATTTTTCTGTCACCTTTTTAATCGACGTCTGGGTGGCGTCCCATTTTTTCCGGATGTGGAGGAGTTGGCTGTCCTTGTACAGTTAATTTGTCTTTTTGATTGTGTCTGTCGAGATGTGGCATTATTAGGGTTTGACTATTAAGTTTGTCTTCGTTTTGTCGTCTCTCGGTCGGTCCCTCCAGTTGTTTGTATTTTTGGATGCTCGAACTTGGTAGTGGGATGGTATTTGCTTTTTTGGTTTATGGGTTTGCCATCACTGTTAGCATTGGCCTTTATAGGGATTGATTACTATATTTTTTTGGCGTTTGTATTTGTATTTGCACTCAGTGACTCTCCCTGTCTGATATCCTAAGGGCTCGGATTGAGGGTTTTTCCTTGCGAATTCGCCCTCTTTTTTCAACTCGGTCTCTGATTCTAGGGTTTTTCCTTGCGAATTCGCCCTCTTTTTTCAACTCGGTCTCTGATTCTAGGGTTTATCCCTTGGACATTTGTGATAATTATTGGTTGCTCTGGCCTAGATGAGGATTGTATTGGGGTTGAGCTGTTTGAGTTGCGCCCTCATCGGCCAAATATTTGAGGATTTTGATTTGATTTATGTCTACCTCTGATTTAAGATCTCTTTCCGACGTCGTTTTTCTTTGGGATTCTGGATAGTATTCAGCTAAATTTAAGGTTCAACTATTCTTATTTTATATGTGGATTAATCCTTTCTGTGCCGGTGTTGATATCTGTAGTTTTCAGTAAGGTTTATGACAATTAGCCCTTTCGCTCTGTTGCTTATTTATTTTGGGATATGTATGTTATTGGTTGAGGTCTTGTTCTGTTGTGGACTGACTTGGCTTTCTGGATTGTATTCGGTATATTTGGGGTTAATCTGTCCTTCTATTATATGTAGATTGTTCTTTTCTATGTCGGTATTGATATTAGAGGTTTTTCAGCATGGTACCTGATATATAGCCCTTTCTATCTGTTGCTCATTTTCCCAGGGACTGATCTTGGATAATCTGCATTTGATGAGTTTATGTTCTGTTGTGGACCGACTTGGCTTTTCTAGATTGTATTCGGTATATTTGGGATTAGTATGTCCTTCTATTTTATGTAGATTGTTCTTTTTTGTGCTAGTTTTGATCTCAGAGGTTTTTTAGCATGGTCTTTGATATATAGCCCTTTCTTCTGTTGCTCATTTGCCCGGGGACTGTTCCTAGATAATCTGCAAGTGATGAGTTATTGTTCTGTTTAGTGGATTGCTTTCTGGTAAGTTTTTTTCCCCGATTCTGATGGTGGAGACCTATGATGGGTCTCCCGACCCTAGAGTGGACCATGGTCCTACTCGTTATCAGAGGCGTAGAAAGGCAAAGGCCTACAAAATATTGGAAGGAAAGCTTTGCTATGTGGTTGGTCGGGATATTTATATGGACAGGGTGGAAGCTTTGAGTCATCGCGCTTTAATTGGTAGGCTGGAATATGTTTCCATGAAAAAAAAAGACTGGTTTTCATGGGCTTTTGAGTATTGGAAACCATTTCTATCCTATGTTCCAACTATCAGCTTGCTGGTCCGGGGTTGGATCGTTTTTGTCTTCTTAGAGGAATCACATGCCACTGAGGTTCCAAGCCGCTTATGGAGAGTGGGTAATGGCTCGTTAGTGCTGGATCATTGGCATGTAAACTTTGATCCTGTAAGAGAAAGAGTGAAAAAATGCCATATGTGGGCAATTCTCCTAGGGCTTCCTTTCCCGCTCTGGAATGGATCTCTTTTGGAAGGTGTTGGAAACACTATTGGTAGGTTTGTGGCCTTAGAGGATGATTTCTTGAATTCCTATGATAAAAGGAAGGCAAAAATTATGGTTGAAATTCATATCACAAAAGGCCTTCCAGCTGAAGTAGAGATTCTCTGTCATGAGTGTTTGTTTATACAACGTCTGGATTTTCAAGGCATACCCTTTAGATGCAGTGTGTGTCGAGAGACAGGCCATTTGCGCCGTGACTGTCCTTCTTTTCGTCGTGGGCCTATTAGTCGCTCTTTGACTGACTCCTTTGTCAATTCCCCTATAAATTCACCCGCAAAGGATTGTTCAACTCTGGTCCAAAATGTCTATTCTTCTGGTCAGTTGAATAATGCTATTTCTTTATTTGGGGAAGTGGCAGACCTTGATCTGGACTTAATTGACTCAGTGATTAGCAGCATAAAAGCTTCTTTGCCTTCTGACTTTATTCCTTCCTATATTCCTCCAAGGGATCCCGACATGTTGGAACCTCCTTTGTCTGATTCTTTGATTCAGGAGCCTTCCCCTTCATCCATTGCTCTTTGCCCTTCCTTAGCTCCAATTCACTCTGGAGTTTCTCTTGTTGCCCCATTAAATACTGTTCCTTCTTCTATCCCTTCGATTGTCATTTCCCCTGTTCCTCTGCTTTCTGAGGCCGAATTCCCTCCTCTTTCCACTTCTGGTCAAATTAGGCCCCAGTCTTTAGGTTCGCCCTCTACCAGCCCCGCAACTTCCCCTTCCTTTGCTGATCCATCTTTGAAAAAATCTTTAAGTATTTTCTCTGATAAATCACCTCTCTCCCCCTCAGTTCTCCCTCTAGATTCAATTAGTTTTGAGAATGTTACTATTAGAAGGAAGAAAAAGTCTTCAAATCCCCCTCTTGTTTCATCTGATTCAGTCCAGGCTCCTTTTACTCCTCTATCTATGAGATTAAAAGCAGCAAAGTGATCTCTTTCTTCTCCTACTCATCGGGTCCTTAGAGCTTCGACCCCTGACTCTTTGGTTTCTTAATGCGCATCCTTTCTCTAAATGTTCATGGCCTGGGGAGTCTGGCCAAGAAAAAAAGCCTCCGTCATTTGCTGTTTGTTCTTTCTCCTGATGTTGTCCTTTTTCAAGAAACTATGACTAGTCCTTATCCTGCTTTATATGCCTTTTCTAAACTTTGCCCGGGCTGGGAGTATTGTGCTCTTAGTTCTAATGGTCTCTCTGGAGGCATTCTCTCTGGCTGGAATCCGAATATCATTAAATGCAAAGCTTTCCATACTGCTACTGGTATTCTGCTAAAAGCTTCGATCTAGGGATCTTCCCTAAATCTCTCAATTTTAAACTGCTATGGTCCTTACCTTAATCGTGATTCGTTCTGGAATGCTGCAGCTTCAGGAGGTCTTCTTTCTCTACCTAATCTCATCTTAGTAGGGGATCTAAATCTTACTTTGAACGCTTCAGAAATATGGGGATCCAAATCCCTTACAGATCCATTGGGTTCTTTTTTCTCGAAACTTTTCTCTGATCATAACTTAGTGGATGTTTCTCCTCCCTGTGCTGGACCTACCTGGAGGAATGGAAGGATAGGGGAAGATGGTATTTCTAAAAGGCTTGATCATTCTTTATTGTCAGAACAACTGGTCAGCTCTCTGCCAAAGTATAGAGCATGGGTTCACAGAAGTGGGATTTCTGACCACTTTCCTATTGTCTTGGAATGGATAGACCAACAAAATCGTAGTGCCTGTCCTTTTAAGTTTAATCATTCTTGGTTAGACAATGAAGAATTTGTTCAGATGGTTCATTCTGAATGGCCTCTTATTCAACCGGATCCCTCTAAGGATGCCATGAATGATCTCTCCTGTAGACTTTGAACTCTAAAAGAAAAGGTTAAATCTTGGACTAAATCTGAAGCGATAAAAATGAAAGATAATTCTGCTGCATTGGAAGAGGAAATTAGCTCTCTTCTCCATTCCTCTCAGTCAGCAATTTTATACCAAGAACAGCAACTAAAGCTGTGCTCTCTCAAAGCAGCTCTTCAAAAAATGACTGATCATGAAATTTCTTCTGCAAGACTTCAAAGTAGAATTACCTGGGCACTTAAGGGGGACGCTAATACCAAGTATTTTCATGCAATGGCTACAGCTCGAAAAAATCATAATGCTATCTGGAGTCTTAAAGATGAGTTGGGAAATTGGGTTTCTGATGATCAAAGTTTAAAAGCCCTTGGTATTCAATATTTCAAGTCTATGTTTGAAGATGACAAGTTGACAAAACTGGAATCTCAGCTGAAGGTAATTCGTCTCTTTCCTGCTTTTATCAACATGGAGGATAAAGATTCCTTTTCAAGCCCTGTTACCATTTTGGAAGTTGAAAATGCTCTTAAACTCTTTAAAAAAGATAAGGCTCCTGGGCCAGATGGTTGGCCAGTTGAGTTCTTTTTGTTCTTTTTTGATCTTTTGGGTCCTCTCCTTGTTAATGTGGTGGAATCAGCTAGAACCTCGGGCAGAGTGGCTCCTGCTCTCAATTCTACTTTTCTAGCTCTTATCCCCAAGACAGACCTGCCTGTTTCTTTCGCTGACTATCGACCTATCTCCCTTTGTAATCTCTGCTTTAAACTGATTTCCAAAGTTGCAGCTTTGAGGATTAAACCCTTTCTGGATGCTTCCATCTCTACTCAACAATTTGGCTTTCTTAAAAATCGGCTGATCTAGGAACCCATTGCTATTACTCAGGAAGTCTTACACTCCGTCAACTCCAAAAATAAATGTGCCCTCATCCTCAAGCTAGATTTATCTAAATCCTTTGACAGAGTTAATTGGACCTTCGTTTGTCTTTTACTTATACAAATTGGGTTTCCCCTTGTTCGAGTAAATTAGATGTTGGGGTGCATTTCTTCAGCTAATTTCGCTGTTCTTATTAATGGTTCTTCTTCCTCATTCTTTCCTGCCTCGTGGGGTTTAAGGCAGGGCTGCCCTTTATCCCCCCTATTGTTCATTTTGGTTATAGAAGGGCTTAGTCTCTTGATTGAGGATGCAAAATGGAATGGGAAGGTTAAAGGCATAAAAGTTTCATCTAAGCTCTCTCTCACCCATTTACTATTCGTAGATGATGTGATTCTATTTGGTCTGGGTTCCTTTGAAGAATGGCTGGCTTTCAAAGTCATTCTGGATATCTTCTGTGAGGCCTCAGGTATGAGTATTAATATGAACAAATCTTGTTTTCTACAAAAATGTATAGATGAGGCAATTCTCGAAAGAATTACAGGTATCCTCCCTTACATGTCTGATGATTTTCGGAAAGGTTTTAGTTATTTGGGATATTTCCTGAAACCAAATTGTTACCTAGTAAAAGATTGGCTCTGGATGGTTTCGAAATTTGAAAAGAAAATCTCTCATTGGACAAACATGCTTCTTTCCATGGGAGGTAGGCTTGTCCTTATTCGTGCTGTTCTTTCTAGCATGCCAGTCTACTGGATGGCATTGGTTCCGATTCAATCCTCTATACTAGATAAACTTAGAAAAGTGATTTTTTCCTTTTTATGGGGATCTTCTAATAAGACTAAAAAATTTCATCTAGTGGATTGGCATCTTTTGGCTCGGCCCACTTCCCACTGTGGCTAGGGTATCAAGCATCTCCCTAGCTTTAGTCTTTCTTTGAGAATGAAATCTTTTTGGCTGGTAGTCAACAGCAAAGGCATCTGGAATCTTCTTATCACTGCAAAATATCTGAAAAATAATCCTTTTCACCTATGGCTCAGGGATAAGAACTTCATTTATAATAATGCCTCATTTATTTGGAAGGGATTCATTGCTACCTTAAATTGGATTGGCAAAGGAATTACCTGGCAAGTTGGTAATGGTGAATCCATTTTCCTGGGTGCAGACCCTATCGTGGGTATGGGATCCTCTTTTTCTCTGCCTAGAGGATTGCAAGAATATTTAGAGGATTTTGGCATTTGCTCCATAGCTCAGGCTCGCAATCATACTCCAAATGCCAAAGGTTACTAGTTCTCTACAGACGAACTTGATCTTATTGGTGAATGGAAATCTATATGGGATAATTATATAAGAGGTCTGGAGTTTGGTCGTATACGGCTTACTGATTAAATTGATATTTTAATTTGGACCCATAATAAGTATACAGGGCCGTTATCTGTTGCTGAAGGTTATACCTGTGTTATCTCTAATAGTTGTTCAGAACTAAATGACAAGGTTCTGAAAATTTTATGGACTTTGACTATCCCACTGAAAATAAAATGCTTTATCTGGTTATTGATATACCGAAAGATTTTAACCTAGGAGCATTTGCAGACTAGAGGCATCAATGGGCCCAGTCGTTGTGTCCTCTGTGAAGGTAACATGGAAGATATCCATCATCTATTTTTCTGCTGTCCTTTTTCTGCCTGTATTTACACTTTTTTTGAGGTTAAATACAACTGCTCTTTCCCTATCTTCAGCTCTGTTCACTCTTTCTTGGACCTTTGGTTCTCTTGTACTGCGAGTTCTGCCCCTTACTATTTCTTGCCTCTGTTTATATTTTGGGGAATCTGGCTTATCCGTAATCTCTGCCTATTTGAAAATAAGAATCCATCCTTCTCTGCATTGATTTCCAGAATTGAAGGTTTGATAAATACTTACCCTGTGCCTCTGAAAATTCACAAAGTTCGCAATATTGTCCCTGAACCATTAAAATGTTTTCCATGTGGTTTTTTCGATGGAGTTGCTGTGGAGTATATAGGAGGATCATGTTATGTGATTTTTATCAATGATTCTCACTTCTATAGTTTTTCAATGGGTTGTGGAAGAATTTCGAATACAAGAGCAGAGTTATTGGCTTGCTGGGCAATTCTTAGAGTCAGCTTATTGATGGGTATTCCTATGCAGCTGATTTATGGGGACTCAATGATTATTATCTCATGGCTAAACAAAATTTCTTCACTTGATGTTCCATCACTGATGCACTGGTGTTGTGACATAATACTTATGCTTCAAAAAGACCCGCCGGTGATCTTTAAACATACATATTGTGAGCATAACACACTGGCAAATGCACTCTCCAAACAAGGCCTGAATTTGGATATGGGAGTTGTT
Organism: Pseudotsuga menziesii; assembly: GCA_001517045.1. Lineage (NCBI taxonomy): Eukaryota > Viridiplantae > Streptophyta > Pinopsida > Pinales > Pinaceae > Pseudotsuga > Pseudotsuga menziesii. The sequence continues at coordinate 242,858 of LPNX010619132.1, forward strand.
ACTTTTTCAGAAACTGTGGATGGTTTGATTGTGAATCAAGGCAATCTTAATCTCTTTTAGAGTAGCTGAATATCTCTTTTGTTCAGCATGTTTTTAGCTGTTGATTGATTATCTCTCTCTGTTCTATGTAGAGTCCTTCTTGCCAGCATGTATTGCTCTGATTTTGTATGTTTGAAGTTCATCTTCGATATTACTCAGTACTTTCTGACCTGATATATCAGGGATGATGAGAAAAGTCTGCTACGATCGGACTTTATCTTTTGAATCTGCTGCTATGTATTGTCATTTATATTTGTAGATGTTGGAACTGGGATCTGGCAGTCATCATGCTGATATGTAAATGATGTCTTTTGATTCATTATGAATAACAAAGACTGGTACTTTTTCCTCTGAAAAAAAAGTTTCTAACTGGACTACTACTACGTTTATTTATTACACTACCCACACCAGACAATATAGTATTATCAATGGCCTCAGGTTCCGTCAAGGAAGGCACACAAATAAGTGTGGTTGCCCAATATTCCAACTTTGTTTAATATCGGGAATAAACAGACGGGGAATAAAATCCAAATAATTTTATATCACATCGGGACGTTTACCTTCTCCATTGTAACAAAAAAATGATTACTTGAACCTAGAACTTGGCTGATCCACTGCCCTCGAAATCCACCTAGACCCTTCAGTCCTACCCTACAGGGAACAACTCCATCACCTACAAAAAGGAAGTTGAAACATTTGATTGCTAATGCGCTTACTTACTATGACATGAGGTTTTTTAGTGCGGGTTCATTCCACCATCCCAGGAAGGTAATTGCCACTCACTAGTTGTAATAGCCGGTCATATAGCCAGTTGTAATAGCAATGCTTGTAATTTACATTAGTTTATTATATATAAATTTTTTTGGGTATATTTCAGTAATAATAAAATCATTTAATTCGTATAGAATCCTCTTTACGTCCCTCAAAAAGCGATTTTATTTCTCAAAAACAACGAATAAGGAGCGAAGTCACTAGACTAAAAGGAGAGGATGCCTTCTATAACCAGGAGCCAGGCGTAGTATCCAAAGCAAGTTATGACAGGATGACAATGCTTTACTATAGAAACAATGACATGCTGGCTATGAGACTGGGAAAATACAACTAGTCATGGGGCATGAAGAACTTGTGGGAACATACTATGGGAAACGTCCAACTGTTCATATACAACTGTTGGGGACATACTAATTGGCACACACAGACTAGTGGCCATTTACTAGAATTTTATGCACTAAATAGAGGTTTGCTGTGTCTGGTTTTTTTATAAGTAGATTTTTAGTCTATAACGAACCAGTTATTAGACTGTTTCATATGGGCTATGACTACTGGAACTGAAACGGGGCATTGAGTGAAACCTATAAATGGCCAAGGAGGTGTGGTGTATAAAGTTCCTTCTTACTGCTGTAGTGTTTTTTCGAGACGGATATCCTATTTATTAATCTTATTTTGCATGTCTGATTTAATGTTTATTGCTAAAGAGCTTATATAGACGTATTGAAAATATACAGAGCAAATAACACGCATGGACTGAAATAAATAATGAGAACAACATAAATATAATTTGACATCAGGTGTCAATCTTACCTTTTATTTACATGCAGGAGACACATTTTATATGTAAGCTGGGCCTCAGGAAACTCTACGCATGTAAATAACGTAACGCCCACATTTAATGAAAATTACAATATAGATGATAAAAATAATGGGTATCTCATGTTATAATGGTTGTAGTAGCTTCTTCAATGCTCATATTTGGAGGAAATGACTGTGATAACAAGGCAACGTTCAAAGACTAATTTCAGCAATAAAATGGATTCACCTTCCTTCAAGAGTTCCGATTGCATCCATGTGTATACTCAAGGGACGTGACATGACCTTCATACACTAAATACGAACCTTGTTTTTTAGTATGAACGTTTCCACACATAGCGTGTGAGCTTTGATTGATGCACCTAGAAGTAGAATAATACCTCGACTCTCCTTGTATAACCCAACACGTCTACGTGCTGGCTCTAATGTAACTCGATCCTCAAAGAAGGAAGCGTTGCCCCCGAGGAAGATCGTAACCTTCAACACACAGTTTGGCCCAACACTATGAAACTCGGCATTTAGACAATGTATATGGCCCGATACAATATTGTGTTGCCTTTGTAAACTATCTTGATCCATGAAGGAAGAACTCTGCCTACTAGAAATAATTCGACTCTATATATGAAAGTAATAAAGATTGAACTTTGGGTATATTCTCTTCCTGTATTCTATGCTAAACTAAGCGAACTATCTAACTAAAAGATTTAGAATCAAAACGTAAAGTAGGATTGGCTCCAACGGAATGAATAATTTTACCTCTGTTGTGACAGCATAGGTGTTTTTGTTAATCTACAGTTTAGAGCATAACCAAAATGACAATAAAGGAGGAGGTTCTTTTATGAGAGGACAATTAAGTGGGTGGTTGAGAGTTGAAATGCCTGTTTAGTATGGGTCAATGAAGTGAGTAGATGAAATATTTTAGGAGCTAAATGAATATTTCATTCTTGTTTTTATAAGATAGATAAAATGTGATGATTTTCATTTTTTTTAATATAATTGCGTTCTAAGGGAAGTTGAATATAGTTTATATTATTTGAATTTGAAACACTATAAAGTATGTTTGAGGTAACCTATTGTGCAAGTGGCTTTTCTTTAGAGCGATAGCGAGTCACCCGGTTAGTTTCTGTAGCTTGAATAAAATATAGTAAGACACAAGGTTGTTTAAGATAAATCCGTTATAAGCAGAGTTCAATAAAGCTTTAGATACATTCTTTGTTGTACTTTCAAAATGTTATTTTGAGAGGTATACTTTTTGTATTTGATGATGAAGGATAAAATATCATTGGTTGAACTTTGATTGGTGGCACATACATAAATGTAAACTTTTTTTTGGAGGTGTTATTAAGGGAGATGGGAACTTACAGGGAATCATACAATTCAATTTCGAATATTTTCGTCAAATCTTCTATCCCTGTCGAGGGAGATATTAGGTAAGCTCTAAACTAGTTTTGGCACTTTTTGCACAATGAAAATTGAATCTTACAAGAAATACGAGCACATTCTTTTCCGAGAAAGAGGTGACGAGCTCTGTTGTCCCACTAAATGGCATCCCGCTCCATTTCTATGAGAAGCAAGTAACCTTCTTTCTAAGAGCTATCTTGTCCAGTGGACCTCTATTCGTGAGTTGATCAATCAGGTTAAATCCGAGTTGCTGGAAAGGAGTTAGCTCGCTAACGCTGAGTGAGATCCCTCCTGGTAGACCTCTATTTGTTGGTTGATAAGAAGGGTTTAATCCGACTCTCCTTGTAGTGTTTTTTGTTTTCTCAAAGGCACTTCTGTTGGTCTCGAAGCTTAGAGTTGAATTGGTATGCTAAATTGTACATTGACTTAGTGAAATGGAAAAAGTACTAGTGCCTTATCTCTTCGTGGGGAAATAATTGGTAACCCTATGAAATACACGAGCCTGCAGTTGGACAAAGGACATATTGGCTATTTGTATTCTCTAGCTTAAATGGGTTGTAGGGTGGGCTCCAATATTCAAGGTAGGTTTCTCATAAATTAAATACATTATAATTAAGGGAGTTTTCTCTAGAATTGGGTAAGCAGGAAGATACTACCTAAACATACTTTTCTTTCCAGGAAAATCTATCTGGTGTAATCCTCTTCACAATATGGCTAATTGATCTGTTCGAAGCTGCAATATCTCCGTGTCTGAAAGGATTTATTTTTCTCAACGTAATTATTCCCAGTAGAGAGTACCAAGCTACCTTATATCTCCATGCAATCTCAACTATTTGGTTTTTATAGCTCCAAGGCTTATACGATGGGCACTACTGAAGACTTAAGGGCCTTATAGAAGCAGTATAGATGTAACCAAACAATTAAGCCAGCAGCACTGGATTCTCTCTAAGATTGAAAGCCATCAACCATTATGTGAAGCTACTCAATATTGTAAGATCTTACAGCTGGAAAAAATAATATTTCTAGTGGGAAATCCGCCCAATCTACAATATGAGGGAAAGGATTCCCCAAGATCGCTATCGTAGCTTTCGATCCCTATGTGGTATCCATTTTCTCAGGGAAGGTATTGGGGTTCCCCTATAACACAACGGTGTCTAAGAAGAGATGTTGATTAGCTGGTGTTTTCTTTATATAAAGTGCCCTGCTGGTAGAGGTTTTATAATAACGAAATTACATACTTTCGTCCACTAATTATTTTACTGCACAAGGCAAGGTGTCGAAAACAACCTCCCCATGTTAGTTTTTCAACATTCTAGATAGCATTATGTTAGGATCTTTAACTGAGAGAACAACAAGTACAACAATCAAACACAAGAGACAATGAACACAGTGTTTTCCTCGGGGAAAACATAAATGGAGAAAACCCCGCACCTTTCTTAGAGATAGAATCAGCACAAAAGGTAAAACCACAAAACAGTAAGATGCTCTCCCAACAGCAGTAACCTTCTTCTTGTCTAGCCCCAATGTCTTCTCCTTCCTCAACTATGTGCTACACTTGAGTGTGTTTGTGATGTGTACTAAATAGAGAGTCAAACTCTCTATTTATACTAATATTGACATGACTAAAACCCTACTAGGGCCGACCTCTCCTAGGAGAGTCTAATAAACCTAGTGCCCCAGAAATACAGGGACTTTAACCCTTAGACAATAGGAGGGTTACTCATAATGACTTGACATGACTTGTTTACATTATTGATTCTCTCGATCGGAACATCGGGGCATGACATAACATGATAACATCCCAGAATAAACATCGGGTTACAATAGATAAGAAATACAAATGAATACAATCTGAAGTTACAATTAGATCAACACTCCCTCTTAACTCGGAAGGTATTCTCTCGACACAATTTTCATCATTGGTCTTCTTCTCAGGATCTTCTCGCCATCTGCATCTCCAAGTCATCCTCATCTTCAAGTCTTCTTTGTCTTCATGCCATCTTCTGGATCTGGATCATCACTCAATATGGATCATCATCACTGGACATCATCACTAGATATGGATCATCACTCGATCTAGATCATCATCACTGGATCTGGATCATCACTCAATCTGGATCATCATCACTGGACATCATCACTGGATCTAGATCATCACTTGATCTGGATCATCATTGCTAGATCCGGATCATCACTCGATCTGGATCTCTCGAAGTCATCATAACTGGATCTGGATCATAGCTCGACTTGGATCTCCTCTGGTCATCATCATATGTGCTATCTCATGATTCTTCTTGTCATAGGAAATTCTACAAAGCCAACCTTCTTTCATGTTGGGTGTATGCCTACATCCTCGTAGGTCTTTGGTAGCCCTTATATCTGACCTACTCGTCAGAATGGTCGGCACTCACATCTGACCTACTCATCAGAAATGCGGTAGCCCTTACATCTGACCTACTTGTCAAAATGGCTAGCACTCACATTTGACCTACTCGTCATAAAGGAAGTAGCCCTTATATCTGATCATATAGGACCTAATCCGACAGTCACATTAGAATGGCTAGCACTCACATTTGACCTACTCATCAAAAAGGCAGTAGCCCTTACATCTATGTAGGAGCTCATCCTACATCAGAATGGCCAGCACTCACATTTGACCTGCTCGTCACAATGGTGGTAGCCCTTACATCGAACCTACTCGTCATAGTAGTGGTAGCCCTTACATCTGACCTACTCGTCAGAAAGGCCAGAAATCACATCTGACATGGGAGGAACCTGATCCTTTAGCCATGATAGAATGGCTCAGCCCTTATATCTGACCTACTCGTCAGGATGGCTCTTTCAGTCTCAGATTGAGCATTCATGGCAACTGACCAGGTACCTCCATTCCCAGAATGGTAGTCAGCACTCATATCTGACATGGAAGGAACCAAGTCCTCTCACCATGACAGAATGGCTCAGCCCTTACATCTGACCTACTCGTCATAATGGCTATGGGACTCATCACTTTTCCTTGGAGGAAACCTCTATCTGGAGAACACCAAGCTTCTCCCTGAATTACTCGAACTTCACTCTAGCCAATGGCTTCATCAACACATCAGCTATCTATTCCTCTGTCACAACATATTGGAGCTTCACTACTACCCTCTGCACCATATCCTTGATATAGTGATACTTGATCTCGATATGCTTGGACTTGTCATGGAACACTGGATTCTTTGACAACTTCACGCAACTCTAGTTGTCACAATGTATATAAGTAGCATCCATCTGGAGATCAAATAAATCAGACAGTAACTTCCGTAGCCATACTGCCTCACAACTAGCTGAACAAGCTGCAACATACTCTACTTCAACTATACTAAGTGCCACACAGGATTGCTTCCTGCTAAACCAGGAGATCACACCTGATCCCATACTGAAGCAACACCCTGAAGTTCTCTTCCTATCGATGGCACTACCTGCCCAATCTGAATCACCATAACCCTCTAGGTTAATCTTCTGATTTGCATCATACTTGAGCCCATAATCAACTGTACCCCTCAGGTACCTCAGAATATGCTTTGCAGCAATTAAGTGAACATTTCTCGGATCTGTCAAGAACTGGCTCAAGGTGTTCATAGCAAAGAAAATGTCTGGTCTCGTGTTCGCCAGGTACATCAAAGACCCAATCATTTGACGATACATCGTAGCATCAACCGACTCTGATGAAGCATTTCTCAATAGCTTCAGGTTTGATGCCATAGGTGTGGCCATAGCCTTCCAATCCATCATCCCAAACCTCTTTAGGATCTGTATTGCATACTTCCCTTGTCCAAGGAAGATTCCATCTGCACTCTACCACACCTCCATACCTAGAAAATAATGCAGCATACCCAATTCCTTCATCTCGAACTCAACATCAAGCTTTCTCTTCATATCAGCAATCAACCCATCCATACCTGTCACAAATAGATCATCTACATATAATAGAAGCATCAATGGGTTGCCATCTTCAACCTTGTAGTAAAGGTTGGAATCTTCTTTACTCTTGGTAAAGCCCAAACTGGATAGAAAGCTGTCAATTCTGTCGTACCATGTCCCGGGTGTCTGTTCCAAACCATACAGGGCTTTCTTCAATCTGTACACATGAGACTTACTATCATGTGTCTCAAAACTGAGTGGTTGTTCTACATACACTTCCTCTTCCACTATACCATTCAAGAAAGCAGTCTTGGGATCCATCTGGTGTATCTTCCATTTAATTACTGCAGCCAGAGCAAGTACTGATCTGATGGAAGTGTATCTGGCTATAGGTGCAAAGGTTTCTTCATAGTCTATTCTTTCTTTCTGGGAGAAACCCCGAGCCACAAATCTTGCCTTATATTTTTCAATGCTACCGTCTGCAACATGCTTGATCTTGTAGATCCATTTGGAAGTTACAACTGATTTCCCTTCTGGTCTTGGGATAACATCCCAAACATCATTCTTCATGATCGATTGGTATTCTTCGATCATAGAATCCTTCCATTCTTTTCGTTCTGTCGCTTCTTCATAACTGGAAGGTTCTTTATCAATGAAATCACATAGTAATGGTACATACCTGGAGCAGGATCTAGTCCTCTTTCTTTCCCTGTGATTCTTTTCTGGATCCCCATATATTTCTGCACCTTGGATAAGTTCTCATACCCAAGCAAGTTTCCTCTTATGAGTATTCTTCTCCAGAGGTGGATCTACAGGTCTTTGTGGTTCTTCAAATTCTTGATCTTCTTCTTGAGCTTCTTCATTCATGGTTGTATCATGAACTCTAGGTGCTTTTGCTTCTTCAGATTCTTCAACAGGTTTCATTCTGGATTTGTTGTAAGTTGTATCTTCATCAAATGTCACATTCCTACTGATGTCAATCTTCTTGAATCCCGGGAAGTATATTATGTAAGCCTTCGAGATTTCAGAGTATCCCACAAATATATCCTTCTTTCCTGAATGATCTAATTTAGTTCTCTTTTCTTTTGGAATGTGTATGTACGTTGGACAACCGAATATTCTGAGATGGTTGACTTCTGGTTTCTTACTGGAGAAGACTTCTTCAGGAGTCTTGTTCTCAAGTACTCTATGTGGAGTACAATTCTGTACATACACTGTTGTTTGGGCAGCTTCCACCCAAATATGCATAGGAAGATCTTGATCATGAAGCATTGCTCTTGCAGCTTCCATGATAGTTCTATTCTTTCTTTCCGAAATCCCATTCTGTTGTGGATTATAAGGAGTGGACAACTCCCTCTTAATTCTTGATTCTTTGCATAGCTCTTTGAATTCATTTGAAGTGAATTCTCTACCATTATCTGATCGAAAAGTCTTGATCTTCTTTTCAGTGTGATTCTTGATCAAGGATTTGAATTCCTTGAACTTACTGAATAATTCGTCTTTGTTCTTCATGAATTAAACCCATGTCTTCCTAGAAAAATCATCAATAAAAGAAAAATAATATGCATACCCCCTTAGTGAATTTGATGACATAGGACCGCATACATCGGAGTGGATGATTTCCAAGATTCCTTTTGCTTTGCTTTCACTGCTTGGAAATGTCTTTTTTGTATTCTTTCCTTTCGCACATCCTTTGCATACCCCATAATGTTTTGCTTGGATTTCTGGAAGACCTTTAACAGCTTTGCTTGCAATAGGTAGTGCTCGGTAATGCACATGTGCAAGCCTTCAATGCCAAAGTTCAGTTGGCTCTACTGTTTCATGGACCATGGCTTGTTCTGGATTACCCTTTAATTTGTACAAACCTCCTTCTTGTTCACCAATCACTATTGTGCATCATTAATAGTCTTTCCTTTTAGCCACATGATGACTTGACCATCTATGAATGCAACCCACATTCCTTTTGCATCTAATGCCGATATGGAGAGGAGGTTCTTCTTGAGTCATGGCACAAACAATACTTCCTTCATTATTAGAGACTTTCCAAAGTCTAGCTTATAGGAAGATTCCCCACTACCTTTTATTGGATATTGGTAGTCATATCCTAGGTTCACCTTGTGAGGTGATTCATGTTCTAATAGTCTTACAAAGGATTTCTTGAATCCTGTCATATGTTTGGAATCCCCGCTATCTATGAGCCAATCATTGCTTCCATGAGTAATGTTTCCTATGAGAGAGGAAATCAAAACATATTCATCCTCGCTTGAAGAATCTTCACTTTCATATCTAGTTCTTTTCTTCGATGGTTCATCATCCTCTGTAGCATGAGCATGATGTCTTATTTTGTTGCTCCTCTTTGTTAGCTTTGGTTTCTTAGGACAATTCTTTGCATAATGTTCGACTTCATCACATGTATAACATATAACTCTAGATAAATATTTTCTAGTGTTATCTTTGTGATAGTTCTTACCTCTATGGTGATGAGATCTTCTTTTGGTTGACTTGGAGCATACCATGAGAGCTTGATATTCACTTCCCATTTTTTCTTCTCGAGCTGCTATCTGAGCTTCTTCTTGAGAACACTCTTCCCATAGTCTGCTGAACTTGACTAACTTATTTCTAGCATAGATTCCTTGGATGAAATAATCCCATGACCTAGGGAGGCCATTCAAGGTAGTCATCACAATCTTTGCATTTTCCACTTCTTCATCAACTGCTTCTAGTTGTTCCTTGATCCGAGAAACTCTTGTGAAGTAAGACTGCATTGTTTCTGCATTCTAAATCTTCACATTCTTCAGTTGGTTTCTCAGAGTCATCATCCGGTTTATGTTCTTCCCTTCAAACAATTTGGTTAAGGCATCAAACATAGCCACTAGGTGTCTTGAGAGAGGACACATGTGGTATGAGATGATCCTTGCTAGAATCAGAAATTATTTTCTTTTCCATAACCCACTTCTTCTTATGCAATGCCTTAGCCTCATCTCCCTCTGGAACTGGGACCTCCTCATGGATGTAGGAGTCTAACTCATTCTCTTCCAGGACCAGGGAGATCCTATACTTCCAAGCTTGGAAGTTATTAACTCCCTCAATATTTTCATCAAGCTTGGTATGATGAGACATCTTAACTGATAACCTCAAATAGAAATACAAAATATTTTATATCTTACCAGGTCAAGATGTCAGATCTGAATTTTGAGCTGAAATCCTGTAGAGCTGGTTCATGAGCAAATTACGGTTTTACTTTTCCAGAGTTCTGTCCAACCAAATGCTTTGAAATTGATCCCTAACTTCGATTTTGGGGATGAGATCAATCCAGACCTGGGCTCACTGAAAAATCCCTCTTCTGTGAAAATCCCTAATTTCCGGCAGTAGTGTTGGGTCCAAAACTAAAAAACCTCAGAATTGGATTCTGCTTCGACAAAAAGATGCGCCCTAAGGAGGAGAGTTATTCCACCTTGCTTTTGCTGAAAATATATGGAGAGAGATCCACAAAGTAGGAAGCCCTAGTTCCTGCAGCTGCACAGTGTCTTCTTCTCAGGCTAGCACTGATACCATGTTAGTTTTTCAACATTCTAGCTAGCAGTATGTTAGGATCTTTCACTGAGAGAACAACAAGTACAACAATCAAACACAAGAGATAATGAACATAGTGTTTTCCTGGGGAAACCATAGATGGAGAAAACCCCATAACTTCCTCAAAGATAGAATCAGTACAAAAGGTAAAACCACAAAACAATAAGATGCTCTCCCGACAGTAGTAACCTTATTCTTGTCTAGCCCCAGTGTCTTCTCCTTCCTCAACTATGCGCTACACTTCAGTGTGTTTGTGATGTGTACTAAATATAGAGTCTAGATGTCTATTTATACTAATCCCGACATGACTAAAACCCTACTAGGTCAGACCTATCTTAGGAGAGTCTAATAATCCTAGTGCCCCAGAACTGTGGGGACTTTAACCCTTAGACAATAGGAGGGTTACCCAGAATGACTTGACATGAGTTATTTACATTATTGATTCTCCCGATCAGAACATCAGGGCATGACATAACATGATAACATCCTGAAATAAACATCGGGTTACAATAGATAAGAAATACAAGTGAATACATTCTGAAGTTACATTTACATCAACACCCCAACCCCCCTCAATAACTCCTTTTCATATTATCCCTTTAAATAACGAGTAGGTGAGGATATTTCAATCTATCTCTTTCGTTTCATTTGTTCAAATGGTGGGGGGTGTTCAATGACCTTTACTTTAAAAAGAGGGTGAGAGCGGATAGATGTTAGAGAGTATCAGTTCCATGAAATAAATGGTTTGATTGATTATAAGTAATTTAGTAAGTGCTTGGGTAGGAGGTTGGATCCTTGGTTAGTTGATTCTCTGAGATGGACGATGGATGGATTCAATGACATTCCCTTTCATAGTGTCAATAAATCTAAGTTCCCATGGGTAAGGAGCTTCCTGGATTCAATTGTAATAATTATTATTTAGATAATATTATTTACTTAACTTAGAAGTAGACTTATTACGCATATAATACCCTATATATCCATATACCTTACAATGTTTTATCAGTTCCTTTCCAATGAACAAATTTATCTATATGTAGTGCCCTCAACTTGCTTGATTTCTTTATCTATACCCTTTATCGATCTCTACAGGGCCTCCCTTGACTTTAATCGAAGTGGTCTTTTCTCATTGATCTCGATAGGATACGGTAAAGTTTGTTAGGAGGACCTTACCTCACTTCCCAATGCATAGAAGGTATCTCCCACTATCCATGCATGCACCTTCTAACGAACCAACTCCTCTCTTCGCAGCAACCCAACAATCCTTTCCTCTCACAACCCTCCCTCGATGATACACAAATATGGTTGGGTACAGTCCTAGCCCTGGAAAATACAAGGTAATCCCTTTCTTCATGAATGAGAGACATAACTCCACTATACTCACTCAAGATAAGGATTAGGGCATGTTTTATTGAGATACTACAAGCATAGAGTGCGATAGGCCTAGGCAGGTTTCTATGGCCTCAATGACACTAGATAGGGTATAATGATTCCTCCTCTAGGGAATTTACTGTGCCTATGAGAGGTACTATAGGGGAATGAGGTTAGGAGACTACTAAGGTGTCTCTAGATGATATGATTAGATGGTATGCGATAGAGACTAATTTTCTTATTGTATTGGTACATTGATTTCTAGGGATAGTGCCCTACAGATCATAGAGGCTAGCTTACGAAGGTAAGGAAATAGAACCACCATGTATGTAGCATATATGAGAGGAGTGATATCTAGATTTTATGGATTAAAAGAAGATATTACATGATCACTATCTAGCACAACAGGTCAACCTGTTACTGGAGAACCATCTCGTAAGCCACTAGCATAGAAATATAAATAGGGGGGGCTCTTGGAGATATAGCTTATGGAGACACTGTGGGTCACATGTAACTCTAGATAGGTATGATAGACACACATTTTTTTGGTGCTATCCCTGACATATATATGAATAGATTATATATTTTGAGGCAGTATGTAATGTCCCCAAAATTTGAATTTTTTTTTATTAGGCTAGTCATTTACTGCTTGAACTGGACATTATATTAACTTATGCAGAATGTGTCCTACATTGTTTATCTGCATGATGTATTGTCGTAAGTTGTTCTTACTTCCTTCTCTATGTTTTGTTGATGCTATTATTAGTGAAAATTTGTGTTTTCATTATGTTGTTTAATATCTGAATTCGATGGTTATGTGTGCATATGTATGTATGTTATTTTGAATTTCTTACTCATTGGTTATAAAGTTCAATTACTGTTTCATGAATAATTCCAACTTAACTTTATATTGTCAAGGGGTGGAGTGGTAGGAATTGTTTCCCTTGTAAACACACCTACAAGGTAACTATTTTTAACTTGCCGCTATAGGTCTTACTTAATTCTTCTGGAACTAATGCATTTCCTTCCTTGTTGCGTGCAAGTGTACTTGACAACGAAAACTGACTGTAAAAGCGGAACCAGGACATACTGCCCATGCGTCACTAGCACATAGCTTGAATGAACAAAGTTATAGTCCTATCCTAGTGACTATTATTACGGTCATTTAGTTATTATTTACACAAGGTTGGGTGCTTACTGGGCCTATGTTTTCACTATTTACCATTATCGTTTTATTGTCTTATGACCTTGATTTAATTACTCCTGCACTTTAATATTTACATGGTATACAATGTATCGGGCCTATCATTTTATAAGATGGTCCTTGGTGTATTAAATTCTTTGTGTAAAATATTGAAAACATAACAATAGCCCTCGATGGCATATTTCATATGCCATGGATTATGGCTATACCCTAAGTATATGATACACATGTTGGGGTTTATATGTTGCATGGTGATTAAACATTGCTCTGTCTTGGGGGGTGACATGAACAATATACTTTGGGTTTTTATTTGTAGTAATAGAGGTAAGCGTAGCGAATTAAATGTGCTTTGGAAAGCATGGGTCTCAATCTTAGGGATTGGACTAGCATGATGGTTTGGTTCATTTACGAAATGGCTGCATAAGATCCATCTCTGGTCTGCTTTATGGCGTGGAGATTTGTAGGTTGGTTGTATTGGAAGGTATGTCTTCCAATATGGTTTAGTAACATTATATTGTTGTTCAGTTTGATGTTTTCATCATACTCCTCATCGTGGATTTGGTTTTGTTGCAGGTTGAAGGGTTTGGACAACGTGGGTCGCGGGTCGCCCTGGGGTCAACATAATACCCATTATGCGTAAGCCCTGCTGTAACATGTTTAAAACTCATTCCTTCTCTTGTGTGGGTAAGGTGTCTCACTTTTCCTATCATCACTTTGTATATTTCTCTTTTATAGGATGATAGCGAATCCTGCAGGATTCGATGTGGTAATTTTTAAATGTATACAGGTGGACTCCATAGGATTTGATCATGGGTCACGATGGCTGTAAAGGATAATTAATGAAAAGACTTGTTTGGGAATTCATGCCCACCGAATTTGATCCTCTGATGTCTGTTTATTTATGCGATAGTTTAATGAGATGTGCATAAAATTATGTTGACTTATTATGTGGAAGTTTTCTTAGGATATACTGTTTTGATAAATTTATTTTGTGTATTAAATATATGGTTTGGTATTTATGAATGAGAGTGATATTGTGTTTAGTAATGTTTGTTTATATCGTGTAACTTCGGACTATTTGATGGTATCGCTGGATTTAGTTTGTCATTTATCTCATTATTCTGATTATGGTTATGTTTATAATAAACAATGGTAATTATTTACTTGTAAGTTATGTTTTAATATATATTCTAGTTTAATATGTTTTATGATTAAGTTTTAAAGTTCTGTTCAGAGCTACAGATACTAGTTGGTCTATTTACTTTTAATTATAGTTCTTCTGGCAATATGAAGTCTGCCAGTAGAATCCATAGGTAAATACATATATAGGCTCTATTTTAAGTAGTTCTAGGTTTTGCAAAAATAACTTTAAATATAGGAAATAAAATGTAGAAATAAATTTGGAATAACAAAACCCTAACATATTCTTAAACAAAAAATAATTTGCAAACATAGATTTAGAAATAAAACGTAAACCCTTAAATATTCTAAACAGGAAATAAATTGCACACATAGATTTAGAAATGAAACATAAACCCTTAAATTGTGGTACAAGAAATAAATTTCAAAAATGAACTAGGGAACAAATCCTTAAATACTTGACCAGGAAATGTACCAGACAATGAAAGGGAAAAATAAAGAAGCTCATACCTGCAAGGTGAAGCTATTTCAATGGCTGAAGACCTACACACTTAATTACCCAGTATTATCAAATTCAAAGATAGATTTGACCTCTATATAGATAACCAAATCACTTGGGAACTACCACGTTCCACCCAACCATGAACAAGAACCATTTCTGGTTTCAATCCGGATCCCCCCAACCTGTTTCCAACATGCAAGTAGCTTAGAGCTCCTAAGGTAAGGTTTCCCTAACTGGGGTATTGGGTTCTGAATCAGTTCTCCTTTTTCCTCTTAGGAATATGTTCTCTAAGAACTATCCTAAGAATAATCAGGCAGAATAATGAATCACCAAAAGATGGAAGATGCCCAAGCCTCTCTTTCACTTAGGTCTTTATAGGAAGACTCTTCAGTCAAAGGGGTAGTGAAATCAAGAATCATTTGATTTCTTGATTTAACCCTTTTATTTAATTTAGGCACTTTTAATTTTAACTTAGGAACTTTTAACTAGTTCCTATTTGGACTCTTGTAGGTATTATATTATTCAATTGTCTTTAAATAATAATAATAATAATAATAATAATATTAGATGGATTATTTCTTCATTTCTTATACTATTAATATTATTACTATGCTTACTCTTTATCCATGCCATGTATAAAATATATACTTATATATATTATTTGTTAACATTTGTCTTTAGGTATCATATAACATGATCCCTAAAATTAGGACACTTTCTTTACTAAGGCCATTAGGTAGGTGGTTAGCTCTACTGGGATAGACAACTCTAAACATCCTTGCATGTTGGATTACCTCATATAACATGGTAGTTCTTCAGTACTTGATGAGATCTAGATATTCAAAATTTCATTTAATCACTTCTAAATAACTCAGATCAGATCAATAATGTACTCGAGTCATTTTCACTTGACATAATTTAATTATTTTCAGTAAGTCCTAGTGGTTATCCAAAGCCCATACTCAATGCTAAAAAAAATAGCGAGTTCTAAACTTAGTGCAATTCTAGGGCTCCTCGCTCAACACTAATGTTAGGATGTACTTATAGGATACACCTAGGGATACAATGGCCAAGGATCCGATGTTCTAGAGATTATGCTCAACATCAACTTAGAAGGCTCCAGGGCTTATGCCCAACACTTTCAAATATCGTTTCATGTGCTTTAGAGATTTCTTCTCAACAAAAAGGTTTTCATAACTCATGTGTTCCAGAGCTACTCGCTCAACACAACATAAACACTGATGTGCTCCAAACCTTCTTGCTTAGCTCAACATAAACACTCATGTGCTCTAGAGCTTCTCGCTCAACACAAACATTCAAATACTCGTGCTCCAGATATCCTTGCTCAACACAAACATTCTCATTAATCATGTGCTTCAGGGTCTATGCCTAAGACATAAAATCGTACATAAAACATATGTAATTGGCTTATCCCCAATATATCAAAAAAATGATCATGTTCATATGCATTGGGGTTCTAGACCCAATATACCAAAATGAAACATCAATGTAACATCATAGTCAATGGGGCTTAGGCCCATAGTTTTTAGGTCGAAATTTAGGATATTACATCCCTCCTCACTTAGAACAACATAGTCCCTTGTTTTCTAGGGACCTAGAATCAAATTATCAAACAAGTTAGGGTAAGCCTTTCTTATGGTGGCTTCATTCTCC
Source organism: Pseudotsuga menziesii (assembly GCA_001517045.1). Taxonomy (NCBI): domain Eukaryota; kingdom Viridiplantae; phylum Streptophyta; class Pinopsida; order Pinales; family Pinaceae; genus Pseudotsuga; species Pseudotsuga menziesii. Next base: position 259,252 of record LPNX010619132.1, read on the forward strand.
CAAGTGGCCTCATTGGCCTCAAAGTGCCTCCATTGCACTTTCAACTGGACTATGGTGCAGTTCCTGAGCTGCACCTCTCTCTTGTCCAATATATGAAGAGGTTCAGAGGAAAAATCCCCTTTAGGTTCCACCTGTAATAAGGAACAATCAATCACATATTTAGTATCATAAACATATTTCTTTAATAAAGATGCATGGAATACATTATGGACTTTTATGTGAGCGGGTAACACTAATTCATATGCCATTGGCCCTCTCTTTGCCAGTATCTCAAATTGTCCACAAAATCTAGGTGCTAACTTACCACACCTACCCAAGCTCAACGAGCTTCATTTTGATTTTACTTTCTAGTAGACATGGTCACCTATTTGATAATATTTATGTTTTATTTTCTTATCCACGTAGATTTTCTAGCAGTCTTGTGCTTCTTTAAGTTTTACTTGGACGTTGGTAAACAACTGTTCCAAGTCCTTTATGTTAGATTTTTATCATTTAAGCAATTGATCTAGGATCTTATCTGAGATAATAACATGCACATCAAAAATCAGAAGAGACAAGACACACAAATAATTTTCCTCGGGGAAACCATAAAGGAGAAAACCCCACAACTTCCTCAGAGATAGAATGAGCACCAATGGTAGTAGTAAAACCCAATGACAGAAAAGATGATCTTCAACAGTTGTTCTATCTCTCTCTCACTCATGCACCCCAGCTGAGTGAGTGTGTGTATGATAAATAGAGAGGCTCACTCTCTATTTATATTCTTTCGTTCACATAATGTCCAGTCTAACAAGTTGGCCTAACTTAACAATTACTTACCAGGGATGAATTCTCTAGGAGATTCTAATAACCCTAGTGCCCCACAATTGTGGGGACTTTGACATTCGATCAACAATGAGGGTTAACCTTAACTCAATTGAGGGGACTATTTCCTTGACTTACAATGGAGGGTTAACCTCAATGACTTTACATGACTTGTTTACATTATTGATTCTCCCAATAGGAACATTGAGTTATGACATGACTCAATTACATTACAGATACTTCCCGATAGAAACATCAGGGCACAGTACATAATATATACAAGTGAATACAATCCGAAGTTAAAAATACATCAACACTCCCTCTTAACTAGGAAGGTATTCTCTCAACACAATTTATCAGCACAAGTCTTCTTCTTTGTATCATCTGGATCATCATCAAGTCATCTTCATCTTCAATTCATTTTCATTAAGCCATCTTTATCAAGTCATGGATCATCACTAGATTTGGATCATCATTGGATCATCATCATCAGCACTTCTTCCGCTATCTCAATCAAATGTTTCTATCTCTTCATTCTTCTCGTCACAAAAATTTCTATAGAGACAACCATTTTCATGTTGGTTGTAGGCCTAGCCTCCATGTAGGTCTTCATCTTCTTCAACACTTATATCTGACCCAGTTAGAAAGGCCCGCCTAGCACTTACATCTGACCATGGGATGAACACATCAAGCATGTCAGAAAGGCACACCCAACACTCACATTTGACCATGGGATGAACACATCAACCATGTCAGAAAGGCCCAACACTCACATCTGACCATGGGATGAACACATCAACCATGTTAGAAAGGCCCGACACTTATATATTACCATGGGATGAACACATAAACCATGTAAGAAGGTCTAAGAACTTATATCTTACCATGGGATGAACACATCACCATGTAAGAAGGGCTCAACACTTATATCTTACCATGGGATGAGCACATCACCATGTCAGAAGGGCTCAAAACTTATATCTGACCATGGGATGAACACATCAACCATGTCAGAAGGGCTCAACACTTATATCTAACCATGGGATGAACACATCAACCATGTAAGAAGGGATTAGCACTTATATCTTACCATGGGATGAACACATAAACCATGTAAAAAAGGCTCTGCACTTATATCTGATCATGTGGGATGAACACATCCCACAGTCACATCAGAATAGCTCAGCACTTATATCTGATCATGTGAGATGAACACATCCTGTAGTCACATCAGAATGGCTCAAAACTTATATCTGACCATGGGATGACCACATCAACCATGTCAAAAAGGCTCACGGACTCATCACTTCCCTTTAGAGGGAACCCCGATCTAGAGAACACCAAGCTTCTCCCTGAAGTACTCAAACTTCACTCTAGCTAATGGTTTGGTTAACAAATCAACTATCTCCTCATCCGTCGCAACATACTGGAGCTTCACTGCTCCTCTCTGCACCATATCCTTGATATAGTGATATTTGATCTCGATATGCTTCGATGTGTCATGGAACACTGGGTTCTCTGACAACTTCACATAACTCTGGTTTTCGCAGTAAATTCTATTAGCATCCAACTGGAGATCAAACAAATCAGATAGTAGCTTCCTAAGCCACACTACCTCACAGCTAGCCAAACAAGCTGCAACATACTCTGTTTCAATTGTACTCAGTGCCACACAAGATTGATTCCTGCTAAACCATGAGATCATACCTGATCCCATACTGAATCAACATCGTGAAGTGCTCTTTCTATCAATGGCACTGCCTGCCTAATCCGAATCCACATAACCCTCCAGTTTAATCTTTAGATTCGTATCATACTTGAGCCCATACTCAACTATACCCTTCATATACCCCACTGCATGCTTTGCAACCATCTTGTGAACATGTCTCAATGTGTTCACAACAAAGCAAATATCTGGTCTCATATTCGTCGAGTACATCAAGGAACAAATCATATGACAATACATCGTGGCATAAGCCGACTCTGATGAATCAACACTCAATAGTTTCAAGTTTGATGCCATAGGTGTAGTCATGGCCTTGCAGTCCATAATCCTCAACCTCTTCATAATCTCCACTGCATACTTCCCTTGTCCAAAGAAGATTCCATCTACATTCTGCCACACCTCCATGCCTAGAAAGTAGTGCTTCATATCCAAGTCCTTCATCTCAAACTCAGCAGCAAGTCTCCTTCTTGCAATTTTAATGAGTTCCTCTTTTCTGTTAGGAACAAGTCATCGACATATAACAAGATCATCACTGGTATTCCTCCTTCAACCTTGAAGGAAAGGTTGGAATCCGCTTTACTCTCAGTAAATCCTAGAGCCATCAAGAAGTTGTCCATCCTGTCGTACCATGTCAAACCTCAAGATCTTCTGTAGTCACTCCCTCTGAAACGGAGCGTCATACTCCCTTTGTCTTTCTTACTCTATGTATTCTCTACTGGAGTGACAAGTAGCTTTGTCTACTACTATTATTCTATGTATCTATCTAGGGTCACTAGATACCAAGATCCCCTATCTTGAAATTTTTCAAAATTTCTTCTCGCACCCATCTGTGAGCTTGTCATCCTCTATAGGCTTTCATCTTCAACCTTGTAGCAAAGCTTAAGATCTTCATCATTCTAGGTGATCTTGAATCTCCTCATGTATGTGTTATCCCATGGGTGTCTTCTGAGCTTGTACAAGGCCTTCTTTAATTTTCACACATGATTCTTCCTGTCATGTGTCTTAACTTCTAGTCGCTGCAGATGTCTCTTTGTAGTCTATGCCTTCTTTCCATGAGAAGCCTCGTGCTACGAATATTGCCTTGTATCCCACGATGTTTCCATCTACTACATGATGGAACTACGAACTTCCCTTCAGGTCTCGATACTGCATCCTAGAAATCATTCTTCTTGAATTGGTCTTCCCTTTCTTCTTGGCTACTTCTTCATAGCTAGAAGGTTCTGCATCAATGATGTCACTCAATAGTGTCACATAATTGCACTGTGTCTGAGGCCTCTTGAATTCGTTGAAAGTATTTTCATATTCTTCTTTATCTTGGATTATTTCTTGAACTTTCGTCACTTGTTCTTTGGAACAAGTCTCATCCTTCTTTTCTTGTAGGTGATTATACGTGATATTTCCTACAAGTCAAATGAATTTGTATGGTTAGAAACATTTCATAAGGCATATTCATAATGGAAAATTATTATGCATAAATATATGATCATGCAACTATTTTAGCCAATACAACATTCCTCTATATCTCACAGAAAATTTCTAGATGCCTTTCATCTCTACCAGAGCAGAATTGAGATTGTGCACTTAATATAATATGTCAACAAAGAGGTTTCATTCTAGATAAGTAGAAATGGAGAGTTGTATAGCACCATGAGTTACTTACCCATCACATGCATATTATTAGTACACTGCCATTAATGCAAACATTCTATCATGCATAATACATCAACTGAATATAAACAAATGCATAACAAAACAATATCATGAAATGACAATTGAATACTTATCTTTGTTTGTTTCGTGGGTAGACTCCTTTCAGCTTCATCATCTTCTTCATTCATAACAACATCATTTCTTATCCAAATGCTTAATATGGATAAGAATTTCTTCAAGAATTGAGTTCTTCATATTCATGATCGCTTGAGGGATATTCTTTGAATCGTGAGAGCTAGATCTTCAGTTTCTCCCATCTTCTCTTCTCTTATTATGAGTGGAGCTTCTTCTTCTATGTGCTCTCTACATAGAGTCTGCTGAAAGTAATCACTTCCTTCTGGCACACATTCCTTGAATGAATGAATCCCATTATCCTAGGAGGCTATTCAAGGTGTTTATCACAACATCTGCATACTCTACTTCTTCCTCAACTGCTTCAAGTTGTTCTTTGATTTGAGAGACCTTTGTAAAGTATGACTGCATGGTCTCTGCATTCTGGATGTTCACATTCTTCAATTGGTTTCTCAGAGTCATGTTTTGATTTATGTTCTTCCCTTCAAATGGCTTGGTTAAGGAATCAAAAACACCTCTTTAGGTTTCTTTAGGGAAGACACTTGTGGTATAAGGTGGTCCTTGATTGAATCAACAATGATCTTCTTATGTAAGGCCTTATCCTCTTCTCCCTCTGGAATTGGAACCTCTCCACTTATGTAGGTGTCCAATTCATTTTCTTCAAAAACCAGTGAGATCCAATACTTCCATGGTTGGAATTTGTCAGTTTCACCAAGCTTGTCATCAATATGGTGTGACCAGTCATTTAGAAATGGGAACCTCAAATGAAAATAACAAAAGATTAGATCTTACTGATTTGAGGTGTCCGTCCTCGTTCTAGAGCTCACTGATCTAGGGTTTGTCAGAAAAACCCTAATTTTCAAATATTAGAATATTTCAGATCTGATTGGATAGAAAGATTAACCTCTTCAAGATGAGCTGTCCAATGTACTCCTTTTCTGAAAACAGTGGAGGGAAGCTCCAGGAATAGGAAGCCCTAGTTTTCCAATTTCTTCTGCAGAAATGCTCGATACTATTTCTACAGTATATCTGAAATTACTACTCCTCTATGTCTAAAATTTCATACTGAGGTATCCTCGTTGGTCCTCCTTCCAACACCATAGGTTTGAGAAGAATTGGTTTCACCAATTGGGACATATGCTCATTTTCTCAAGATGAGCTATTTCAGGACTGTTCATCATAGCGAAGCTGTACGGACTTCCACATGTCATGGTTTCATCATTAGGCTCTAAAACTTCTACCATAGAAAGAACATTACATGCCCTATATAGAACATCTTGGGAAGTTTCATTTGGACCTTCGTAGCCCGAGACATAGAAATTCTCCCTAGGTGTCGTGTTTAGGGATGAATCTTGGAAGAGGTTGTAGCCCTGATTTGGAGGAATCATATCTCCCAGAATATAGTGAATCTGAGACAAAAAATTTTACAAACAGTACATCAGGATTTTATCTTCAGCCTGTGAAATTTTCATCTCCTGATCCTTCTCCAATATCGAGATATAGCAAATGTACCAAAAATTCTAGTTTCAGTATTTTAGGGTTTTTCAGGCGTGGGGTCAAATTAGGGTTTGACTTTCCCATAGTTTTACCCAACCAAAAATCTCAACCTTGGTCTCTGAATTTCGATTTTGATGAGGAGATAAATCCTATTATGGGCTCACTAAAAAATTCCTCTTCTATAAAAAGCCCTAATTTTCCGCACCAAAAACTAAAAATGCCCGGAATCAAATTCTGCTTTGATAGAAAGATGCACCCTTCAATGGAGACTCCGCCTAGCCTCCTTTTGCTGATGGATTGTGGAGAAAGACCAAAAAAATAAGAATCCCTAGGAGGGTTAACCTTAAATCAATTGTGGGAACTATTTCCCTGACTTACAATGGAAGTTCAACCTCAATGACTTTATATGACTTGTTTACATTATTGATTCTCCCGATAGGAACATCAGGGTATAACATGACTCAATTACATTACAGATACTTCCCAATAGAAACATCGGGGTACAATACATAAGATATATGAGTGAATATATTCTGAAGTTACAAATACATCAACACTTTAACAGGTTAGGCCATAACATGAGCCGATCCACCGGGCTATCCCAAGTAACGGGTGTTATACACTTAGGTCAATAGAGTACCTCAAAGGGACTCATCTTGGAGGAATTTTGGTATCCATTGTTATACACAAACTATGCAAGATGCAGGTAATATTCCCACTTGTTAGGGTTTTTCATGAAATACATCCTAAGCATGTCCTTTACAATCTGGTTTACTCTTTTGTTTTTCCCATCTATCTATGGGTGATAAGCAGTACTAAAGTTCAACTGGGTATCTAATCTGGAGAATAAGGATCTCCAAAATTTATCTGTAAACCTAATATCTCTATCCGATATGATTACCTTGGGTATCCTATGCAATCTAAATATATCCTTCAAGAAGATATTGGCAATGTGTACTGTATTGTAGGTCGATTTCACTGGAAAGAAGTGTGCTTCTTTTGACAAATTTTCAACTACTACAAAGATAGAGTCATTCTGCTTCTTACTCTTAGGTAGACCCATGATAAAATCCATACTAATGACCTCCACTTCCATTCTGGAATGGATAATGGCTGCAACAATCCTGAAGGATGTTCGTGCTCAGCTTTGACCAACTGACATTCCTGACATTTCGTGCTAAACAACACTATGTCAGCCTTTAACTTAGGCTAGAAAAAGTGTCTCTTAATTGCAAATATCATCATTTGATATCCTAGATTCCCTGGGTAAGGTGTCTAATGAAATTCCATGACGATGTTGGACCGAATGTCCCCTCCTTTTGGAATGTAAAATATCTCTTTGGACCATAGTAGTCCTGTTTCGTCTACCTTGTACTCCTTTTGTTGTTGAAACAACCTGTCCTCTTGGAACTTCCTGACGATTTCTACATAGAAAGGGTCAATTCTGTTGCCCGTTCTAATCCTCTCATGTAAATCTGAATCGGTTTGAATTAAAGTCACCTCATAACACATATTTCATTAAATTTGTAATTATTTAGTCGATCTAGAATTTAGAACTTCCGCTAGATTGGGTTCTTTCAAAATGAGGAAAGTCATAGACTTTGAATCCTTACATAATGTCTAGTAATATTATTTCTAGTTTGTATTTAATGTTAAGTTGATTAAATTATTTTATGACATAATACCAACATTGTATTTGTTACTACAACAATTAGAAATATTGTCGTAGTAATTATTTGTGTCTTTCATGAGTATGTTGTTTTATTTTTGGAAGTTCACACCACTTATAATCAAAATAGGAAAATATTTTATGAATTTAAAGTCTAAGTTTTACCCTTGTAATGATTAAAATAAATTATGAATTAAAATAGCAACATAATTTATTGTTGTTCTTGTTGGTAGTGGTAGTGGTAGTGGTAGTGTATTGAAAACTAAGTTGATGAATGTTTACTTTATGAATTATAGATTAATGTGAGAAATTTCTTACCTATAAATTTATTTAACAATATTGATGTAAGTAAAGCCTCCCTTATTTATTAATATTATTTATTTTAACAATCCAAATTAATTATGAACTAGAATAGCATTAGTGCAGTAGAGTTTGATTTTTTTAATATACAAGAGGAAAGGGGGAAAACCAACTTAACTAATTATTTCAAGTATTCATTATTTATTTATGAAGTATTTGAACAATGTGTTTAATTGAAAAGAGCATATTTTTATTGAAAATATAGATATATTACAATATTTATATTATCAATAATATTTAAATCATGTCTTAATTTATGTTAGGGCACGGAGGAATCGAACCACCATCATCCTGCTTGGAATGCAGGTGCTCTTCCATTGAGCTAGCACCCTTT
>LPNX010619132.1:267624-305284 GCA_001517045.1 Pseudotsuga menziesii
CGAGTCATGTGTCATAAAGGTTTGGTACCCAATATTGTTCTAGAATTTTCCTTTGTATTTCACAGAACTAGGCTTCCATCAATCAACCTTTACATCAAGAGTCTCACTTTCATCATTCTGGAAGATATATGAGGTGGTTTTTTCCATCCAAATCGTCTCTCCTTTATCCTTAGTTCATGATCTAACTACCAACACCTTTACTTTCTCAAATTCAATCATAGGATTGAATCTTGGCTTTAGCTTGTTGCACCTGGGTCCAACATATACCAGTTCATCCATCACATTATCAAATTCTCCATCCATAATACTTATATTACATGCAGTGCATTATGATCAGCATTAAATCTCACATGGATTAAATTGTCTTTATGATGCAATGTCTTTGATGATAATGTCTAACATGAATTAAAGCTAACATGATGTTATCACTTAATGATTGATTTTTTGGATTAAGTTATGTGAAATATTTTCAGTCCACAATGAATTTTTCATGGTTCCCATAACAAACATGGGTTGAGTGTCCACTCAAAACGTTGGTCTGAAAAAGGCTCACATAGTTTAATCCAAAAAATCAATCACAATGATGACAAACTGATAAAGCATGCATGCTCAAAATGTTAGTACTGTATTTATTGAGTATAAGTTAATATACTACTACAAAGTTTCCACCACTTTAAAGTCTACACGAGAAAATATAATTATGAATTTGAATGCAACATAGTAGTACAACTAAATTTATATCAACTATAATAACAAATAATAGGAAAAACTCACTTCAAACCTTATTGCAAGTGCCTTACATTTATTCACAAAGCAACTCTATAAGATATTTTAAGGTGCATTCACATAAAGTATCATCACATGAATTAACATTGAAGTTGAACAAAAATTTTCATATATGTAGCAAATAATATAAAATTCCTCAAAAGGTAGCTTGAAGAGAATATTTGATATACTACAAACATTGACAACTTTTTCTTCATGTATATTAATTAATCATTCAAAAAGAATTATTATATTCATGAATCATCTCCACCTAATCTCCTTATATTTTCTCAAGCATATCAAGTACACCTTCAGGATGAATATTTCTATAGTTAATCATAATGACAAAGAGAGTTTAGGGAATTAAATTGTGTGTATTGAAACGTCCCTATGTTTCAAGTGGACACTTCGCCAATCATCAAGGGAACAAAATGAAAAGCTCAAAGTAGTATTGAAGAAATTGAGCAAAAGATAATAATAAATAAGGAAAGGATTTTGTACATGCATTAATGAATATAATTATGCACATTTGATATAGTGAGATGTTGTGTTGATCTAAAATACAAATTGAAAAGTTAAAATTTGAATGGTATTATCTAATTTTCATAAAGTATCATCACATAAATTAACATTGAAATTGAAGTGAAATTTCATATATGTAGTAAATAATATAAAATTCCTCAAAAAGTAGCTTGAAGAGTATTTATTATAATACAAACATTGAAAAATGTTTCTTCATGTATACTAAAAGTCATTCAAAAAGCAAAGTTACATTGATGTATCATCTCCACCTAATCTCCTTATATCTGCTCAAGCAGATCAAGTGTAGCTTGTACACCACATTTATTTATCTTTGTCTTCTTGCAATCTTCTTTCTTTGGCATCCATGCCCAAACTATGGTATTAATTGGAATAGATCCAAGTTCCGTGTCATCAGGATTTGGTACCCAATATTGTTCTAAAACTTTTCCCTTGTATTTCCTTGAGCTAGGTTACCACCAATCAATCTTTACATGAAGGGTCTCACTGTCATCATCCTAGAAGATATCTGAGGTGGCTTTTTCCATCCAAATCATCTCTCCTTCATCCTCATTTCCTGATCTAACAAGCAACATATTTCCTTTCTCAACATCAATTCTAGGATTGAATGTTGGCTTTGGCTTGTTGCACTTGGGTCCAACATATACCGGTTCATCTGTCACATTATCAAAATCCCCATCCATAATACTTGATATTGCATGGAGTGCATTACCATCAATGTTAACATTTTTCCTTGTCTTTGGCCAAAAATCATCAAAAGAATAATCACTTTCATCCAAGGGTGTATGGTCATTGTAGATTCCATCTAATGCATCAATAACTCTTTTCCAATAATCTAGTTTTTCATTCCATTCCTTTGTAACAATTGGTGAATTCTCATTGCCAATAGTCTCTTTCCACATTTTTATGTATGATGTTATTCCTTCCTTTAGTTCTTTTAAATATGCATCATTGTCTTTAGGATGTAAGAAAGATGTCTTCCCTGTGGGCAATATAAGTCAGCTTTCATCATCTATATTCCACAACTCCACTAGTTCTAACCACTCAATGTCTCTGATGGATTCTTTATACCTCATAACTGGAACATCATTGAGTACAAGGAATTGGAAGTACTGGACATTAAGATGTCCAACTGGTGCATTTTTTCTTTCCTTGATGTACCCATTAATAAAAAATTTGAAGTCATACACTTGGTCAATAAGTTTAGGTGGAAACACCCTTTTTTCTTCTATTGTGTGATATGTATCAATCATCTCAGGTAAAGAATATATATCTTGACTTTCAAGTTGGAAGACATTCTTCCATAGGTTCCATCTATGTCTTCATGGATGAGCCCCAAAAGCAAGAACCCAACCTCAATAGTGATGAAGACACCAAGTGCAGTTAATAGTGATAGAAACATGAAAACATAACGATTCTTACTATCACTAGCTGCATTGTCCAACTGTAACAACAAATGTGGAGGAAGAGGTTTAAAATCAAGATCTTGATTTATTGAGCTTCCATTTAAAGATAGGAAAGCATCCTTGTACACTCTACATTTTGAGTAAATAGAGTTTTGAAGTAATGCATTTGAAAATGTGTTTCTTGAACTTCCACTCTCATAAAGCACATCACCATACATATCAAGGTGTGGGTCTTCAAGGTCCCTCAAGCACTTTGCAAGAGATGTAATGGTAAATTGTGATCCCATGTGTACAAATGGTAGGGAAAAATGACCAAAACCTCCTGTGCTATGCCCATGTGTTAGCATACCTATCAACGACAAACCCAAGTTTGTTCCTACAACATATTTTGATTTGACACGTAATCTTGGGTTTGAAGTCTTTTTTTGTCCATTTTATCATGGATAATGCTAAAGTATTCCTTTGGATTCCACTCTGACATAATTCTATGGGCGTTGTATCAATATCTTCCACACATAACAATCTTGTTATGTTTCTTTAGTCTAGCTCGTGCCTTTTCTTCCAGCTCTTTTGTAGTCACTATCTTCATCTGTTCTTTCAACTCGATACATTCACTACATTTACTGAAGTTAGTGCTCTTTGAGAATGCCACATCTGGAAAATGAGTATTCCAAATCTTGCTCATTGTTGGTTGTGATATTGATGGAAAATTTAGCTCTTGAAGAGCCTCATTGATCTCTTTTAATAAAGAACTTTGTGTGTACGTTAATGGCAACAATATTAAAGGAGCAGATGTTCCATCTTCTTCAACTTGTCATGTTTGGTTCAGTGAAAAGTCTGAATTATCCATTACAATTTTTTGCAATATTTCTATGGCTGCCACAGTATGTGCACGTGGTTTGCATTTGTTGGTGTTACCATGAATTCCTTTGACATGTCCTTGTTGGAAATTATGTTGGTAAGTATAGAAGGTGCTTTGAGGAATATTATGTATCTTGTACCATGCTTTCTTACAAATAATATCTCCATTAAACCTCATGTCCTTTACTTTCCTAATAGTAGGAGGTAGGCCATGGCCATGGCTCTTTGACATGATTGTGTTGGAAAGGAGTGAATTCAAGACAAATTCCCTAATGTCATTTTTTTTAAAGAGTTTCATACCCCTTCTAGCAGTTGTAATAGATTTCTTATCCACATGTTGAAGACAATATTGTTTGCAACATTCATTCGTTGCCAAAAGCCAGATTTCTTTCTCTTCATCTCTTTGTATTTGAAAGTTTCTAACTTTTTTTGTAGCCACAACTCGTTTAATCCTTTTATATGGCCTCGTTGCGTGCATAGCAATTGATTCTGGATCTTTTTCATTATAAATATCATCATCCCATTTGTTTAAGGGAATTGTGCCCTCTATAAGATCCCATACCGCCATTTCCTTGGGTGCCTCCTTGAAATTTTCATTCACCCTTAAAATCTCACCTTCATTGTCCACCAACTTGTTTATTGGCCATATAAACAAACAATGTATAGACTTTTCCCCAATCCTACATCTTTCACAATTTCTATCTATGTCTTCCACAAAACATTGAATTCCTTTTCACCTAACATTTCACCCTCAACCATGTCATCGTCATGGACATTAACTATGATCCCTTTGGCAATGCGCATGCTTGTTCCAGTGCATTCATGTGTAAGAGAAACCTTTTTACATGTGAATGTAAGCCTATCTTGGGGAGTATTTACTGAATGATCATGACAATGAGGTTCCAAATCTGATTCTGGCCAAATCTCATAAGATCCCAATGCACCCCGTAGTGTATTCTCAAATCCTGTTGGATGTGGCAAAAGAGCATCATGTTTTAACACTTTCTCAATTTTAACCACTATGGATCCATTTTTCACCATCTTGCCATGCAACTTATGACCAATCTCTGTATTGAATATGGAGCCTTCACCCACCTTCAATCCACATTGCAAAAGATCTACCTTGTCTCCAATAGATAATGGAGAAGATACATTTGCACCTACACAGCAAATTAAACAAACTTAGTATTTGCTCAAAAAAACAAGCAATGTACTATAAAAAACACTTAACATGTGCTTCAAGATTTTAATTTACCTTTGCTATGCCTCAAATATATGATCTTCCATGGATGTAATTCCCCTTCATCAACATCTTCCACAATCAAATGTGGTTCAATGACATCAATTATCAAAACCATAACATATCCTACATTAAGCCTTTGTCCACCATAATGAGTTGTAGTCTCTATAGATTCAACCCTTCTTAGTCCAACAACTTGACCATTAATTAGGGGGTCAACATAGTCTCCTCTTGTCAAAGTTATATTTTCCATTGTAAATCCTCCCAATTTCGGTAACACATTTGAATTGTAGTTTGTAATTAAGGTTAAGCCATATGAAGTGTATGTTCAAAAAAGTAATATAGTTGCAATAATTCAAAACAATAGGGTAGCCCTTTTGTATGCCACGAAACATTGTTACCCTACATCTTGTGCATGCTAGCAAAAAGGAATTTACATATAAATTACACAAAATATATATGAAGAGATAACAATAAGAGATCCAAGAATTATTAGAGAATGATAGATATCAACTCCAATAAAACCACCAAATTTCTATTTGACTTTGGACATGGGACTTATATTATTGATGTATGTGTATGAATGTGTTGGAAATCTAGCTAGAGTTAGCTTCCTTTCTTAAAATGTTGCACGTTGAATGAAAGTTAATGTGTGTTAGTTTTAATAATGTATTTTTTCATCTAACAAAATCACATTATCATCAATCACATTACACCATGATAGAAATCTAGCTATGTTAGTTTTCATAATGTATTTTTTCATCTAACAAAATCACATTGTCATCAATCACATTACACCATGATGGAAATCTAGCTGTGTTAGTTTTCATAATGTAGTTTTTTATTTAACAAAATCACATTGTCATCAATCACATTACACCATGATAGAAATCTAGCTGTCGTTAGCTTTCATTCATAAAACATTGCATGGTGACTAAAAGCTAATTTGTGTTAGTTTGAATATGGTAGTTTTCTATCTAACACAACCACATTGTTATCAAATGCATCACACCATAATGAAAATATAATGGAACTAGCTTCCTTCTAACAACATGGCATGGTAAGATAAACCCAACATGCGATTGCTTTCATAAGGAAGTTTTCCATCTAACACAACTACATTGTCATCAATCACATTGCACTACGATGGAAATCTAGCTGGAGTTAGTTTTCATTCTTAAAACATTGCACGGTTAGTGAAAGATAAAGTGTGTTACTTTTCATAAGTTAGTTTTTCATCTGATACAACCACATTGTCATCAATTAGTTTTTCATCTAACACAACCATATTGTCATCAATTACATAGCACCATGATGGAAATCTAATTACAATTAACTTTTATTCTTAAAACATTGCACCGCGAGTAAAAGGTAATGTGTGTTAGTTTTTCATAATGCAGTTTTAAATCTAACACAACCACATTGTTATCAATCACATTGCATCGTGATGGAAATGTAGCTGGAGTTGGCTTTCGTTCTTAAAACATTGCACGATGAATGAAATTTGATGTGTGTTAGTTTTCATAAGGTAGCTTTCTATCTAAAACAACCACATTGTCATCAAATATATCACACCATGATGAAAATATAGCTGGAGTTATTTTTCATTTTAACAACATGTCATGATGAGAGAAACCTAATGTGTGTTAGCTTTCATAAGGTAGTTTTTCATTTACCACAACCACATTGTCATCAATCACATTATACCACAATGGATATCTAGTTGGAATTAGCTTTTGTCCTTAACTCATTGCATGGTGAGTGAAATCTAATGTGTGTTAGCTTTCATAATGTAGTTTTCTATCTAGCACAACCACATTGTCATCAATCATAATTCACCATGATGGAAATCTAGTTGGAGTTAGATTTTGTTCTTAAGACATTACACGATGAGTAAAAGATAATGTGTGTTAGCTGTCATAAATTAATTTTCCATCTAACATGGTCATATTGTCCTCAAATACATTACACCATGATGGAAATCTAGCTAGAGTTAGCTTTCCTTCTAACAACATGGCATGATGAGTGAAAGCAAATGTGTGTTACTTCATTTCACCCTGATGAAAAGCTAGCTGGAGTTAGCTTTTGTTCTTAAAACATTGCACGGTTGAGTGAAAGTTAATGTGTGTTAGTTTTTGAAATGTAGCTTTCTATCTAAAACAATCACATTGTCATCAAATACATAACATGATGATGGAAATCTAGCTATAATTATCTTTCCTTTGAACAATGTGTTAGCTTTCATTCTTAAAGCATTGTACGGTGAATGAAAGCCTAATTTGCGTTAGCTCATTGCACCAAGATGGAAATCTAGTTAGTGTCATCTTTTATTTTTAAAACATTGCACAGTGAGTGAAAGTTAATGTGTGTTAGAATTTATAAGGTACTTTTCTATCTAAAAGAGTCACATTGTCATCAAATACATAACACCATGACAAAAATCTAGCTGAAGTTAGCTTTAGTCCTTAAATAATTGCACGATCATTGAAATCTAATGTGTTAGCTTTCATAATGTAGTTTCCATCTAACACAACCAGGTTGTCATCAATCACAATGCACCATGATGAAAATCTAGTTGTTGTTAACTTTCATAAGTTAGTTTTCCATCTAACACAACCACATTGTCATCAAATATATTACACCATGATGGAAATCTAGTTGGAGTTAGCTTTTCTCCTAACAACATAGCCGCATTAGTTTTCTATCTAACACAATCAAATTGTCACATTGCACCGTGATGGAAATCTAGCTAGAGTTAGCTTTTGACCTTAAATCGTTGCACGGTGAGTGAAATATAATGTGTGTTCGCTTTCATAATGTAGTTTTCCATTTAACACAGCCAAATTGTCATCAATCAATATGCACTATGTTGAAAATATTGCTAGAGTCAGCTTTTGTTCTTAAAACGTTGCACGGTGAATAATAGTTAATGTGCGTTAACTTTTGTAAGGTAGTTTTTCATCTAACACAGCCACATTGTCATCAAATACATTACATCATGATGCAAATCTAGCTGGAGTTAGCTTTTCTTCTAACAACATAGCACGATGAGTGAAAGCTAATGTGTGTTAGCTTCCATAAGGTAGTTTTTCATCTAACACAGCCACATCGTCATCGATCTCATTGCTCTGTGATGGAATTATAGTTGGAGTTACCTTTCGTCCTTAAATCATTGCACGAAGAGTGAAACGTAATCTGTGTTAGCTTTCATAATGTAGTTTTTCATCTAGCACAATCACATTGTCATCAATCATAGTGCACCATGATTAAAATGTAGCTAGAGTTTGCTTTCATTTTTAAAACATTGCACGGTGAGTAAAGCTGATGTATGTTAGCTTGCATTAAGTAGTTTTTCATCTAACACAACCACATTGTTATCAAATACATTACACCATGACAAAAATCTAGCTGGAGTTAGCTTTTCTTTTAACAACATGGCACGATGAGTGAAAGCTAATATGTGTTATCTTTCATAAGGTAGTTTTCCATGTAACACAACCACATTGTCATCAAACACATTGCGTTGTGTTGAAAATATAACTGGAGTTAAATTTTGTCCTTAAATCATTACACAGTGAGAGAAATCTAATGTGTGTTAGCATTCATAATGTAGTTTTTCATCTAGCACAACCACATTGTCATCAATCACAATGCACCAAGATGAAAATCTAGATAGAGTTAGTTTTCCTTCTTAAAACATTGCACGGTGAGTAAACTAATGTATGTTAGCTTTCATAAGGTAGTTTTCCATCTAGCACAGCCACATTGTTACCACATACAATACATCATGATGAAAATCTAGCTAGAGCTAGTTTTTCTTCTAACAACATGGCATTATCAGGGAAAGCTTATGTAGTTTTCCATCTAGCACATCCACATTGTTATTACATACAATACATCATGATGAAAATCTAGCTAGAGCTATTTTTCCTTCTAACAACATGGCACTATAAGGGAAAGCTTGTGTGTGTTAGCTCATTACAACATGACGAAAATCTAGCTGGAATTATATTTTTTTTAACATGGCACGATGAGTTATAGCTAATGTGTATTAGCTTTCATAAGGTATTTTCCCATGTAATACAATGCCATTGTCATCAATCACATTGCGTTGTGTTGAAAATCTAGCTGAAGTTAGCTTTCATCCTTAAATCATTGCATGATGAGTGAAATCTAATGTGTGTAAGCTTTCATAGTGTAGTTTTCTATCTAACAAAGTCACATTGTCATAAATCACAATGCATCATGATAAAAATATAGTTGGGGTTAGCTTTCGTTCTTAAAACATTGCATAGTGAGTAAAGGATAATGTTTGTTAGCTTTCATAAGGCAGTTTTTAATCTAACATTGCCACATTGTCTCATTACACCGCTATGGAAATATAGCTGGAGTTATCTTTCAACCTTAAATCGTTGCACAATGAGTGAAATCTAATATGTGTTACATTTCATAATGTATTTTTTCATTTAGCACAACCACATTGTCATCAATCAAAATGCACCATTTTGGAAATCTATCTAGAGTTAGTTTTCGTTCTTAAAACGTTGCACGGTGAGTAATAGCTAATGTGTGTTAGCTTTTGTAAAGTAAATTTTCATCTAACAAATCCACATTGTCATCAAATACATTACACCATAATGCAAATCGCGCTGGAGATAGCTTTCCTTCTAACATGGCATGGTGAGTGAAAGATAATGTGTGTTAGCTTTCATAAGGTAGGTTTCCATGTAACACAACACATCGTCATTGATCACATTGTAATATGATGGAAATCTAATTGGAGTTAGCTTTCATTCTTAAAACATTGCACAGTGAGTGAAATCTAATGTGTTAGCTTTCATAATGTAGTTTTCCATCCAGCACAACCACATTATCATAAATCACAATGCACTATGATGAAAATCTAGCTAGAGTTAGCTTTCATTCTTAAAACATTGCATGGTCAATAAAACTAACGTATGTTAGCTTTCATAAGGTAATTTTTCATCTAACACAACCACATTGTTATCAAATACATTACACCATGATGAAAATCTAGTTGGAGTTAGTTTTCCTTCTAACAACATGGCACTATAAGGGAAAGATTATGTGTGTTAGCTCATTACACCATGATGGAAATCTAGCTGGAGTTAGATTTTCTTTAGACAACATGGCATAATGAGTGAAAGCTAATGTGTGTTAGCTTTCATAAGGTAGTTTTCCATTTAACACAACCACATTGTCATCAAGAACATTGCATCATGTTGGAATTCTAGCTGGAGTTAGCTTTCATCCTTAAATCGTTGCACGATGAGTGAAATATAATGTGTGTAAGCTTTCATAGTGTATTTTGTCATCTAGCACAACCATATTATCATCAATCACAATGCACCATGATGGAAATCTAGCTGGAGTTAGCTTTCGTTCTTAAAACATTGCACGATAAGTAAAGCTAATATCTATTAGCCTTCATAATGTAGTTTTTCATCTAACACAACCACATTGTCATCAAATACATTACACCATCATGAAAATCTAGTTGGAGTTAGCTTTCCTTCTAACAACATAGGACTATAAAGGAAATCTTATGTGTGTTAGCTCATTACACCATGATGAAAATCTAGCTAGAGTTAGCTTTCTTTTAACAACATGGCACGATAAGTGAAAGCTAATATGTATTAGCTTTCATAAGGTAGTTTTTCATCTAACACAACCACATTGTCACATTGCACCATGATGAAAATCTAGCTGGAGTTAGCTTTCAACATTAAATATTTACATGGTGAGTGAAATCTAATGTGTGTTTACTTTCATAATGTAGTTTTCTATTTAACACAACCACACGGTCATCGATCAAAATGCACCATTTTGGAAATCTACTAGAGTTAGCTTTCGTTCTTAAAACGTTGCATGGTGAGTAATAACTAATGCATGTTAGCTTTTGTAAGGTAGTTTTCCATATAACACAGTGACATTGTCATCAAATACATTACACCATGATGTAAATCTAGTTGGATTTAGCTTTCCTTCTAACAACATCGCACAATGAGTGAAAGATAATGTGTGTTAGCTTTCATAACGTAGTTTTCCATCTAACACAACACATTGTCATTGATCGCATTGCAATGTGATGGAAATCAAGTTGGAGTTAGATTTCGTCCTTAAATCATTGCATGATGAGTGAAATATAATGTGTGTTAGATTTTATAATGTAGTTTTTCATCTAGCACAACCACATTGTCATCAATTACAATGCATAATGATGGAAATCTGGCTAGAGTTAGTTTTCGTTCTTAAAACATTGTAGGGTTAGTAAAGCTAAAGTATGTTAGATTTCATAAGGTAGTTTTCCATCTAACACAGCCACATTGTTATCAAATACATTACACCATGATAAAAATCTAACTGGAGTTAGATTTCGTTCATTTCTAGGAGAGTACATTGTGTCCTCTACTATTACAGCCCAGTTGCATATGATTGCCTTCCTCATTGTGGTGGTAAGAGGAAATTCAATGATGTAAAGGATTACTCTTTGTACATTATATTGACTTATAAATTTAAGCCTTTTGAAACAGCAACAAAAAAGTATTTACTAGTTTCATCCAACCTCCCCTCTAAGCATATAGGACATTTCCAAATTGAAATATTCATCTCTATGAGAAGAACTAGAAAAACTGTTGGTTATCTTTATAATTTTATTTCCTGAAGTCACATATACTGAACAAAAGGAGACCCAAGCTCCAAAACTTCTCATAAACTTCCATATTGTGCACCTTTATTAAGTTAAATTCCATACATATATGGAGGAAATGCTTTGTTGGATTCCACTTGTGTAATGATTCAAGGATTCAACTTGTCTGAAGGATCCAAATGCTACTACAACAATTGCTTCACAATTTACCACGCAAACCTATCCAAACTTGCCATGAGTGCCCCACGTGGGTTGAACAATACTCCAAACATGGCATGAATGGTCACACAGGTAAATCACTCCCTATAGGGCTTTCGTTTCATACACGAGTCCCTAACACACATCAAACCTGGATTTTGAAAGAATTTTATGACTGTTGTTTATACTTTTGTCACATTTTCTAATGCAAAAGGCTATATCAAATTTTTATATTGGTATTCTAGGGCACACAATGCACTCAAAAACCCTCCAAATAGTTTGTAAATGAGAATTTAGTTCTCTTACCATCCCTGCTCATGCCCAAAATTGGAGATTTAACCATCAAAATTGGACTAGAACTTACCAAAGCTAGTTTTATGTTGTTATTCATCACCTTTTAAGACTGAAACATGCCCAAAAATGTATTTCAACCCTTAGATTCAGCCCATATTCAAAGGTTATGTCTTGTTACCACTAATTTATAGTCGAAAATGATCCCCACAAGACAATTCTGAAATCTTTCCTAAAGGATTCCTGGCCAACTCAGTAGTAACCCCCAAGTAAGTATCTTGAACTTTGTCCAATACATATGCCGCCTTATCAGCACTGCAGGTTATGGTTTCTTGTGGAGCTAAACTCGAACTCAGACTATATATATGTTTAACTTTTCATTTGAATGGGTTATCTTGAGCGCTCATTACCTGCATAAATACTTATATAAAACCCAAAGAATCCATGTTTTTTTGTGGGGGAGGACGTACATATTTCGAAACCTTCTCATTTTAGGGTTACAGGCTAGGAGGGAGAGGTTGCAGAACAAAAAGAAAGTTTCCCTTTGATGGGTAGGAATGCCCTTGGACCCTTTCCCCCACTTCCATAGCTGACTAGTAAGGCTCTATATCCATAGCTACTCACTTGGATACTTGGATTGGCTTATATCCTTGGTTACTCAGCTTGGTTATCACCCTATACTCCCTAAATATAAACAACCCGTTTAACCCGTCTGCAGCTTATTCTAAAATATCAAATTTTCAACAACTTGGTGCTTCAAGATATCAAAGTTTTGTGTTTTCTTCTTTAAGAAAGCACCATTTTACTTCATTGCCTCCTATTCACCCTCCTTAAGTGTCTTTCTCTCTTTCATGAAAATGAACAGACAAAGCATAATGAATCTGTTGACTGCCAACTTTTTTTTACCATCCACCAATTGAAACAAACCCTGATCTTTGGCACTTATAAATCATCTTCTTGCACTTCTTGTCAGCAATTAAAATTTGATTATTACTAAAGGAAAACATTGAAC
Source organism: Pseudotsuga menziesii (assembly GCA_001517045.1). Lineage (NCBI taxonomy): Eukaryota > Viridiplantae > Streptophyta > Pinopsida > Pinales > Pinaceae > Pseudotsuga > Pseudotsuga menziesii. The sequence continues at coordinate 280,608 of LPNX010619132.1, forward strand.
TGTGGGCTATGCTTCATTATCCAACTAACAGAAAATAATTTTTTCTGTGAACCAGGGACATCATCTTAAATAACAACCTCTTACCTCTCATCTGAACTTTCCCACTTCTCAACTCTGCATTTTCTCCACCACTCGAATACAGAATTAGAGTTGGATTTGTCCTTAACAAAATCAATATACCAATCTTTCTGATTAGTAAAATGTTGTGAGAAACTTGAATTGAGGATAACACTCCTACTCTCCACCACCTGGCCTAGGCTGAATTGAAAGCTAATCAGCTAGCTATTGGAACGAACTTTTAGTTATTACATAACTGTTGATGAAGTCCAGTTGTTTGACAAATTCACATCTTATCCTTTTATTTAAAAGTACATGCTTATTTTATGATAAAAGTTTGGTGACAGTTGGCATGCTTCTTTAGTGATTACGGGTGTGCCAATGGGATGCTAGTTAGCATCTCTTGATACAATTTCTCATGTCAATAGTTCTCCTAGATTTACCCAACCAACTGTTCCTACTTGTCATTTTTCAAGATTTCCAACCAAGAAATTTAAAGTATTCTTGTATGATATCTATTTTCTCCCCAAGATATTTTACACTTTAGGTCCATCCTTTGGAGGCATTTGTATTAGATCACTATGGATCATAATTCCATTAGATAGTAGAAGTTTATGCCCACATTCCTCAGAGATCATTTATTGGTAATGCTAGGCTTTCTGGTAAGTAGCTCATTTTTTTGATGAATTTGTACCCAACCTCCATAGTTTACCCTCAGCCTTACTAATTGCTTCAATGCTTCCAGGTTATTCTATAATCTCCTAATTCTTGTATCTTGTCCAACCGCCTCTGCTCATACTTTTCTTGATGAGTCCAACCCTTGTAGTTTTCTCCAGGTCTAAGCTACTATTTCAATGCTTCTAGGTTATTCGGCAAGATTCTAATTGTTGCCTCTTATCTGGCAGCCTCTGTTTTTCCATAACACATTGTTCGGGGAGTCATCCAATGCCTTAAAGGAATATCAATTTTTAAAATTTAATTAGCAATCTCTTTTGGGAGATTTTTTCTCATAGTCCTCCTATTTGTTGAATTTAATATCCAATATCAATTGTTTTTCAGGTACCTTATTAGTGAGGGGCACTTGTTAAACAATTTTTAATCCTTGGTGATGGGTTAGTGTTTGAACCTGTGATAATATCATGAATTCAACGTACATGAACTCAAGCGTCCTTACATGTACATTAACCATCTGTTGGACTACCTTTCCAGTGTTGCAGCAACTGCTAGCTTCCTGAGACTCATGAAGAGTTGAAATTTGGTCCAAAGGGCACAAAGCTAGATTCCCACATAGATACCGGGACTGTTAAACTAACTTCTGACACTAATAGTTTGTCAGGAATATATTCAATTTAAAAACCTCCACAATTCAGTGTGCCTATGGCTTTCAATAGTCCTCACAAACTAAATTCCAACTCAACAATAACAATAGGATCATATGGCCACTCAATTAATTTACATCCGCAACCAAATACATCAGTTTTAGTGGCAGTTGTATCATCATCAAGTGCTACTTCTGTGAGGTCTAATCCTGTGCATACATCTTCAGGTCAAAATATGCCAACTATGGAATAGTCTGGTGGAACATTGGATCTATCAAAACCTTTCACTCGGGATGAAGAAACTAGCCTCATTTCATTGGAGGCTCTGAAATTAAATCTTCTTGTTCAACATCATCTGCTACTAAGAGAATTTATGGTTCAACTCCTTTAGCTGTTTTAGTGGCTGTCAGCAGAGACATATTTGGTTCACAATTCACTACTGTGACTAAACTGTCAGCTACAAAGAAGTTCGATGCTGCAGTTAATAATTTTCCAATGAACATGCCTAGCCTAGAAATAGTTGTTCCTAATGAAAATATTATTTTAACTTCTGTTTCTGCCCTTGGCCTGGAACAAAATAACTCTTTTCAGTTAAAGAAGAATAGTGAATGTGTGAAGTTAATAGGTCATGTAACAATGGAAAATATGGGAAAGATAACTAAATCCAAGCAGAGAAATAAAAAATAGCAGCTGTAGAAACATGCACCATCAACTGCTACGCTACATCCGAGTCCTAAGGCACATTTCGAATCTAAAGCGGAGGGTGTCTTAGAGAAATTGCTTAGTGAACTTGGTCATTGTAATGGGAAGGTATATAAATCTTTGTCTGATCACATTTCATTGCCTACGTCAATGTCTACTTCAATTTTATCCCCACAGAAGGCACAAAACCCCAAGTTACAGTGCACAGAAGTCTTCATCTATAGTAGCTAAAGTTGATGACATGAATGTCTCCTTAGGGGCTACTGTTGAGCTGGTCAGAAAGGATTTAGGAAAGATTGTAGCGTTTCCATTGTCAGAGCATGGTTCTATAGTCTGTTCATCCAATTTAATTAGTGATTCATTAAGGACATGCAAAATATGCACAGAAAAATAGACATCAGTACAGAAAGCAAATCACATGGCAATTCCATCCTTGCAGAAAACTGGCACTTCAAAACCTATGAGTGAGATCTCAGGTAAGGATACATGCATGGGGATATCTATATTTATTGCAGATTCAAGGACTACAACTGAATTTGCAAGTCAGGGCAAGCCTTTATACTTGAATTCAGTGGGCCCTCTATTGAATGGGGAGGGCACCCTAGAAGTATCCCTCACTGAATATGGAATTAATGATTTGGAGGCTAAGAAATATTTTTCCAGTCACATGCCACCTATGCCAATGAATGGTCAACTCCATCTGATACCCTATTTCATTTATCCTGACCTGACTTGTTGAGCCTTACATTTGATGATGAGAGAATAGCCAATTGCATGTTAAAGTTGTCAGTGATTGATAGATTGATAGGGTATGACTAGAATGATACAAAATTTTGACTTCTACTATTAATATGATCATAATTCTGCTGAAACATTTTTTCTTTTTTATTAATACTTCAAAGAAGAGCTTAAAAACACTTATTGCAGTCCATATGAGTACATTCTGCTATTAGAAAGGGATTAGGAAAGTGCAGTTCAAGTGACTTTTGAGCATAATTGAAATAAGTTTAGGACTACCAAATAGATAAGAAACTGACTTATAAAACTCACATCATTTAGTTGGTAGCAACCTTAAATGACACAAGACATTAACAACACAAATTATTTATCTTCTCAACCATATAAAGTAGCTATTAATTGAAGCATTATTCGCAGGTGCATTAGTCTTTCAGAAATCTGCACCCAATTTTGTCTTACAAAGGCACCTTCTACAATTAGAGTTAACAACAATGTAAAATTGTCAAGATATCTTGTACTTGGGTAGAACATGGTGACACCTTTTTAATGCCATACATGCTTCTATGAATTGATGACAGGAAATTCCTGGATATCCTCCTTACTTCAGCATCCTTCCCTTCATGTTAGCTCTTAATGAACGACTTTACAAAATTATCTATAGTCAATCCATCCTTAGTTTGTTATTTCAATGCATACTGACAAATGGCAATCTTCTGCAGCAGCACTGTTGTTAGGAAAACTAGCCACATCATGTTAGAATAATCAACCCATAGTTTACCCACTTAGACATTAATTTAATTATTTTTGTCTTATTAGCCTAGTTCATGTGTCCCACCTTGTGCAAGTTTTGTTTTACCTATCAATAGTGGTAAAACTTGCCTTATTTGACTCATTTAGCACATGGGAAAGCCCAAGGAATCAAATCTGCTTTATTCCTGGACTCCTAGGCGCCCTTCTACTTTTTCTGCTCTATTCCCTGCTTTTTCAGTGTTTTAAGGCAAATGGAAAAGCTAGACTAGGTGAGGTGAACTAGTTTTTTGTCCTCTTGATCCTCCACTCTTTTATCCTTGAAAAAGCATGTATGAGCTGCCATTCCACCACTCTTTATCTTTCCTAAGCCATTTTTCGAATTCGTGAGCTCCATGACAGATTTGGGATCATCTTTTTACACATATGGGGGATTTGCTTAATTTTAGTAAGCCTGCTTTATGCTAGATTCGAATTGCTCCTCATGCATTAGAATCCCTGATGTATGTTATTTATTCAGCAACCTATTATGTTACAGGGTTGGCTATTGTACAATGAGTTAATACAATTTAGTGTTAAGCTCCAATTTTAGCCTCTTTTGTGAGTGATTTTGCATGATCAATTGTTAATTGTTGTGAGTAAAATTAATCTATCACTGGGTTAAATTTCCACATGGTATCAGAGCCATTGTAGATCGATTTCTCTCCTTCAAAATTGTTTTGTAGGTTCAACATCAGTTACTGGGAGCCTTCTACTGACAGCCGAGACAGATTTTCTAAGCTATGGATCAATCACAGAAAACTATCTTGACTCCCTTCAATTTCTTTGAATAGAAAGTAGAGATGGAGATACTATTGAGAGTGAAAGGCCTCTACAGGGTGACTATGGAAATAGAAGCAGAGCCCAATGCAGCTGCAGAGAATATTAAATGGCACAACAGGAGGGATGAGGCCTATGGTCTCCTGTGTCTGAGTATTTCCAGAGACCTCCTTTTCCATATTGATGGATTGACATCACCGAATGAAGTATGGGAGAAGCTTTATGATATTTTTGGAAAGGCATATGAGATGATGGGACATCAAATCGAAAATGAACTTATTTCTCTGAGTCCAAATAGCTTTGAATCCCTGCAGCTATATTTCTCAAAGTTCAAAGCACTAGTTTTGCAGCTGAAACAGTGTGGGATCTAAAAGAAGGATGATCAGCTTGTCTTGGCCATTCTCTCGAAGCTAGGCCTTGACTATTCAGTGTTTGTTTCTACCTTCTATGCCACAAAAATGACAACTCGAACCTGGAAGATGCCTAGACTTGTAGATTTCATGGAATCTCTCACACAAGAACAAGATAAGCTGGTGATGATGGGCACAATCAAACCATCCAAATGTCAAGCTCTGATTCCTAGAGATTTGAAGGTGGATTCAAAAAGCAAAAATAAATCTAAAAAGCCACCTGAGCAAAAGAGAGACAAGAAACAGTCTCCGGAGGAGCCACAAGTTTCCAAGAAGAACTACCAGAAGAAGAAAAACAAAGGTGAAATGAGCAAGTGTGCATACTGCAATAAGGGAAATCACACTGAAATCTCTTGTATGAAGAATAAAATAGACATGCTGACCCAACTCCTAGAGAAGAATGGCATCTCTCTTCCAGAAAGCTCAAAGAAGAGAGAAGGAGGATCAAGTTCAGATGACAGAGAGAGAGAGTTCATGCATTGGTTGCTGGCACATCAAGCTCACCCAGTTTTATCATTGATTCTGTAGCTTCAAGACATATGGTTTCGACCAAGGAAGCCTTCTCCTCACTTGGCATGTCAAAAGTATGACCTATAGTACTGTGAGATGACTCTCTCATTGAAAGTTTGGGCAAAGGGAGGATTGATCTTGATCATGGTCAGTTCAACAATGTCTTGTATGTGCCTGGTCTTGCCTCCAACCTCTTGTCAGTGTACCAGATGACCCACACTGGGTATCCTAAGAAATTCATATTCTTCCCTGATGAATTTGAGATAACAGAGATCTCAAGTGGTAGAGTCATTGCAAAAGGAGTTGCAAATCATGCTCCAAAGGTATACATGTTCTCACACTTCCTACCCTACTCAAACCCCTCTTCTCTTCTGATTCATGCTAATGAATCCAACAAGCTTTAGCATGAAATATTTGGCCACCTAAATTACAAGTATCTTTCTGATCTTAGTGAAAAAGAGATGGTCATAGGGTTGCCCAAGATAAAATTTTCCAAAGGAGTCTGCCAAGGTTGTATCCTAGGAAAACACCCAGAGCATAAATTTGAGAGAGCTAGTCATGAGAGAACCTTTGCACCCCTCGAGCTGATCCACGGTGATGTTGTTGTCCCATTCCCTCATATGTCCATGAGTCAGGACAAATATGCATTGAATTTCATTGATGACTTTTCCAGGTATTGCTGGGTTCACTTCCTGAAACACAAGTCTAAAGTTTTTGGCCTATTCAAAGTCTTTAAGGCTTTGGTTGAGAATCAGTCTGGAAGAAAAATCAAGGCCCTCAGATTTGACAATGGTGGTGAGTATGTCAAGTCTAAGTTTATTAATTATTGTGCAGATTTAGGTATTCAGATGCAACATTCTATCCCTTACACACCACAGCAAAATGGTGTTGCTGAGAGGAAGAACAGATCACTGAAGGAGATGGCAACATGCATGATGGAGGCCAAAACTTTTCCACCAAAGTACTGGGCCGAAGCTATCAACTATGCAGCCTATATTCAAAATAGGGTGCCTCATAAACATCTTGATGGTATGACTCCCTTTGAAGCATGGAGTGGGCACAAGCCAGATGTGACCCATTTCAGGATTTTTGGCTCAAAGGCTTGGGCTAGAATTCCAACAGAGAAGAGGAAGGCTTTGCAGCCCCAAATCCAAGAGTGTCTTTTTGTTGGATACTTTGAATATTCAAAAGGGTACAAACTGATAAATTTTATCACAAACAAATCCTTCATCGAAAGGTGTGTTCAGTTTGAAGAAGAACACCTTGCAGCAGTGGAAGTTGGAGAAGCCTCTTCTCCACCTAAACCTCAGGAAGTGAGTAAAGAGTCTGTTGAACATGCTAATTCTGATTTTTCTGATGGATATGAGTTTATTGCAAACCCTAACATCCCTACAAGGCCAAAATGGGCAACCAAGACACTACATGCAGCAGGAGAGCTAGCTGGGGATCCCAATGACCCAAGGAGGATTAGATCTCAGTTTGAGAGTGGTCTGTGCATGAAGGATCCTACGTTTGCTGAAAAATGCTATTTGATATTGGAGTCTAATCCTCAAACATATGAATAAGTAGTAAGAGATCCAAGATGGCAAACAACCATGAAGGAGGATTTCAGCTCACTCCAGAAGAGCAACACATGGGAGCTAGTGGATCTTCCCCTAGGGAGAAAGTTAGTCCAGTGTAAATGGGTCTATAAGACCAAATTTGCTGCTGATGGTTCACCACTGAAGTATAAGGCCATATTGGTAGCCAAGGGCTACTCACAAGTTCATGGCATAGATTACAATGAGACCTTTGCCCCAGTGGCAAAGATGGATTCCATCAGGCTAGCCTTAGCCATTGTAGCCTCAAGGCAATGGGAGGTACATCACATGGATGTAAAATGTGCCTTCCTGAATGGATATCTCATTGAAGAAATATATATGCAGAAGCCTCAAGGTTTTGCTACTAACCCTTCTCTTGTGTGCAAGTTGAGAAAGTCATTGTATGGGCTAAAGCAAGCCCCCAGGGCTTGGTATGCCAAGATCGATAGCTTCTTGCTATCACTGAATTTTGTTCGGTGCAAATAAGATCCAAATGTATATTCTAAGTTAGTTAATGGTTCATTAATGATCATTTTGTTAAATTTTGATGACCTCCTCATTACAGGAAGCTCAAAGGCTGAGATTGCTTCCTTAAAAGGAGCTATGAACCAAGCCTTCTCCATGACAGATTTGGGGCTCTTAAGTCAATTTTTGGGGCTTGAGATTGCTCAAACCAAAGATGGAATCAAGGTGCACCAGTCCAAATATGCCTTGGAATTGCTGAACAAATTCAAAATGAAGGATTGCAAAGCAAGCAAAACTCCTTTCCTTTCAGGAGTGAAGTTGGAAGAAGCTGATTCTTCACCTATGGTAAACAATACACTGTATAGGCAATTGATTGGATGTTTGTTGTATCTGACACATACTAGAACTAATATTTGTTATGTAGTAAGTGTGGATTCTAGATACATGGATCAGCCTCATGAGTTCCATTGGAAAGCAGCCAAAAATATCCTTAGCTTTGTTCAGGGAACAAGGACACATGGGATCTTCTATAAAGCAAAATTTGATCTTGATTTGATTGGATTTACTGATAGTGATTGGGTAGGTGATAGCACAGGTAGAAATTCCACATCAAGATATGTGTTCATGCTTTTAGAAGGGCCAATCAGCTGGTCAAGCAAGAAACAAAGTGCCATTGCACTCTCATCTACAGAAGCAGAGTACATAGGAGTTGTTAATGCAACAACTCAATGTTTATGGTTGCAGGGTTTACTTGGAGAGTGTGGATTTGAACCAGAGTACTCAAATACCATCTACTATGATAACTAGAGTACCATTCAAATCTGCAAAGATCCATTTCAAAAGAAGAGAACCAGACACATTGAGATCCATATGCACTGCATCAGAGAACTTGTGCATGATGGCACCATTCACCTACTCTTCTGTTCATCTTCAGAACAAGTAGCTGATATCTTCACCAAATAATTTTGTGAGAAGACCTTCAGCAATATCAAATCACTGCTGGGGATTTCTGATCATGTTGTGAAGCATGAGTGAAGACAAGATTTCCAAATTTTGTTTACAGTCCATGTTTAAGGGAGGATTTTCCCAAGTTGGTTTTGCCTCTTTCCTTGTTTAAATGGACATGCAGTATGTAAAGGGTGACTAAGACTTGTTGCTAGGCCCTATAATTTTTTGATATATTACTCATAAGTTAGGATTAAGGGGGGGTGTTAGAATAATCAACCCATAGTTTACCCACTTAGACATTAATTTAATTATTTTTGTCTTATTAGCCTAGTTCATGTGTCCTACCTTGTGCAAGTTGTCTTTTACCTATCCATAGTGGTAAAAATTTCCTTATTTGACTCATGTAGCACATGGGAAATCCTAAGGAATCAAATCTGCTTTATTCCTGGCCTCCTAGGCACCCTTCTGCTTTTTCTGCTTTATTCCCTGCTTTTTCAGTGTTTTAAGGCAAATGGAAAAGCTAGACTAGGTGAGGTGAACTAGTTTTTTGTCCTCTTCATCCTCCATTGTTTTCTCCTTGAAAAATCATGTATAAGCTGCCATTCCACCACTCTTTATCTTGCCTAATCCATTTTTCCAATTCGTGAGCTCCATGACAGATTTGGGATCAGCTTTCTACACCTATGGGGTATTTGCTTAATTTTAGTAAGGCTGATTTATGCTAGATTCGAATTGCTCCTCATGCATTTAAATCCATGATGTATGTTATTTATTCAGAAACCTATTATGTTACAGGGTTGGCTATTGTACACTGAGTTAATACATTTTAGTGTTTAGCTCCAATTTCAGCCTCTTTTGTGAGTGATTTTGCATGACCAATTGTTAATTGTTGTGAGTAAAATTAATCTATCACTGGGTTCAATTTACACACATCATTATATAACCCATATCCTTCATCCATGACTAATAAATGAAAGGTTCTAAACTCTATTGTAACTATTCCGATAGATATCTGGTTTTCTCTGCCGTGGTAGTCTTACATCAGATAACTTTGGGAAATGTCATGCCTAGATACATGTTGCTCTAATTAAAAATATGAATTTCAAATATACCGACTCCAAGGTCTAGTTAAAGGCTATTGAAGTGATCAAGTGTGGATGATTGATAAATTTCAAATATTAGACATGCATGATGCTACTTTGATGGCAGGGAGCCCATAAGGAATTCATTCAAATTAAAAATTCTAGGCTTTAATATCAATCATTACTTCAACCTAATAAATGATGCCAATCATGCCAAGACGATGCTGAACAATGGATGAATCAAGAAGCACCCATACCATGTTAGTGGTCAATTTCGATTAATTTACACTCCTATAAGGTGGTCACATTGCCTCTTACCACCTGATAGAAGAGTGACAGCTAATTGAATGTAACCAACCTTGGTCTCTCATGGGTGATATTTAATTGTGTTATGAAATATCACTGAGAGATTTCAATCTATAGTATTCTCCAGTATTAACCTCCATTATAACTATTCTCGAATCTGTAGAAGTAGAAAGAAAGAAAGTGAAGTGACAGGTATGACAAAGCAGATCTCATACCTAGAGGAGTTAAATTACAGAAGACTTAAAGGGACACCAAAAGAGAATATATAGAAGTAGGGAGGGACAAATGAGATTCAAAAAATAAGGATAAAAGGTACCAAAATAAGAGCTCAATGGAACTTAATAAAACTAAACCTCTTGACTTGTATATCACATCTCCTTATAGAGGTGTGCTGAAGTGGAGATCCCAAGTATGTCTATTGCCTATGTAATATGTTGTCTCCTAAGTTTTGATCTTCTATCAATACTCAAGACAATGGAATTTCCATGAATCTTTAAAATGTGGAAGTCAGAGAGTACATTTACAACTGTCCATATCACCCCTTAAGAGGATGTTGTTCCATTTGGTTTGTGGATGATACTTTTGGTCTTTGCTTTATTGGGCCTCACAGTGCCAACATATCTAGTTTTAATGTCAATTGGTTATCATCCCATTCTTTGCAACATATCTCCATAACAATGTAAGGCGTTCGAGTAAGGCACAACCCTCCTCATAAACAAGAACCAAGTTTACCTCACATGTGGCCATCTGAAAATGTTGGAAGGTATATTCCTGACATGCAGCTAAATTCTTCACATTCCAAAAGACTATTTTCAAGTGATCAGTCTGCAGACACAGGCCTAGCAGGTGTAAGCACTAGTGCCCAACTGCACCAGTCTAGTATGTTTCATGTGCCACCTGCTGGTATACATAGGAGTTTTCATTCAGTTGGATGGAATGAAAGTTCTATGCCTAGACTTGGCAATGCTTCCAGCTCTAATGTTGGTGTAAGGGAGCGCTCATCTTCTTAGAAAGAAGAAGCTACTTCAATAAACATGATGATGGGTATTCCTAGCAATACCTAGTTTGATGCAGGTTCAGAGAACAGAGAAACCAACCATGAATCTGGAATCTGGGTTCCAATGAACCGAAATTCAAATGGACCTGGGGAAATTGCTTCTTCAATGCTACATCCACTACCAAGTATGCCTTGGGTTCACAACATGTTCCTTTCACACAAGCACCTAGGAGGAGTGGTGGTGCTGCTCAAGGACAGGGCTTAGCATCCTCTGTTTCCAAGCTTGCACAAGGCAGTCATTTTCATCCTTCGTGATCTACTTATTCCTCTTCATCGTCAGATATTCCCATGCCACTAGTCACTGGTTTGCAGCTCCCACAATATGTTTGATCAGCGTTATTAATGGAATTCCATGGTGATGGAACAGTAGGTGTTCCTTTTGGGTCGCTGCAAACAATTGCTTCTGAGGGTGGTGGGAAAAACAGACTAATGAATGAGATTTGTATCCTACAAAGAGTTTTGAAGGAAGATTTTCTTTATAGGAAATAACTAGCATATATGGACGGCCTTTTTTATGTATTTACCTGTCTCTGAGGTGGCTATAATTTCAGTTTTGGTTCTTGATGAAATATCTATTGCTAGAGATCCTTTCTTGTTAAAGCATCCTGGGTAGCAGTGTGTGCAGAGCAAGTTGGAAAAGTGTCTTAATGAATCTCATCAGCTTTGTCCCTAACTTCGAGACACTTTGAATCTATCTTAAAGTAACTTAGCTGTATTCTGGACTATTGCCTTCGTTCTAAACATTGTGATATCAGCCAAATGACATAGAATATTTTCCCTGTCAAAAGTTGCATTCTGAAAATGAGCCTCCGATCTTGACTGTCCCATCTTTCCCCAAAAATGATCCCTTTTCATTGAAACCAATGATGGAGAATTGTGTATTCAACAACAATTCGTGTTGAGAAATCTCTGCTAACTTTGCAGTGATGTATAACATGGTTATTGGGTTTTTATTTGTAGCAAATCATGCAACAACCATCTATAAGGGGATTCCTTACATTATTATGGCCGAGAAGATTGGAAATGGATCACATGTAAGGATAGGGGTAGGTGCTACAATGGCCAGTAATAATGTTCTTTTTGTTCCAAAAGAGTTAATTTAGTGCTTTCAAGGTATTGGTAAATTCATGTTGAATTAATTTGGGAACCCTATCACCACTTCAATATGGAAATGAGGAAGGCTATCAACTAAAGACTTAGGTTTGTTGGTGGATTATGATCACTCTTGGGAAAATTTTGTATAAAAACTGTAGAGAGTGTATATCAGACTTAGCGATTTTGTTGATGAACTAGTCTGGGTTCAAAACAAAGTTGGTGGTAGTTATAATCCAAAACAAGGATATATAGCCTTTGAAGGGGATGAATCTATTGGGATATTGAGCGTGCAACCACAATTCCTAAGAATTCCCTAAATATTTTGACACAAGAACAGTCTGCATGATAGAGGTGTGAAAAGAGAAGTTGAATATGTCTTTTCTAGAGTTCATAACAGAGGTATGTTGCAGACTTGAATAAGTTTAAAGCCAACAGTCAAAGGCTTACATATTGTCTTTATTTTTATGGTGTTTCCTATTTGTCTCTTAGCTACGTGACATGCAAGAGAACCTATTGTCAGAGCTATGGGATCCATGTCAAATTTAGTAATGAATGGAATCACCACCTTTGGCCCATTTTCAGGGGTAGAAGAGTTTTCATGTGAAGAAACATCTAAATGAGTTCTATATTCCACATCAAACTAAACACGATTTTAAGTCATCGACTTGGTACCAACAACATGAAAATAAGAGTCTTTGTGTGAGGAAAATTCTCCACTTTATGTAAACGAATTTATTTCAAAGAAATCAAAACTGCTAAAGGATGCCTTGAAACACCTACCAATACATATTACTGTAATGAAGATGCCTAGAAACAAGGCACACCTTGCTTTAGATGTGTCATGATTTATGCTTGTAAAAGCAACAATAGAGTAGGGGATTTATAAAGAATGAAAGTAGAATAGCAACATGATTAAATATTCATTATACAACAGAGAAAACATCCAAGGAAGAAAAATTATTCCATGAGAGAATGATTGTACAAAGCACAATTACATATCATTACACTCTGCCTTGTGCATTGGCTTTTGTTCCAGAAGAGTTAATTTAGTGCTTTCAAGGTATTGGTAAATTCACGTTGAATCAATTTGGGAACCCTATTACTACGTCAATCATTAGAGGAATTTTGGGGTCTAAAATGGGCCTCCTAAGGAAAATAATAAAATAATAGTTAAAATAATAAAATAATATTGATTAATTTTGGAGGAAGAGAGAAAAAAACTACTTTTTGTGTTCGTATTTTCGACATATCTCCCTGTATTTTTACTCAAATTTCGATCGGGAGAGATCGTTGGATGCAGGATTTGATTCCGCATCCAACAAGTACCCACACTGCATACTTTTGACGGACCCCTCTACCCCAAAAACAAGAAATACCTGAAAAAAATGTGATGATGACATCATCATCAAAAGTATGCAGTGTGGGTACTCGTTGGATGCGGAATCACATTACGCATCCAACGAGCTCTCCCGATCGAAATTTGAGTAAAAACACAATGGGATATGTCGAAAATATGAACAAAAAAAGTAGTTTTTTTTAATGACAAATATGTCAATTCAACCATTATGGTTGACTTATTTTATTAAAATTCTATTGGTTCTTGAATTCCAACTCACAAAAACTTATTTTGGCACGTTTTCTTATAAGGCCCATTTTAGACCCCAAATTTCCTCTAATGGGTCATGTGAAATTTGTTTCTACCAGCACTCTCTTTCACCTTGATAGTTTTCCTTTGGTTTTATATAGCATTAGTTGTTACAGTGTATTATAATTGTGTTTGACAAGAAAAATTTTCCTATGAGGCCCATGAATAGAGTCACTTGACATTTAATTTCCTTCATCTGTGGGTCATCAAGGTAACCAGGATTTTCACCCAGCCTTGGATGCACTTTTTCTACCTAAGCTTGCCCTGTACCTGGGTCATCCTTACAATGAGCATTCAAACTTGCTTCTAGGCCACCGATCGATGGACTGTATTATACTGTAATTATTATCAGTATAAAATTTATTAGTTTATAATTATTAATTGTTAGGTTTGCACTACACATTATTACTATATTGTTTGCCATAATCTGAGCATTCCAAATAGCAACCTGGGAAGAAATTGTGGACAAAAGATTGAAGATAAAAATAAAGAAGAGAGATTTATTAACCAAACTCCTAATGGATAAGGATGGTAGAAATTAAAAAATGTAGGTCATGAGCACAAATGACAGTGAAAAAAAATGTTGTTACTAGTCATAAAAAAAATTGCAGAGGCAAAATATGCATCTACTTTTGCACTAAAAAATCAATATAGAAGTTGAGATTGATGAATGGGGCACACTCAAGTTTTCACTTAGCAAAGATAGCACATGAGGATGAGAATATGCAGATATCTCTAAAGACATGGAAGGAGTTTCTCTAACATGGGGAATCGGCTTGTGTGAAGGGAATTCAAACGATCTTTATGCCTTTGATTACTCTGAAATTGAATATATAAACAAGCATATATAAAATGGGACGAACTTTATTAATAAGATTCAAATGGAACACCTTTTGTCAAAAAATTCCAGATCATCATTGCAAGGGAAAGTCGTGATCCAAAATTACTAAACAACCTCTACATCTTGAATTTAAATACGGAAATTAGGACCGAGGCACAAATTTTTTTTCTTCTTAATTTTCTGAAGATGCTTTTACATTTTCTAACAAACAGTTGAGAAAATTAAAGCTTATTGAAAGAAGATAAATATTATTGTCTCATGAAGAACTAGAATTTAATTTAAAATTCAAATAATTTGAATTCTATCCCTACAGTTAATCTTTATGATAAGGGAAATTAAAATGACAAACTTAATGATACAAAAATTGAATCTCAGAACTATACTCTAGACAGATAATGGAGAATATTCAACAAGACATTCTTGTTCTTGATTCTGTAATAATGAATTCTTGTAGAAGATAATGTTGTCTCTGTACCTATGGAAGTAGTTGACAAAAGAATTAGTTTTCCAGGAATACTTGATTCAATAGTACTTGCGCCATAAATGACATATTCTGTGATTTGTCCTTTATCCGTTGAAGGGAATACACAATATTCTTACATTTCAACCCCAAATTACTTGAACAAATTCAAATTTGAACTTGAACCTGCATTTTTCACTTCGAAAAACCAATTACAAGAATACTCCTCTCCTTAGTTGTTGACAATTGCAGAGATAATTTCCAATTTCTTTGAGGACCAGAATCCTTATCATGATAAACAATTGAACATTCTATTGACAAAGGAGTATCCACTATTTCAACAAGATTGTGAGTCCCTGTTTCTTTAATTGGGTGAACCCCTTAGATTGAGTACAAGAGAGAGTCAAAGTTCAAACACGTTTACAATATCAGCTTTTTCATTTGATGACTTATGGCTAAGAAACTCTGCATATTTTGTTTGATAAGATTTAAAGTCATTGTTTTAACATAAACAGTTTAATTTTTGCATTAAAAGGGGCTGCAACCAAGCTGGACATCGAGACAACACAAAGTTGACCATATTCAGGTCCAAAAAACATATGCTCTAATCTAAGTCATGATAGTAGAATATAGCCTATAGTGTTCCGTAGCATTTCTTACAACACCAAACAAAAGAGTACCACTAGAGTAAACTCTAAAAAAGACTCCTAGAAATAAGACAAATTTACAGTACATTGACGATTACAAAGTTAAGAAAGCATATATGTTCATGGCATCATCCTAGGTATGATTGCAGGGATCAGATTCATGCTTGTCTACTTTCATGTCATCCTGCAGCTGATAAACTATTTTTGTCTTCCTTGAAATCCACAGGGAAAGAGCCCACTGAAATATTCACATTTGGAGCTGAGGAGAAAGAACTATTACTAAGTGTTATGACCATGGATTTCAATGTTGCACATTCCTCCTCTAAGTCCTAAGTTTTCCTCTTCTATTGAACCAAGATATCCATTATGACTGCATTCTATGAGACCTTTTGTTGTTATAATTCATGGGCTTTGGCTAATGGAGAAAATTGAGGTTCTATTCCCAGTGATAAGATCCTCTTGGCGTCGTAAAAACCTATGAATTTCTTGTATGTCTATCTGAAAAGAGGGGGTATTATGACTGTCCATATTGCTCAGCAGAAATGGATTTTAATTCCTCTTAAAGACACTCACTCTATCCCTGTACACCAAAAGAAAACTAAATTCTCTACAACCAAGGAGTTGAGAAGGCTTTACCCTCAAATGCGAGACTCATGTACCCACAATGTTGAACATACACCAAGCATGGAACTCACAAAATTGAAATTTTGCAGGTGCAGAGACAAGATTCCTTGTCCACTAGGGTGGTAAGTAATGGAATTCTACCCAGGGGACGCCCTAAGTGAACAGACGTGGAGGCTATCCCTATTAACTATGCAATCTCACAAATCTTATGACTACTACCAATTGCGTATTGAGTGCAATAATTGTAGGCTTCATAAAATACTTTCTCTGCACAGACTGCTAACCCAGGACTGAGTCTGCAAACCTAGAAACATCCCTCCTTTGTTTCCTTCTTCAAATCACTGATGTGAGAATTAAAGGAGGGTACAATGGTGGTGATGAATGAATGTGGCTTTAGCTAGTCTGCAACTTGATCCTGGGAGGAATTAATGGCCATAATTTTATACCACAGTTTCCTTTTTATGTTCAATTGATAGAGGAGACCAAACAATTTTGTTGAAAATTAGTGTTTAGCCTAGGTTTTTTGTGATTGCTCCAAACCCTTTTGTAATTGGCCATTGTGGCTCTCTCCCACTGGGGTGGACGATGTCTGGTTTTAAAAAGAGTGATTTTTATTTAGTATTTGGTCTTTGGTTCTCAAGTACATGGTATTAAGTGAGTAGTATTTGGCCTGCTTTTACAGGACAAGGAAGCAATTGTTAATAGAAGCCGGGAGGTAGTAGGATTTGTTGGTGCCATCTCATTCAAGCAGTTAGCAAACAGAGACTTCCATAGCACATTGCCATTGCAAACAAGGATGTTACATGTTGTGCAAAATTGATGATATGAAACAAGTCCTGCAACAAGTCTTGATTATTTGAAGGGGTCAATGATACTAGTAAAACTATTGCAATGGATTTATCTAGAGCCTGTAGAAATTCTCTATTATGTCAATGTATCATTCCCAAGATTTTCTAATGTCTTGCACTTCTCCATTATATTTTGGGCCTGCTACTATGACTCTTTATTCTAGACACTGAGATGCAAAAGGAGGGGACACTGCTCTTTAGTCCCAAAACATTACCACTTGAAACTTGAAAGTTGAAACGGCCTCGAGTTGAGATAATTCTCAGAAAACTCTATTTTCCTTTACTATGAACTTATTCTTGTTTCTCTTCTATGTAGGAATGATTTGGACGAAGCTAAGACTTGGGACTTGAGTCTTTGATTTTTCAAAAATTTCATGTTGAATTGGTTCAATAACCTTCTTTCCTCCATGTTCTAATACTAGTTTTTATTATATAAAGTTTCATGCTTTTCATGGTCATTGGTTAGCATGAGCAAGTGGTTGTTTCACTTTCATGTAAAACTGATTTACACGGGGCTAATATTTGAGAACGATCTCTCAAATATTGGACTGGGAATGATTTCTTCTTTATATTTCAAACTTCTTTAATTATAGACATTATTTAGTAAAAAGGCATTATTTTCCAGCATAAGTTACACACTAGGGAGAATTTCTCTGTACCTACCATGAGCATTGCAAAAGAAAATGTAATATGATGGAACATCTATTGTGCTAATATAGTAGCCACACTTTTATTAGTTTTACAGACATGACTTGGGTAGCATTTGAAGAATTTCTGGAGCTATGCTCTAATTTTCTTGAGTAAAATCTATTCTGTATGGACAGGTGAATGGAAGTATTTTTCCAGCTTCAGTAATTTCAACGTACTGCACACACTTGTGCTACAGTGGAATTTAAAGAGAACCAAGGGACTATGAATGCAATGGTATCCATGGTCATGTGAAAGTTGTTTCTACTAGCACTCTCATGAACACTAGGTTGTCCAAGTCTGCATCAGCGGAACAATGAAAATAATTCAATTCAATTAACCCCAAAATTCACAGCAATTCAAGTAGAAAAGATACCAATCATTCCAATCAGTTTACAACTTTCCAGCTCTCTAGGGCAAGTTCATATGCATAAACCAGATATGAAAACTTTTCTCATACAACAAATATAATAGCAAACACAACAACAATTTATTGATGTACTATTATTTTCAATCTTAGTGTCAAGTCCTTTAACAATTTTTTTTATGTGTGTCAAATCAGCAAGACAATTAAGAACTCGAAATAACCATCCCAAGAAGATAAAATGTTCCAATCAAATTTACAATAAACACAACATATGGACAGTTGGAAATCTCATATACATATGCTCAATGAAAGAGTTACATAACATAACCTCCTCTCAAGGCTAGCACTAAATCCAACCGCCCAATACACCCTAGCTAGGTTAGTCAATAAACCCTAGATTACATTCAAGAATCACTACAACACTATCTCTTGTTAAAATTTTACTTATTCCAGGCATGGGGGATCCCACTGGGAGGGACCTCAACCAACATGGACATGGACACAGATCATCAGAGTACGGGGAAAGCAAACACCATGGGTAAAGAGTTAGAAAAAGGAGAAGGGCCAATGCATAGCGCCAGAAAATGCATAGCCAAAACAAAGTAATCCCTCATTGCAGATGAAGGAGGAAGGCTTCAGATCGTATTTACAGCACAGGAGGGACCATGCCCTTATCGAAAAGTTTGTGGGTATTTGGCCATCGGATAAAGCTTTGCTCTAGTGGATTAATGTAACATGGAAGCCTCTGGAGCACTTCGATCTACACTTAGGAGGTAAGGGATTCTTTATAGTCGTATTTTTAAACCTGGAAGACAGGAACAGAATATTTGAGGGAGGCCCATATTTTTTTAATTCCATAGGGCTGTTTCTAAGACCATGGAAGGAAAAATTCAACCCAGACAATGAGGACCTATAATTTTTCCCGATCTGGATCAAGCTCTATTTGATCCCATCTAAATACTGGCATGAGAACATCTTGGAGGCATTGTGGAATGCCATTGGAGAGTTTGTGAAGATTGCAGATCAAACAAAAAGAATGTGGTACACCTCGTATGCTCCCATATGCATTTACATGAACATTGCGAAGGAGCTACCGAAAGTTATAAACCTGTGTTGGGAGGACTAAGACTGGTATCAATCCGTTGATTATGAGCACATCCTGTTTCGATGCAGGAGGTGCCATGAACATGGCCATATGTTCAACGATTGCCCTAAAAATAATCCCACTACCCAGTAGAAAAGCAAAGACGATAAGGACGAGGAGGGTTACAGGAAGGTCGCAAGCAGGAAGAGATCAGCCTAGCATCATCAATGACCAAAGGTAAACAAAAAATCTAGCACCTCTAATCCATTCGAGATTCTACAAAAAGAAAGCACTCCGAAAAATTTGGATAGGGAAAGCCCAAAAACATCCAAAGACAGCCCTAAGGATTGCAAGGAAAGCCTAGAAACCTTATAGGATGCGACAATAGAGAAAAAAACCAATATGAAGGTAGAAGAAGAAGACACAGAGGAAATGGATCTAGGAGACCTAAACCTAGACAAACTTGAGAAACCTATCCAAGATCCAATCAAAGGGATCATACCAGCACAACAGGTTGTTCTGCTCAAGAGAGTAATCATAAATACCAGGTAAAAAGATAAATTTTTAGTAGTTTGCTCGGATAACCCAAGAGCCAAAATCCATGAGACTATCAAGAAGACATGAAATGAAAAACATGGAAGAAGAAGTAACCAGCAACGCATCAAGGACATTGGGGAAAAACTTGTGGCGTCAGGGCATTTTTCGACCATCAAGGCAACCTTTTCCATATCCAGCAAACCCTCTCAATGAAGATTTTACCTTGGAACATCAGAGGGTGTAATGTAATTAGCAAGAAAATATTATTGAAGACAAAAATAAGGGAAGAGAAACCCTTAGTGATTTTTATTCAATAAACAAAATGCTTAGAGGAGAGTTTCAAATCCATAGCAAGCAAGATCTGGAAAAACTATGGAGCCTCCGCCATTGATGCCTCAGGCGCAGCAGGAGGTATAGTAATCATATGGAAGCCTTCAGGATTAAGTCTTACTAAATTCATGGCTACCAAATTTTCAATCTCTGTTGAGTTCCATATTTTAGGAACCAACTCCAAAGGCTTCCTTACTAATGTGTATGGGCCCTTCAAACTAGCTTCCAAGAAGCTCTTACTCAGGTCACTGCAGAACGTGAGTAACCTTGTCGAGCAAAGACACTGGATAATAGGCAGCAACTTCAACCTCATTCACAACTTACAAGAGAAGAAAGGGGCTATTAGAATCCTAAGCCCAACCAGCAATGATTTTCAGAACGTTGCGCATGGCTTGACTCTCAGCTCCACCCTTTCAGCGCATCCCGCAAGATGAAGATGAGGACATGGAGGAATCAAGCCATGTGGATGCTAACCAGGGGAGTGGGAAAGGAATCATAAATGCCCCGGATGAAGCCGATTCCTCCCGTAGACACTAATCCTTTCCTCATCGTGGGACAGTTAGATGCTCTTTGTGGTTTTTTTTGGGTTAAATCTTTGCTTGGTTCCTTATGCTTAGTAGGTCTATGTTTTGTTATGGATAAGATTCACTTGTCTGTCTTCAGGATCGAGCGCCCACGTTGAAGGGATGGGCTTCTCTCATGCTCCTCTATCTTTATTTATGGGCTATCATTTTTCTTTTTCTTTTTTGGATACCAGACCGATGCCTGACTCCATGTTTTAAGGAGCAGGATATGTAAATATCTTTATTTTTGATCTCGTAATAGAAGGGTCCCATCTTACTTACAAAAAAAAGAATCACCCCGAAAAAATCTCTACAAACAAGCTGTTGAATTTGTTTCCTTGTATGGCCTTGTGCGGCCATTGTATGGTCCATACGATTGTACGGAATTTTGCACGTGGCCAATCTATATGACTATACGGATGATGATTTGTACAGATCCAAATGACTGCATTGAATCCCTGTACGGTTGATCTGTACAATGGTACGGACTGTGCAGTATGGATTTGTAACATTTTATGAAATCCTGTACGGCTACCCCTACAGACAAGTGATGGCTCTGCTTGACTGGTACGCCCCCCCTACAAATGTCTTTCGAAATGTTGTTTTTCTCTTAGCGAAAAATTGGAAGTACAATGTCTTTCTCTCTCCAACTCAATGCTTGAGTTTCACTCTTCTGATGGTGTATCTTCATCTCTCTCCTCAGCTGCCTTTGATACTATTGAGATGAACCAAAACCCTAACTCCAATTGCTGAGATTAAATCTCACTCATTTGAGATAAATGATTGATATTCATTTAATTAATTTAAATCTTTAATGCCAAAAACTTGGGCATTTCTCTAAATTAGCCTCAATCATCTAAAAAGGCATTCACTTTAATAGACTTTAAATAAGTGAATTTCCTAGTTTCCAAAGAGGTATTAATGATGATTTCCATAAGTAAGACACAAAATCATGGAAATACCTGTCTGAGCTACAAACATCAACATCTCCAAGGAAAGACACCCTCCTCCTTTTCTTCCCCAAATAAATCAAACCCTAATCTCTAGCCTCAAAAGGATGAAACCCTAATCCTAGAGTCCAAGATGCTCCAAAAGACCAAGAATCCCCAATGTCCAAGAGAGAGAGAGACCAAATGTACAAAGAAGAATTCAAGAAAGAACTATCCATCTTCTCCTCTTATGCTCCATTAGGGTTTCCTCGTGAACCTTAGCACATCACTAAGAGAGCACCCCAAAGAAGAGATAAAAATGAATTTGTGATGTGTTGTGATGTTTGGAAATACTCTCTCCTTTCTTTGTTGAATTGTTCTGCAATCTAGGTTTGGAAGTTGCATCCTGGAGATTTATGGCTACTGCCTTGAAATCTATGCCTTTGCAAACTTTCTAATTCAAGGACAACTATGGAAGAAAAGGCAGCCATCATTCTGTTGTAAAGGATCCTACTTATAGCACCAACCAGTGTTATCGGAACCGGACCGGAACCAAGAAAACCGGCCGGTCTGACTGGTTTATAGGGTTGGCCGGTCCGGTTAGCAAAAAAATTTCAAAAAATCATATTTTTTTCTAGACCGGGTATGGAATTGGCCGGAACCGGCCAAAACCGGCCAAAACCAGTCGAACAGGCCGGTCTGGACTGGGGACTCACGAAACTCAATTTTTTTTAAAAAACCCAGAAAATAAAACTTTGCTAATGTACTTTGGAGCCTCTTTGTTAATGTACTTTGGTTCAGAACCTCAGAGATGTATTGCACTAGGTGCTATTTTGGATATTTGCACCCATATTTGCTATATATTTGAGAAACTTTGCATATTTCTGTATTAATGGTTTGGATCCATATGTATGTACATGAATATATATGTTTTTTACAAAATATGAATATTTTATGTATTTTTTAGTCAGCCGGTTTTTTACCCGGTTTTTTGCCGGTTCCGATCCGGTTCACATTTTTGGCTTCGCCGGTTCGATGACTAGTTTGGTTCAGATAACATTGGCACCAACAACACCTACAGGCTCGACATGTTTTGGACTCTGAAGAGTTGTTAATAAGCCTCCATAGAGGAAGCCCTTCAAGTACTACAATCTGATTATCACATCCATGATTGGGGACAACAATAATCTCATGACGCAATTAATGTTCACAGTATGGGAGAGCTCGAAAACATTATTCATGATTCACAAATCACGATTCTTGACAGTATTCACGATTGGGGACTGACAACATTCACAATTCATGACTGACAGCATTCACGATAAATTTTGACCAAGCTTTGAGTATTGTTAACTCAATTGTATGGATAGTGCTGAGAGAAATTACATCAGGAAAAGTTGCAATCTTCATTAACTCTAGAAACTGTTTAGGCAGTATTCAATTTTTTTTAGACATTACTTCAAATACATGGCATGCATTCTCGATAAAGATTACCTGATTAGGCTCGATCCAGATTTGAATAAATTGGTCCTCTTCAATGCTTCAACTCTCTATCACCCTGGGTTCTCAATGCTTTTTCATTGTGAGATCGATGTGTTGTGTCAGCATGTTGGTGCTAGGGAATGAGATGTTCTCAATCACCGTTCATCCCAGTGATTTAGTTACATGGAGTATTCTTAGCTATGCCATAGAACTGTTAATTAGGGAGGTATGAGGAGCTGTCGGGCATGCAGAAATCAAGGTAGAGTATTATTAGCTATATCACAGAACTCATAAACACAGGAAAAGTAGTCGGGGAGGGATGGCAGTCGGGCTTGCATATTGGGCAGAGGTTTTTTTCTTTGTTGTGCATTTTGAGGTTTTGTTCTTTGTTGTGCATTTTGATTTTGAGTTTTTTTTTATGATTTTGTATTCTTTTTTTATTTTTTCTTTTATTTTTTATTATTTTTTATTTTAATGTTATTTTTAGTATTTGTGTATTTATTGTGTTTTTACATGTATGTTTTAGAAGGTCAAATATTTTTTATTTTTCATTACTAGAATTTAGGTATATAAATTGTAATTTTGGAGTGATGATGATGATGGTAATGATATTTTATATATGTGAATTTATTTACTATGATTGATGATGGCAATAATGTTTTATGTATGTGACTTTATTTAATATGGTGATGATGACAGCATGATGATGAAGATGATGACTATGCAGCATCCTGATTCTACAAGCAATGTGGAATGTTGCTCGACTTCTTCATTTTTTCCTTTTGATGAAGAAGTTCATGTGGTGGATCCTCTTATTAAATAGTTATAAATTATTGCAACTAACCATGGGCATGTTTAGCCTCAATATAGGGCTCATGATATAGGTCTCAATTTAAAAGGATATCCACCCTTGAGGAAAACTAAATATATTAAGATGCCCTATTTGACATGGTTAACAAACCCACACTTTTGGGATCGGCATTAAAGAGTTGAATTTATTGGAATGGATCTACCCATAAATCAACAAAGATATGAGTCCATATTTCTCAAGGAACAATTACATTTGTATTGATCTTTATGAGTCTACAAACCTGCAGAAATATCAACAATAAGGGTTGAGTAACGAAGAACAAATTTTAAAAATTGTTGTTTTCCTACCATGAATCAACAATGTCCTCCATTCCAATGGGAACCCCCAATTGGTACCAAGCACCACATATTTCCTACTTAAACTAGTTCTTAGCCAATCTCTATATTATTTCACAAAAAAACCGTGCTTTAGTACCTCCCATGTTATACCATCCAATTTAAGTTCCAAAACCCAAACCACATTGGGCTCAACACCCAATCCAGCTCCTAATCATGTGTCGTGTGAACTGACAACCAAGTATAATGTGCACAATGCATCTCAACCTCATGTCTCTCTCTAATGTGGGTCCTTAGTTGTTTGATGGTATATGGTATACACTTATTTGACATAAACCTTTAAACCACCTGCTCGAGGCCAAGGGAATCAATTTAGAGCCACCATGTTGCTCAATGACCCCATTGAGTTAAGTTCTAGAAAAAGTTGTTGTATGCTGTACAATGATACACCTTGACTGCTTGAAGTATAATACAAGGTTGGCTTCGATGTCCAACTTGATCCTGTATGCAATGAATATGGGAATAGAGTAGGGTGACACAAAGAATGCACATAAAACACATTAAAAAGACATGTTTTTCATGAAAAGAATTGCCTTAATGGCATCTTGTATAGGTCTCATAAATGCAGATTTCCATGTCTTTGTCTGTGATC
>LPNX010619168.1:3520-103971 GCA_001517045.1 Pseudotsuga menziesii
CATAACCCTAGTGCCCCACCACTTGTGGGGACTTTTCCTCCTCTGACCAATAGGAGGGTAACACAATGGTGGGGACTATTGCCCCGAATTACAATGACTCACCTAGGGTCGACTTCACTAGGATAGTCTAATAACCCAAGGGCCCCACAACTGTGGTGACTTTAACCCTTGACCAATAGCAGGGTTACCCACAATGACTTGACATGACTTTCTCATTATAGAAACTTCTCAGAATAAACATCAGGGTATGACATGACTCAAATACATTACAATACATCCCGGAATAAACATCGGGTTACAATACATAAGAAATACGGATGAATACATTCCAAAGTTACAATTACATCAAAACTCCCTCTTAACTAGGAAGGTATTCTCTCGACATAATTTATCAGCACAAGTCTTCTTCTATTTATCATCTGGATCATCCTTGAGTTATTGTCATCTTCGTCTTCAAGTCATCTTCATCTTCAAGTCATATTCATCTGGATCTGGATCATCACTCGATCTGGATCGTCATCACTGAATCTAGATTATCACTTGATCATGGATTATCATCACTGAATCTAGATCATCACTCGATTTGGATCATCATCACTAGATCTGGATCATTACTCGATCTAGATCATCATCACTGAATCTAGATCATCACTCGATCTGGATCATCATCATGGGATCTAGATCATCACTCGATCTGGATCATCATGAGGCATAATCACTGGGTCTGGATCATCACTCGATCTAGATCATCTCTGGCTGTCATCACTAGATCTTGATCATCACTGGATCTGGATCATCACTGGTTATCATCACTGGATCTAGATCATCACTCGATCTAGATCATCCTTGGTGCTATCTCATGATTCTTCTCATCACAGGAAGTTCTACAGAGCCATCCCTTTTTCATGCTGGTTGTAGGCCTATCCTCCATGTAGGTCTTCTTCAGCACTTATATCTGACTTGCTCGTCAGAATGGTCTGCCCAGCACTTACATCTGACCTACTCATCAGAAAGGCACACCCAACACTCACATCTGATCATGTAGGATCCAATCCTATAATCATATCAGAAAGGCCCAGCACTCTCATTCACCAGCATGATAGGACACACCTACTATCATCCATGAAAAGGATCAGCACTTACAACCACCAGCATGATAGGACACACCTACTATCATCTGTGGAAAGGCACAGCACTCACATCCACCAGCATGGTAGGACACACCTACTATCATCTGTGGAAAGGCACAGCACTCACATCCACCAGCATGGTAGGACACACCTACTACCATCTGTGGAAAGGCTTCAGCACTTACATCTCACCTACTCGTCAGAAGGGCATAGTACTCACATCCATCCAAGCTGGAACACATCCTACTCACAATGATGGAAGAGTTCTGCACTTCCATCTAGGTCGGAACCACATCATGCTCACAATGATGAAAGAACTTTGTTCTTTCACCCAGGCCGGAACCACACCCTTCTCACAATGATGGAAGATTTCCTCACTTTCATCCAGCCCAGAACCACATCCTGCTCACAATGATGGAAGAAATCTGTTCTTCCACCCAGGCTGGAACCACATACTGCTCACAATGATGAAAGACTCTCATCCAGGAAAGAACACATCCTACTCATAATGATGAAAGATTTTTGCACTTACATTCATCCAGGCGGGAACACATCCTTCTCACAATGATGAAAGGGATTGCACTCACATCTGATCTTGTAGGAACCAATCTAACATTCATATCAAAATGGCCCCCAGTCCTCCTCGACTAAACTATCTGGTAACTGACCAGGTGCCTCCATTCTCCTAGAGAATGGCAGTTTCCCTTACATCCGACCTGCTCGTCAGAATGGCCAACACTCACATCTGACATGGAAGGAACTTAATCCTTTAGCCATGACAGAATGGTTCAGCCCTTACATCTGATCAAGTGGGAACACATCCCTCTATCACATCAGAATGGCTACTCAGGCCTAGACTTAGTGTTCTTGGTACCTCACCAGGTAGCTCCATTCAAAGAATGGCAATTGCCCTTACATCTGTCCTTCTCGACAGAATGGCCAGCACTCATATTTGACATGGAAGGAAGCAATCCTCTCACCGTGATAGAATGGTTCAGCCCTTATATCTGACCTATTCATCAGAATGGCTATGGATCTCAGCACTCATATCTAACATGGAAGGAACCAATCCTCTCACCATGACAGAATGGCTTAGCCCTTACATCTGACCATGGAAGGAACCAATCCTCTCACCATGACAGAATGGCTTAGCCCTTACATCTGACCATGGAAGGAACCAATCCTCTCACCATGTCAGAATGGCTATGGGTCTTATCACTTTCTCTTGGAGGAAACCTCGATTTGGAGAACACCAAGATTCTCCCTGAAGTACTCGAACTTCAGCCTAGCCAATGGCTTCATCAATACATCGGCTATCTGTTCCTTTGTTGCAACATACTAGAGCTTCACTACTCCTCTCTACACCATATCCCTGATATAGTGGTACTTGATCTCGATATGCTTCGACTTGTCATGGAACAATGGATTCTCTGACAACTTCACACAACTATGGTTGTCACAATGTATACAAGTATCCTTCAACTGGAGATCAAATATATCAGATAGTAGCTTCCGTAGCCATACTTCCTCATAACTAGCTAAACAAGATGCGACATACTTTGCTTCAGCTGTACTTAGTGCCGCACAGGATTGCTTCCTGCTAAACCAAGAGATCACACCTGATCCCATACTAAAGCAACACCCTGAAGTACTCTTTCTGTTGATGGCGCTGCCTACCCAATCTAAATCAACATAACCCTCTAGGTTAATCTTTTGATTCACATCGTACTTGATCCCATAATCAATTGTACCCTTTAGGTACCTCAGAATATGCTTTGTAGCAGTCAAGTGAACATGTCTTGGATCTATCAGAAATTGGCTCAAGGTGTTCATGGCAAAGCAAATATCTGGTCTTGTGTTCGTCAGGTACATCAATGACCCAATCATCTGACGATACATCGTAGCATCAACCGACTCTGATGAAGCATCACTCAATAGCTTCAGGTTTGATGCCATGGGTGTGGTTATAGCCTTGTATTCCATCATCCCAAACCTCTTTAGGATCTCTACTACATACTTCCCTTGTCCAAGGAAGATTCCATCTGCACTCTGCCACACCTCCATACCTAGAAAGTAGTGCCCCGACACATAACAGGAGCATCACTGGTCTTTCGCACTGAACCTTGAAGCAAAGGTTGGAATCCACTTTACTCTTAGTAAAGCCTAGAGTCATCAGTAATCTATCCATATTATCATACCATGTCGAACCTTAGGATCTTCTGTAGTCACTCCCTCTAAAGTGGAGCATCATACTTCCTCTGTCTTTCGTACTCTATGCACTAAAACATTCTGTACCAGAGTGACAAGTATCTTCCTATGCTATAATATTCGATGTGACCATCTAGTATATAGAGTTGCATCTTCAACCTTGTAGCAAGGGTTAAGATCTTCATTAAGCTCATCATATATGTGTTTAAACTCTTACTAGCTGCAAATGTCTCTTCGTAGTCTAGGCCTTTTTTTCATGAGAAGCCTCATGCTACGAATCTTGCCTTGTATCCCATGATGTTTCCATATACTACATGATGGAGCTATGAAATTCCCTTCACATATTGAAACTGCATCCTAGACATCATTCTTCTTGAACTAGTATTCCATTTCTTCTTGGTTACTTTTTCATGGATGGAAGATTCTGTATCAATGATGTCGCTGTATTCGTCATATTATTCTTCATTTTGAAATGTCGTCACTTGTTCTTCGAAACAAGTCTCATTCTTCTTTGCTTGCAAGCGATTATGTATGTGATCTTTCCTACAAGTCAAATGAATTTATATGGTTAGAAACATTTCATAAGGAATATTCATATTGGCAAGTTATTATGCATAAATATATGATCATGCAACTACTTTAGCCAATACAACATTCATCCATATCTCACTGAAACTTTCTAGATGCCTTCCGTCTCTACCAGGACAACATTGAGATTGTGCACTAATCCAATATGTCAGCAAAGAGGTTTCATTCTAGATAAGTAGCAATGGAGAGTTGTATAGCACCATGAGATACTTACCCATCACATGCATATTAGTAGTATACTGTCGTTAATGCAAACATCCTATCATGCATAATATATTAACTAAATATAAACAAATGCATATCAAAACAATATCATGAAATGACAATTGAATACTTATCTTTATTTGTTTCATGGGTAGAATCCTTCTTGAGCCTTCAGCTTCATCATCCTCTTCATTCATGATAGCATCGTTTCTTATCCAAATGCTAAGAGGTGCTTCAAGAGTTGAGTTCTTCATATTCCTCATCACTTGAGGGATTGCTCCCATCTTCTCTTCTCTTCTTATGAGTTGAGCTTCTTCTTCTTCTTGGAGTCTATTGAAAGTAATCACTTCCTTCTGGCACACATTCCTCGAATGAATGAACGCCATGATCCTGGGAGGCCATTCAAGGTGGACATCACCACTTCTGCATTCTTCACTTCTTCTTTCCCTGCTTGAAGTTGTTCTTTGATTTGAGAGATCCTTATGACTGCATGGTCTCTGCATTCTGGATCTTCACTTCCTTCAACTGGTTTCCTAAGGTCATATTCTGATGTATGTTCTTCCCTTCAAATAGCTTGGTCAAGGAATCAAACATCTTCAGTGTCTTTAGGGAAGACACTTGTGGTACAAGTTGATCCATGATTGAATCAACCATGATATTCTTGGCCTTGACCAAGTTCTTCCTGTGAAAGGCTTCTAGCCTCATCTCCCTCTGAAACTGGAACCTCTCTACTCATGTAGGTGTCCAATTCATTTTCTTCAGAGAGATCATATACTTCCATGCTTGGAAGTTTTCAACTTCACCAATCTTATCATCAAGCTGATGTGATAGATCACTTTGAAATGAGAACCTCAAATGAAAATAGCAAAGGATTAGATCTTACCGATTTGAGATGTCCGTCCTGGTTCCGGAGCTGGGTGATCTAGGGTTTGTCACAGAAACCCTAATTTTCAAAACTTGGAATCTTTCAGATATGATTGGATAGACAGATATATCTCTTCAAATGGAGTTGTCCAATGTACTCCTTTTCTGAAAATAGTGGAGGGAAGCTCTTGGAACAGGAAGCCCTAATTTTCCAATTTCTTCTGCAGAAATGCCTGTTACTGTTTCTATGATATATCCAACATTTATGCTCCTCTGTGTCTGAAATTTTGCACTAAGGTCACCTCACATGTCCCTGATCCAACACCATATGTTTCATCATAATTTGTTTCACCATTTGGGATTTATGATCCTTTTCCCAAGGTGACCTGTTACAGGACTGTTCAGAACAGCGAAGTTGTATAGCATGCCACGTGTCACTGGTTGAGTTTCCGAGTCTGATATTTAGACCACAGAATTTAAAGTCCATTCCCTTTCTGGAACATCTTCAGGAATTCCATTTGAACCTCGGTAGCCCAAGGTATTGCAATTCTCCCCAAGTGTCCTTTTTAGGGATGAATTCTGGAAGAGGCTGGAACCCTAACTTGGAGGGATCATATCTCCTAGAATATAGTGAATCTGACACTAAATTTTGGACACAGTGTACATCAGGATTTTATCTTATGCTCTTAAAATTTTCATCTTTTGAGACTTTGCCAACCTGGGGTTTTTCTAGCTCGGGGTCAAACTAGGGTTTGACTTTCCCAGAGTTTCACCCAACCAAATATCTTGATCTAGGTCTCTAAACTTCAGTTTTGATGAGGAGAACAATCGTATGATGGGTTCACTCAAAAATTTCTCTTCTGTAGAAATCCCTAATTTCCACATCAAAAACTGAAAATGCTCGAAATCGAATTCTGCTTCGACAAAAAGATGCGCCCTTCACTGGAGAGTTAGCCTAGCATACTTTTGCTGATGGATTGTGGAGAGAGACCCAAAAAGTAAGAAGTGCTAGCTTCTATAGCTGCACAATGTCTTATTCTCATATTAGCTCTGATACCATGTTAGTTTTTCCTCATTCAGATAGCATTATGATCTTAGGATCTTTTCACTGAGAGAATAACAAGCACAACAATAAAACATAAGCACATCACAAGAGACAAGAGACACAAAGAGTTTTCCTCGTGGAAACCATAAAGGAGAAAACCCCACAACTTTCTCAAAGATAGAATCAGCACCAAAATAGTAAAAGTCCCAAAATAGTAATATGATCTCCTAACAGCAGCAGTCTCTCTCTCTCACACTGAGAGAGCTTCTCCTCTCTCACTCATGCACCCCAATGAGTGAGTGTGAGTGTTGCAAGTGAGATAAATAGAGAGTCTCACTCTCTATTTATATTCTTTTGTTCACTTGAAGTGCACTCCAACATGTCGGCCTCACTTAACAATTACTTACTAGAGCTGACATCTCTAGGAGTGTCTAATAACCCTAGTGCCCCACCACTTGTGGGGACATTGCCTCCTCTGACCAATAGGAGGGTAACACAATGGTGGGGACTATTGCCCTGACTTACAATGACTCACCTAGGATCGAATTCACTAGGATAGTCTAATAAACCAAGGGCCCCACAAATGTGGGGACTTTAACCCTTGACCAATAGGAGGGTTACCCATAATGACTTGACATGATTTTCTCATTATAGAAACTTCCCAGAATAAACATCGGGGTATGACATGACTCAAATACATTGCAATACATCCCGGAATAAACATCGGGTTACAATACATAAGAAATACGGATGAATACATTCCAAAGTTACAATTACATCAACATGCACATTTTATATCCTTTACCCAAAACTTTGCTGGAAAATATTTAGCCTCCATCATGCAAGTTTCCATCTCCTTGAGTGATCTATTCTTTCTCTCAGCAACACCATTTTGTTGTGGTGTGTAAGGAATAGAATGTTTCATATAGATACCTACATATTTATAGTAATGGATGAAATAATACTTGACATACTCCCCACCATTTTCATATCTGAGGATCTTGAGTCTCCTCCCAGACTGGTTCTCAATGAAGGCTCTAATGACCTTGAAGAGGTCAAAAACTTTAGACTTGTGCTTTAGGAAGTAGACCCAACAATACCTGGAAAAGTCATCTATGAAGGTGAGTGCATATTTGGCTTGAATAATGGACATATAAGGGAATGGACCAGCAATTTCACTGTGGATTAACTCAAGGGGTGCTAAGGTTCTCTCATGACTAGCTCTCTCATATTTGTGCTCTGGGTGTTTTCCTAGGATAGGACCTTGACAAACTCCCTTACAAAACTTGATCTTTGGTAACCCTATGACCATATCTTTGTCACTCAAATCAGAAAGATACTTATAGTTAAGATGGCCAAATTTCTCATGTCAAGGCTTGCTTGCCTCATTAGCATGGGTGAGAAAAGAAGAGGGGTTTGGGTATGGTAGAAAATGGGAAAAAATGTATACCTTCGAAGTGTGATCCACAACACCTTTTTATATGAATTTACCATTCGAAATCTCTGAGATTTCAACTTCATTTGGGGAGAATATGACTTTATTTGGAGACCCAGTGTGAGTCATCTGATACACTAACAAGAGATTATAGGAAAGATCTAGAACATACAACACTTTATTGAAATTACCATGGTCAAGATCAATCCTACCCTTCCCCATACTGTCAATCAGAGAGTTATCTCCCAAAAATATTGGTGGACCTTTCGAAATGTCAAGAGAGGAGAAGACCTACCTTATCAAAACCATATGTCTGGAAGCTCCATAATCAATGATGAAGCTAGGTGAGCTTGAGGTGCTAGTAACCAAGGAATGTACTCTCTCCTTGTCTTCTGAATTTGATCCTCCTTCCCTCTTCTTTGATCAATTAGGAAGGGAGATGTTGTTCTTCTCTAGGAGTTTAGTCAACATGTCAATTTTATTTTTCATACAAGAGATGTCGGGATGATATCCCTTACTGTAGTATGTGCACTTGATCATTTCTCCTTTGTTCTTCTTTTCTGGAAGTTCTTCTTGGATCCTGAGGGCTCCTCTCGAGACTTTGACTTGTCTCTCTTTTTCTTAGGTGGATTTTTAGCTTTTTTCTTTCTTTTTGAATCCACCTTTGAATATCCAGCAACCAAAGCTTGGTCTTTTCAAGGTTTGATGGTGCCCATCATTACCAATTTATCTTGCTCATGGGTGAGGGATTCCATGAAATCAGTAAGATTAGGCATCTTCCAGGTTCAAGCTGTCAATTTGGTGGCATGGAAGGTCGAAACAAACACTAAATAGTCAGGACCAAGCTTAGATAGTATGGTCAAGACTATTTTCCCTTCTTTTTGATCCCACGCTATTTTAGCTGCAAAACAAGGGCCTTAAACTTGGAAAAGTAGAGTTGCAATGATTCAAAGCTACTGGGACTCAAGGAGATCAATCCATTCTCAATTTGATGTCCTCTCATCTCATATGTATTTTCAAAAATATCTTCAAGCTTCTCTAAAACCTCATTAGGTGATGTTAATGAATCAAGATGAAAGAGGAGGTCTCTTGATATGCTCAAGCACAAAAGGCCATAGGCCTCATCCCTCCTCTTGTGCCATTTAATTTTATCTACAGCTACATTGGGATTTGACTCAGTTTCCATGGTAACCCTATATATACCTTTTGATCTCAACAATATCTCCATCTCAGCTTTCCATTCGAAGAAATTGAATGGATTTAAGATGATCCTTTGAGATTTCTCCATATCTCAACAACTGTGGCCTCCAGTCAGCAACATGTGCTCCCAGTCAGTGATGTCGAACCTGTAATAAAATTTGGAAGGAGAGAAATTGATCTATAAATGATCTAATACCATGTGAAAATTGAACCCAAGTGATAGAACAATTACACTCACAAAATTGCTAATCAAACATGCAAAATTCACACAAAAAGAGACTGAAATTTGAGCATAACTTAATCCTGTATTAAATAAGTGTACATCAGCCAAAAATATGAATTAAAAGGCTTCTCAAATATATAATTACATCATATTTTTTAAATCATAATTTTTCTATTCGAATTGGTCAAAAAACAGGCTTACTAAAACTAGTCAAATACCCCATAGGTGCAAGAAAGACTTTCCAAATATATGAAGATGCTTATGAATTGGATAAATCAGATAGGAAATATAATAAGTGATGGAAATATATCATATCCATGCTTATTTTTGGATAAAATGAAGGAGGATGATGTGAGAAAAAAACAAGGCAGTTACTCCTAGACTAGCTTCTCCTTTTTTCCTTAAAATTGTTGTAAAGAAAGGCAGCTTTTAGAAAAAAGTAGAACTGTGCTTTTAAAAACCAGGAATAAAATAAGACATGCTAAAAATGTTTCCAATATGATTCCAAAGTGCTCCATGACCCATTTTTAGCAAGTGTTGACTTCTAGGTGTATGTGGAAGCCAACTAGCATAGTGAGGAATCTAGGAATAAGACAAAAATGATTAACTAATGTCAAATATGGGTAACTATGGGTTGATTATTCTAAAAATGATGTCATCAGATACCATCAATTTGAATACTTGTATTCATTCTTATGAATATCCAATAGAGAAGAAGGATGAAAATCCTTCTTCCGAGAAAGTTCCTTCTACTCGTCTAATTTCCCTCTCATCATAAAAAAAACTAATCTCAATTTGATTTTATGCCCGCCTAAGGATACCCTCAGGAAGTCTATTTTTAATCTGATTTCCTGAGATGCACAGCTCTACAATGTAGTGGAAGATTTGGCTCAGGAACCCTGTGTAATGTCTACCATGGAGGTACTCCAAGGATGTCCAACGCAGCGTAAAAAACTGTTAACAACTTTGGGGGCATTAGACCCATATAACATGAATCTAATTCATTTCAATGTGGAGAACTATAAATCTATATTACCTCACCAACTTGCATTTCAAATTGCCTCTAGAGTATATGGGAGAAAGTTCTATTGGACTGTTTTGGATGAGGGAGCTTCAACCTCAGCTTTGTCTATATCCTGTTGGAGAGCCATTGGTTCTCTTGAACTTACAAAGTCACCTACGACCTTAAAAGCATTTTATGGATGAGGTTTCCATCCTCATGGTCTATTACCAGCCCTTTCAGTCAAGCTTGGGGGCAATACTATTTCCATTCAAGTGGAAGTAGTCGATGCCCCATTAGACTATAATATTCCATTGGGGAGAAACTGGTTCTATGTTATGACTGTCGTCACTTTGACAGTCTTTCGAACTCTCCAATTTCCTCATTTGGGGAATATTCGAACTATCAATCAACTTGAATTTGGTTCACCATATGTTACTACTCCCACCGCAAATAACATCCCTATGCTATGTCAGTCCCCTCCTCCTTACCAGTCGATTGGGGTAGGTTTGTTGAACGATTCAACCCTTATGGGAGTGTTTCCTTCACCCCCTCCTAGTACAAAATTAGCGACAATGAACATGATTTCCACAATTGGTTATTGTCCTAAAGGCAAAGAAGTTGTTGAGTCATCCTCTCTTGGCCTTTATGAAGCACTTTACAGTGTTGCGCAATTTACTTCTGATGTCCATTATTATGATATTCATCTAGTGGCTTCAGATCCTTACCACCTGCCCTATTGGCTATAACCATCCCTCCCTACTCTAGAATATATCTCCCAAAATTTTCCTTCAGACGAGTCCATCATGAAGATTCTGAGTACGGATGAAACCATATGGGAAGATCACCATCACAAATATTATTTTCTTCCTAATGCCAGTTCAGTATATTTTGACCTCGTATCTCTTATCAGTACTAATATTGTCACCAATCCACAAACACTTGTATTGTTGCAAGACACAGATTCTGAATGTAATCTTTGCAAAATCACTAAAAAAGCCTCGATTGAAATATCAATCAAGCCCGAAACTATTAAGCACATCTATGTATGGCAAAACTGCTCAATAGATGAAAACGAAAGTTATAGAGCTCGTTTCAAAGAATTTCGTGATATTTTTGTCTAGACGTATGAGGAGATGCCTGGGATCAATCCATCAATTGTTGTACACGAGATTAGAACCTATCTCGTGACAAAACCAGGCTGACAAAAAATACGTCAAGTACATCCTAGGAACTATTAAAGCTGAAGTAGAAAAAATTCTGAAGGCGCCGTTTGTTTATCTCATACCCCTAACAGAATGGGTATCTAATATTGTCCCTATGACTAAGAAACAGGGCACTATTAGAGTCTGTATTGAATTTCGAGACTTAAATAAGGTTTGTCCTAAGGACAATTTCCCTCCTCCACATATCGAACATATCATTGATAACTATGCTGGGAGTGTCATATTCTCTTTCATGGATGGTTTTTCTAGCTACAATCAGATAGAGATTCTTCCTGTCGATCAACATAAAACGACATTCATTTTCACATGGGTAACCTTCACATATTGGAAGTTACCTTTTGGCCTAAAGAATGCTGGAGCTACATTCTAGCGAGCCATGTCTTATGCCTTTCATGATATCAAGCACATCGTGGAGTCGTACCTTAATGATATCCTTGCTCATTCGTAGCAACAGGAATACCATCCAGGGAACCTTAGAGACATTTTACTTAGGTGTCGTCATTATAATATATGGCTAAATCCACAAAAATGTGTCTTTTGTGTTGATATTGGATGCCTTCTTGGCTTCATGGTTTCCAAAGATGGCATCCGGATTGATCCTCTGAAAATTGCTGCTATCCTGGCCTTACCTGCTCCGACAAACATTACCGAGCTCCAGAGTTTGCAAATGAAGGAAAACTTTCTTCGTCATTTCTTATGCAACTTCATAGATAAAATGCATAGTTATATGCGTCTCTTGAAGAAGGACACTCCATTCTTTTGGGATGACCAGGCCCAACGAGCTTTTGATAATCTGAAGCATGCTCTGACCCATTCACCCATGATCCACCCCCCGGATTACTCAAAAGAATTTATGTTATACGTTGCCACCTCCCCTATTACCATTGCAATGGTTCTAGCACAAGACAATTCCAACGGCCAAGAACACGTGATATATTACCCGTGTAAGAGTATCATTGACTTTGAAACCCGTTACTCATGTGCGGAGAAGTTAGGTCTGGCTATGGTTATTGATGTACAAATTTTTTTTCATTACATTCTACTTCACACCACAACTTTACTCGCAGATAAAAACCCTATGTACTACATTCTGAATTGTCAGGTACTAGGGGGAAAGTATTCCCATTGTATTTTTATATTATAGGAATTTGATCTTGAGATCACCAAGGCTACTTTGAAGAAATCCTTGGTTTTCATGGAGATGATGTGTGACCTTCCCTATTAGTTCATAGAAATTGAACCCAACGATTCATTCCCAGATGAATTTTTGTTTTTGATAAGCACAACTGATCCATGGTATGGAGATTTGATTATCTATCTCTAGACTCAGAGATTTCATCCTGACACATCCCGTGACGATCGTCATCATATGCGTAACCACGCAAACTACTATCCAATTTTGAATGATACATTGTACCGACGTGGTATCAATTTCATCCTTCGACGGTGCCTTACACATGAAGAGGCTGAATAGGTTCTGAATGACTGCCACTCTGGAGTATGTGGTCATCATGTTTATGGGATGGCTACAGCCCAGAAAATCCTTCGCGCTAGGTAATTTTGGCCTTTGATCTTTAAATATTGTCATGAAGTGGTTAAGAAATTCCCACCCTGTCAACACTTTTATCCAAAAAAGCACACCGCCCTACTCCTTTACACCCTATCATTGGAGTTGGCCCTTTTTCCAAGTGGGGTATTGATTTTATACATTGTAAGCCTACATCAGTCGGGAGGCATGGTTACATCATCGTAGCCATGGATTATTTCAAAAAATGGGTTGAGACAACACCTTCATATGAAGAGGATGGTAAGACTTCCTTCCTCTTTTTATTCAACAATGCGATAGCTAGGTTTGGAGTCCCACAAGCTATAGTCACTGACCACGGATCTCATTTCTGGAATTGGATGATGGTTGAGATAAGTGCTAATATGGGTTTTCACCATGAAAACTAAACACTATATTACTTGTAGGATAATGGTCAGGTCAAGGCCATTAACAAAGTTTTGAAAACTATGATGCATAGGATGGTTGCAGATCACAAATCTAACTGGCACTTGACTCTCTTTTCCACACTTTGGGCTTATAGGACTTTGGTAAAAAAAAAAACTGGTTTCACACCCTTTCAGTTGGTTTATGGACTAGAATATTTCCTCCCTATCGAGTGTAAAATCCCGTCACTTAAACTCATAGTAGAAATTATCCAAAACACTTCCACCGAGGAAGAGATATTTTTGTACTTGACCAACCTTGATGAAAGTAGGAGAGCTGTTGCCTTGGATAATGAGGCACACAAAATATGCATCAAGGCATAGTATGACAAGTCTTTTCAACCTCGTGTTTTCAGTGAAGGTGACCTAGTCCTGACTTATGATCAGAGACATGATAAACTAGGGAAGGGAAAGTTCTAATCCATGTGGTACAGTACCTTTGTTGTTAGTAAGGTCTTAGAGAAAGGGTCTTATGAGCTCATAGATTATGATGGGATACCCTTTGAGAAACCTCATAATAGGTTGTACCTGAATAGGTACTTTGCTTAAGACATTTATGTATGGTACCTTGTGTTAGATTTTTAACATTAAGCTAGCATTACATTAGGATATTTAACTGAGAGAATAGCAAGCACAACAGTCAAACACAAGAGACAATGAACACAGTGTTTTTCCTTAGGGAAACCATAAATGGAGAAAACCCTACAACTTCCTCAGAGATAGAATTAGCACCAAAGTAAAACCCAAAAATAGCAAGATGATCTCCCGACAGCAGTAACCTTCTTTCTTCCTAGCCCCAATGTCTTCTTCTTCCTCAGCTATGTGCTACAACTGAGTGTGAGTGAGTGTGTGTTAAATAGAGAGGCTAGCTCTTTATTTATACTAATTCCTGACTTGACTAAACCCTACTAGGGTCGACTTCACTAGGTGAGTCTAACAACCCTAGTGCCCCGAAACTGTGGGGACTTTAACTCTTAGACAATAGGAGGGTTACCCACATTGACTTGACATGACTTGTTTACATTATAGAAACTCCCAATAGGAACATCGGGGCATGACATGATTCAAGTACATTACAAATACATCCCAAAATAAACATCAGATTACAATACATAAGAAATACAAGTGAATACATTTTGAAGTTACAATTACATCAACACTCCCTCTTAACTAGGAAGGAATTCTCTCCACACAATTTATCAGCACAAGTATTCTTCTCTGTATCATCTGGATCATCATCAAGTCCTCGTCATCTTCACCTTCAAGTCATCTTCATCTTCAAGTCATGTTCATCTAGATCTGGATCATCACTCGATATGGATTGTCATCATTGGAACACCATCATTGGATATGGATCATCACTCGATCTGGATCATCACTGCTAGATCATTATCACTAGATAATCATGGGTGCTATCTCATGATTCTTCTTGTCACAATAAGTTCTACAGATTCATCCCTTTTTCATGCTAGGTGTAGGCCTAGCCTCCATGTAGTTCTTCTTCAGCACTTATATCTGATCCTAAGTCAAAATGGTCGTTCCAACACTTATATATGATCATGTAGGAACCAATCCTATAATCATATCAGAAAGGCATGCCCAACACTCACATCTGACCATGTGGGAACATATCCCACAACCCTGTCGAAAAGGCCCAACACTCACATTTGACCATGCAATGAAACAATCCAACGTACATGTCAAAAAGGATCTACACTTACATTCGACCATGTGAGGAACCAATCCAACATACTAGTTCAAAAAGGATCTACACTTACATTTGACCATGTGAGGAACCAATCCAACATACATGTTTGAAAAGGATTTGCACTTACATCTACCCATGTGAGGAACCAATCTAGCATAAATGTCAGAAGGGCTCTGCACTCACATCTGATCATGTAGAAACCAATCCTACAGTCACATCAAAATGGCCCTTAGTCCCATACTT
This sequence comes from Pseudotsuga menziesii, assembly GCA_001517045.1. Classification (NCBI taxonomy): domain Eukaryota; kingdom Viridiplantae; phylum Streptophyta; class Pinopsida; order Pinales; family Pinaceae; genus Pseudotsuga; species Pseudotsuga menziesii. Next base: position 18,584 of record LPNX010619168.1, read on the forward strand.
ATCTTTCCTCGTAATGGACTAGGTGCCTCCATTCCAAGAATGGCATTCAACGCTTACTTTTGATCATGTACAAACCAATCCTACAGTCACATCAGAATGGCTTAGCACTCACATCTGACATGGAAGGAACCAATCCTCTCACCATGATAGAATGGCTCATCCCTTACATCTGACCATGGAAGGAACCAATCCTCTCACCATGTCAGAATGGCTCTAGGTCTCATCATTTTCCCTTGGAGGGAACCTTGATCTAGAGAACACCAAGCTTCTCCCTGAAGTAATTGAACTTCACCATAGCCAATGGCTTTGCCAACACATCAACTATTTTTTCATCCATTGCAACATACTGGAGCTTCACTTCTCCCCTCTACACCATATCCCTGATATAGTGATACTTGATCTCGATATGCTTCGACTTGTCATGGAACACTGGATTCTCCGACAACTTCATGTAACTCTGGTTGTCACAATGTATACAAGTAGCATCCATGTGGAGATCAAATAAATCAAACAGTATCTTTTTCAACCATACTACCTCACAGCTATCTAAACAAGTTGTGACATACACTGATTTAGCTATACTTAGTGCCACACAAGATTGCTTCTTGCTAAACCAAGAGATCACACTTGATCCCATACTGAAGCAACACCCTGAAGTGCTCTTCCTATTGATGGCACTACCTGCCTAATCTGAATAAACAAAACCCTCCAGGTTAATCTTTTGATTCACCTCATACTTGAGCCCATAATCAATCGTACCCCTCAGATACCTTAGAATATGCTTTGCAGCAATCAAGTGAACATGTGTCAGATCTGTCAAGAACTGGCTCAAGGTGTTCATAGAAAAGTAAATATTAGGTCTCATGTTCATCAGGTACATCAAGGACCCAATCATATGATGATACACTGTGGTATCAACCACTTCTGATGAAGCATCACTCAATAGCTTCAGGTTCGATGCCATAGGTGTGGTCATGGCCTTGCATTCCATCATCTTGAACCTCTTCAGGATCTCTACTGCATACTTCCCTTATCCGAGGGAGATTCCATCTGCATTCTACCACACCTCCATGCCTAGAAAATAGTGCATCATACCCAAGTCCTTCATTTCAATCTTAGCAGCAATATTTCTCTTGATGTCAACAATCAACCCATCCATGCCTGTTACAAACAGATCATCTACATACAGTAGGAACATCACTGGGTTGCCATATTCAACCTTGTAGTAAATGTTGGAATATGCTTTACTTTTCATAAATCCCAAACTGGATAGAAAGCTGTCAATTATGCCATACCATGTCTTGGGTGCCTGTTTCAAACCATACAGGTATTTATTCAATTTGCACACATGAGACTCCCTGTCATGTGTCTCAAAACTGAGTGGATGCTCTACGTACACTTCCTCTTCCACTACACCATTCAAGAAAGCGGTCTTGACATCCATTTGGTGTATCTTCCATTTCATCACTACAGCTAGAGCAAGTACTGATCTAATGGAAGTGTATCTGGATACAGGTTCAAAGGTTTCTTCATAATCTATTCCTTCTTTCTATGAGAAGCCATGATCCACGAATCTTTCCTTATATTTCTCTATGCTACCATCTGCAGCATGCTTCATCTTGTAGATCCATTTGGAAGTTACAACTGACTTCCCTTCTGTTCTTGGGACAACATCCAAAACATCCTTCTTCATGATCAATTGATACTCTTCGATCATATCATCCTTCCATTCTTTCTGTTCGTCCGCTTCTTCAAAATTTGAAGGTTCTTTATTGATAAAGTCACATACTAAAGCTACATATCTGGAGCTGGATCTATTTCTCTTTATTTCTCTATGATTCTCTTATGGAGCCCCATATCTTTCCGCACCTTGGATAAATTCTCGTACCCAAGAAGGTTTCCTCTTGTGAGGATTCTTCTCTTGAGGTGGATCTACAAGTTCTTGTGGTTCTTCAAATTCTCCATCTTCTTCTTGAGTTTCTTTGTTCATGGTTGTATCATGAATTCTGGGTGCTTCTACTTCTCCAGGTTCTTCAGCATGTCTCTTTCTAGATTTTTTGTAAGCTAAGTCTTCATCAAATGTTACATCCCTACTGATGTCGATCTTCTTGAATCTTGGGAAATATATTCTGTAAGCCTTCAAGCTTTCAAAGTATCCCACAAATATACCCTTCTTTCCTGAAGGATCTAATTTTGTTCTTTTCTCTTTTGGAATGTGTATGTACACTGGACAACCGAATATTCTGAGATGGCTGACTTTTGGCTTCTTTCTGCAAAAGACTTCTTCAGGTGTCTTGTTATTGATCACTCTATGTGGATTACAGTTCTATACATACACCGTTGTTCTGGCAGCCTCTGCCCATAGATGCATGGGAATATGTTGATCATGAAGCATTGCTCTTGTATCTTCCATGATAGTTCTATTCTTCCTCTCTGCAACCCCATTTTTTTGTGGATTATATGAAGTGGATAACTCGCTCTTAATCCCTGATTCTTTGCACAAGTCTTTGAATTCATTTGATGTGAATTCTCCACCATTATCTGATCGAAATGTCTTGATCTTTTTTTCTGTGTGGTTCTCGATCAAGGCTTTGAATTCCTTGAACTTGTTGAAAACTTCATCTTTGTTCTTCATGAAGGAAATCCATGTCTTTCTAGAATAATCATCAATAAAATAAACATAGTATACATACCCGCTTAGTGAACTTGATGACATTGGTCCTCATACATCAGAGTGGATGATTTCCAAGATTCCTTCTGCCTTGCTTTCACTACTTGGAAATGTCTTCTTTGTATTCTTTCCTTTCACACATCCTTTGTAGACCCCTTGATGTTTTTCTTGAATTTCTAGAAGACCTTCAACAACTTTGCTTACAAGTGGTAGTTCTCTATAGTGCACATGTGCAAGCCTTATGTGCCAAATTTCATTTGGCTCTACTGTGTCATGGACCAAAGCTTGTTCTGGATGGTCCTTCAATTTGTATAATCCTCCTTCTTGTTCTCCAATTACTATTGCATCGTCAATAGTCTTTCGTCTTGACCACATGAGGACTTGGCCATCTACAAATGCAACCCTCATGCCTTTTACATCCAGTGCTGATATGGAGAGAAGATTCTTCTTTAGTCCTGGTACAAATAAGACATCTTTCATTTTCATAGACTTTCCAGAGTCTAGCTTGTAGGAGGATTCACCACTACCTTTTATGGGATATTGGTAGTCATCCCCAAGTTTCACCTTATGGGGTGAATTATGTTCGGATAGTTTCTCAAAGGATTCCTTGATTAAACATGTCATGTGTTTGGAAGCCCCATTGTCAATAAGACAATCTTTACTTCCATGAGTGACAGTTCCTGTGAGAGTGGATATCAGAGCATATTCTTCTTCACTTGAAGAGTATTCACTTTCTTGTTTTACTCTCTTTCTAGGAGGATCATGGTCCTCAGTAGTTTGAGCATGATGTCTTATTTTGGATTTCTTCTTCTTCTTGGATCCATTCTTATTCATGGGAAAATTTCTAGCAAAGTGTCCTATTTCATCGCATGTATAACATCTGAGTTTGGATGATTTTTTCTGATGAGAATGATTACCTTAGTGATGATGCTTTTCCCTTCTTCCTTTCTTGGAGTGTACTGTGAGAGCTTGATCTTCACTTCCCATCTTTTGTTATCGAGCTGCTATTCAAGCTTCTTCTTATGAACATTATTCCCACAATCTACTGAACTTGACTAACTTCTTACTAGCACAGATTGGATGAAAGAATCCCATGACCTAGGGATACCATTCAAGGTTGTCATCATAATTTCTACATTCTCCACTTCTTCATCTGCTTCTTCTAGCTGTTCTTTGATCTATGAGACCCTTGCAAGACCCTTGTGAAGTGTGACTGGATGGTCTCCTCATTCTGGATCTTTACATTCTTCAACTGGTTCCTTAGAGTAATCTTCCAGTTGATGTTCTTCCCTTCAAACAGTTTGGTTAGGGCATCAAACATAGCTTTAGGTGTCTTGAGGGAGGACACCTATGGTATGAGGTAATCCTTGATTGAATCAGCAATAATCCTCTTTTCCATAACCAAATTCTTCTTATGTAAGGCCTTAGCCTCATCTCCCTCTGGAACTGGAACCTCCTCACTGATATAGGAGTCCAACTCATTTTCTTCTAGGACAAGGGAGATCCTATACTTCCAGGCTTAGAAGTTATCATCTTCCTCAATATTTTAATCAAGATTGGTATGATGAGACATATTAACTAAGAACCTAAAATGGGAATACAAAATATTTATATCTTACCAGGTCAAGATGTCGGATCTAGATTTGGATCTGAAATTCTGTAGTGCTGGTTTAGGAGCAGATTAGGGTTTTGCTTTTCTAGAGTTCTGTCCAACCAAATGCTTTGATCTTGATCCCTAACTTCGATTTTGAGGAGGAGACCAATCCAGACTTGGTCTCACTCAAAAATTCCACTTCTGTGAAAAGCCCTAATTTTCGGTAGCAGTGTCGGGTCCAAAATTGAAAAACCTCAGAATTGGATTCTGCTTCGATAGAAAGATGCGCCCTAGGGAGGAGAGTTATTCCAACCTTCTTTTGCTCAAAATATGTGGAGAGATATACATAAATTAGGAATCTCTATTTCCCATAGTTGTATAGTGTCTTCTTCTCAGGTTAGCTCTGATACCATGTTATATTTTTAACATTAAGCTAGCATTACATTAGGATCTTTAACTGAGAGAATAACAAGCATAGAAATCACACACAAGAGACAATGAACATAGTTTTTTCCTTGGGGAAACCATAAATGGAGAAAACCCTGCAACTTCCTCAGAGATAGAATTAGCACCAAAGTGAAACCCAAAAATAGTAAGATGATCTCTCGACAACAGTAACCTTCTTTCTTCCTAGCCCCAATGTCTTCTTCTTCCTCAGCTATGCACTATAACTGAGTGTGAGTGAGTGTGTGTTAAATAGAGAGGCTAGCTCTCTATTTATACTAATTCGAAACTTGACTAAACCCTACTAGGGCCTACTTCACTAGGTGAGTCTAACAACCCTAGTGCCCCAGAACTGCAGGGACTTTAACCCTTAGACAATAGGAGGGTTACCCACATTGACTTGACATGACTTGTTTACACTATAGAAAATCCCGATAGGAACATCGGGGCATGACATGAATCAAGTACATTACAAATACATCTCAAAATAAACATCGGGTTACAATACATGAGAAATACAAGTGAATACATTCAAAAGTTATAATTACATCAACACCTTGTATATATGTATATTTGGCTTTCAGTGTGTTTTTTCATTTTCAATATGGCTTTGAGTTTGATGTCCATATTGTTTATACCATGTTTTGGTTATGCAGATTGGATGGATTTATATGGTTTCACTGATGGTGCATGCCATCATACCTTGAACCTTGTTTCAGATTCTTGGGTGTTGTATTTCCCAGCTCATGACTTAGTCAGTTTGGGAAAGGTTTGTATTGGTGCGGCTACCAATAACATCGCCGAGTATTAGGAAGTGATAGGTCTACTCACCGAGGCTGCATGTCGGGACATTTATGATTTGGTGGTATTTATGGAATCTCAGCTAGTGGTTTGTCACATAAATCATATTTACACTATTAGGAACCCTACACTTCTCTGCCTCTTTCAGAGAGTGAATTTGTTAGAAAGGTCTTTCAATTCCATCACTTATAGGCATGTCCCTAAGTCTGATAACATGATTGTTGATTCGTTGGAAAATTACATTCTAGAATGGTATATTTCCTACTCATAACTTTTAAAAATTAAACATGGTCAATCATAAAGTAAAATAAACAGTATAAGACACATAAAACTCATATAAATATTATTCATCCATTTGAAACACATGTAAACACTGTAATTGAGTCTGTATATATAAAAAGTGTTTTTACAAAAAATATGGTCACGAGACCTCATCTGGAGCACTGTGGATTTTAGCCATACAAAATGATACAAAAATCCTGAACCTATCTATGTTTTAGGGATACATCATGCGAACCACTCTAATGGTGCTCATGGTAGCACATAATGGCCCTTGCTGCTTTATGTAGCAAGCGACTGAAGCGACCTGATACTACCGCAGTATGTCTCTCAAATCTCCTAGGGAGGTCATCTATAGTAGCATCCAGGATATCCAGAGTCAGTCGATCTAGGTTCTCCTCCAGCTCCATGAGCTCATCATCATCTCTATGGAAAAAGTGAGATCCTGCTCGCCTATCCATTGGGGAGGATACCCCAAGCCTTGCATCACCGACATCTGCATGAAAACATTAGGTCTTTTTATCATCCATAAAAATCATAAAACATAAAAATATAAAAATAGAAACCATGGAAATGAATAGGGGGTTTCTATCTCTTACCTAGATCTGACGGCGTGAAAAATGGACGGGTGATGGCTCTGCAATCTCCTACTAAAATCTACACTACAATTCTCCCAAAATGCTCTCCAATGTTTGGTAAATGGTAAATGAAATTGTTTTTACTATTTACTCTGGTTTTTATAGAATATTTTTAGGGTTTTATATTATTTTTAATGTTTTTTAAATATTTTTCATTAAGAATACCCTTTATATAGTATATAAAAGTCAATTTTAAATGTTTTTGGGAGACTAATGCCTTTTTTAAAAGTTTTACAGCGATAAAAATGAATAGTATTGTCTATGGGGAAGTTTATTTTTTGAATTTTTCATACTTCTGAAAAATGAAAAAGTTCCTTGAGCGCTCATTTTGACACTTTGATCATTCTCCCTAAACCTATTATCAAAGTCCCAAGTCTTTTTCTGATTCTTTTCAGGCTAGTAAAAACCATTCATTGTGAAAAAAACCTAATGGAGTCTTCTTTAAACTCTTTTTGGACTCTCTAAATGTGAAAAGATTTTCAAGTGAACTTGTCTTCTTCACACTTGTAAAAGTACTTGAAGAGTCATCTTTCCGACGGTATTTTATCTCTTTTTCGGTTCAGATTAACTAGTTATGAAAAAGGACCCTTTGGAGTCTTCTTCTGTCTTCATTCAAACTCTCTAAACATGAACAATAACAAGTTAACTTTCACTGGACTCGTTAAACCAAACACTAAGAGACCCTTTTTTGGGAATGAACCCCTCCTTTCTTAGGTTCGTGAAACATATGAGAATGCACTTTTATTTGGATGAGCTACAACGTGTTTTTGTTACCCTTTTTGAACTCATAAATGAAAATAGGCACTCATCAATCATGATGGGGAAATTAAGGGAAGGGAATCAATTCATTTTGCAAACAAAATGGTAGTTTGTAGTCACCTTTGAACATGGCACTTGTTTGCATTTCATTCAGTCAATTGCGTAATCAGCTTGTCTCTGAGTTGATCCACTTTCATGATTCATGTCACTCCTTTGAGTATTTCAAATAATGCATTGTCGCATTGTACTACGCCTCGTCAAGTCAATTATTCCAAGTCTTTTGTCGTGATGCTTGATGTTCAAAGGGAAGTTGAAAGTTGACCTCTGCAGTCAAAAAAACTTTTGTGTTGGTACCTTTTGAGTTAGTCCTATGGTTACGTCATCTAAAAAATTCCATAACTTTGTTCCAATTTTTTGTGTCATCGATGTGGGATTCATCATGGCCCTCCTTTGATGAGACTATTCCTATCTACATAAGCTCATCATCCGGGATTTAGTCTTAGAAACAATTTTAGTACCTTGAGATCTGTATAGGCTTAATGGCATATTCTCTTGCTCTCGACATAGGTTCACATCATTTTCCTTTGATTGAAAGACTTGACTGAGTGTTCAACATCAAATCATATATTCATGCTCGGGATATTGTACTAGGGTACCTTAGGAATAATTGACACTAATGGTGATATCCCTTGCACTTGTTAACGGTTCACATCATTGACCGGTAATCAATTAGTTTGTACCATTTTCGACTTCAAATAAATGTAATCACATGGATAGAATCAGACTTTGTGGAAGATGAGACGAAGACCCTGGGTATCTGTTAAAAGAACTCATATATTTCTCCCTAAGTTGTGATGGAGTATATTGTATGAAGTCCCTATTAATTCTTGCACATGATCTAGGAACTAGGAATCAAAATCATCAGAGAATAATTAACAAAATACTCATGAATTGGTAATAATCAGAACCAGAATGGTTTCCTCTCTGTATATTCAATAAAAAATGAATAGTTACAATACCAATGCCAAGCAATAGCTTGAATGAGTGAGAAATTTGAATACCTAAGGAGGCAATTCGAAATCAATGAGTGAGTCTGGCTTAATTGACTCTTAGCCATTCAATCACACTTAGTTAACCACTTGACCAAAACCCTAACTGAATCACCAAACCCTAACTGAAGTCAGAGTGCAATAAATGACTGAATCTCAACTGAAGGAGATCAAACACATGTCATAGCAATCCAATCATCAAGTGCTAGTGCTCCATGACTCCAATGAACCCTGATGAGGTTAAATGAAGCTGAACTGACCATCAAAAGTTGGTGGAGGTGCCTTGTTGACTCCAGTTCATTAAATAATAATAAATAATCATTAAATAATATATTTAATGACTGGAGACACCTTAACTGACTGTAACTGACTGGTTGAACTGATTGTAACCACCAGTTAGCAATTAGGTGCATTAATGTCACATAGATCACCCCTGGAGTGCTCCAGTTAGCCTCCTTGACTATAGGAGAAGGATAAGTTAGCCTCCTTAACTATAGGTAGGCGTGGGTGTGACTAGATGATGGAAATTAATGCTCCACTGATGTCAATTAAACTTAGGATAGTGGTTTAACTAGGCCAATTTTACCAAAAAAGTGTGTATGATGGTAAATGTCTCCAACATCCCCCCTTAAGATATACTCAGGAAGAGTTAGAAAACATAGATGCATAAAATTCTAGGGCCCTGGAAATTAATGCCATAGGTCACCCTGTACAATGAAGTAACTGCTTAATATAACCAAGGAAACGGGGAAAACCTCATGGGAAAAATACCCCCCCCTCAAACTAAGCAGTAAATCAAGAATTGGTTCTTCTATGCAGCAACATCCTGAGACTGTGCATGTGAACCTATGAATCCAAACTAAATGAATATGTTTGGAGGAATCTTCCACTTTGGAAGAAGAACAATGCACTCAACTGATTCAAAAATATAAACAGCTGCACGGTGAAAACTGGACCCATGTAGAGCAACTGAAATCATCTGAAGAGAGAGAAAAGGTTCTTGAGGATTCAAACCATGTGTTGAACACTCAAGAAACTGATATGTTGCAGCCTTGAGAAGAAAACCATGAGTGGTAAAATCAGCCCCAATGTTTAGGAGCAAGTGTCCAAGCGGATGCAGAATGTCTTCCTCTTTACTAGTTCTGTGAGGAGATGAGCTCGTGACCAAAGGTAGATAATTCCTGGGACTCTAGAGAGAGAATGCTTGAGCTCCATAATCTGATATAGCTTCATAAATATCTAATGATTCACAAAATAAAATATCAGCAACCTCATAAGAGGAAACTAACACCAAATCCCCAGCAACAAAATTGAAGAAGAACTGCGGTACTTGATTTTTCACACTGGAATCGGTGAGAGCAGCTACAAGCATGGCTGAAAGCTCTTGAATTTTAAAATATGAAAAAAATAATATCAGATCAGAATGTAAATCAGATCTAAATAAGTTCACAACAGATCCAAAACTGTGAAATGAAATTAAATCCCCAGCAACAGTTTTGTAGGAGACTTGCGGTACTTGTTTCTTCACACCTTTGATGAGAACAGCTACAAGCAGTACTGAAGGTTTATGAACCTGAAATTTTGAACCAAGAAATATCAGATAAGATTTAAAAGAATATCATATCATATCCAATAAGGTTCATATCAGATCCAAAAGTATGGTCAACCGAGACGGTGGATGCACAGTTTTCTTCTTCTTCAAAATTCTGAATTTTGGTGCATGCAATCCTACAAGATTTTGCTGGAAGATCTAGATCATGGGGAGTGAATGTGTCACTCTTATAATATGATATTTCTTCCAAAATATCCAATTTTTTACATATTTTCACACCAGCAACAACATTAGAGGGAGAAAAATCAAATTTCTCTTCACTTTCGGAAGCAATTACTGGTAAATTTTGCGCAAAATTCAAAGGAAAATCACCGGTGAATGTTTGCATGGAAGTGCAGCAGTATTTTTATTCAATATCAGAGATTTTAATGTCTTCTTATGTTTCATCAATATTATAATATGATATATCAGAGATCTCATGAACTTCCGGAGCATCAAGAGAAGGAGTCACTTCATGGAGACTTTCTTCAATTCGAATTGAATGTGTAGAAGATTCTGCTTCATCTTCATCTTGAACAACTTCATTAGAGAGAGTAGAGGTTGAGACTTTTGAGTGAAGAAATCTTGTGGTGCTGGCTGTGATCTCCAAATTACTATTATGATCCTCATTGTGATTGCCAAAGGTTTTGTCCAATATTGTCCAAACTTCCTTTGGGTATTCAGCAGAACAAATAAGGTAGTACAAGCTAGGACAACGGGCTAGACCTATTGCTCCATAAGCTCTGTCACCGTCATTTAGCCAGTCATTCTCATTCTCATTAGAATCTTTTCCAATTTCAATAGACACCTCATAGAGACCTCGTCTCTTCAGAGATGCAATCATCTTCAACTTCCATTCCGAATAGCTTGTGAATGGGGTGAGAAGAGGAATTGATGAGTCCATTTGAAGTTGTACCTGTTAAAACCTGCAAATCAAAACAAAAGAGGCACCGTAAGGTCAGATAGCCTGCACATTCTAGGCTTTCATCACACCCAACATATTCAATCAAGAAATCTTGATCAACAAGTTCTTTACTTGGGATATTGAGTGGTAAGCCTTGGCTTCTGGTGCAGTGCTGGATTTTTGAGCTATTGCTCAAATTTTCATGGAGAAATCTGTCAAAAAGATTTTTTTTGAGAGATAGATCTTTGTCCCACCGTATGCTCTGATACCATATTAATTCTTGTACATGATCTAGGAACTATGAATCAAAATCATCAAAGAATAATTAACAAAATACTCATGAATTGGTAATAATCGGAACCAGAATGGTTTCCTCTTTGTAAATTAAATAAACAATGAATTGTTACAATACCAATGCCAATCAATAGCTTGAATGAGTGAGAAATTTGAATACCTAACGAGGCAATTCAAAATAAATGAGTGAGTCTGGCTTAACTGACTCTTAGCCATTCAATCAGACTCAGTTAACCACTTGACCAAAACCCTAATTGACTCACCAAACCCTAACTGAAGTCATAGTGCAATAAATGACTGAATCTCAACTGAAGGAGATCAAACACATGTCATAGCAATCCAATCATCAAGTGCTAGTGCTCCATGACTCCAATGAACCCCGATGAGGTTAACTGAAGCTGAACTAACCATCAGAAGTTGGTGGAGGCACCTTGTTGACTCCAGTTCATTAAATAATAATAAATAATCATTAAATAATATATTTAATGACTAGAGGTGCCTTAAATGACTGTAACTGACTGGTTGAACTAATTGTAACCACCAGTTAGAAATTAGGTGCATTAATGTCACGTAGATCACCCCCAGAGTGCTCCAGTTAGCCTCCTTGACTATAGGTAGGCGTGGGTGTGACTGGATGATGGCAATTAATGCTCCACTGATGTCAATTAAACTTAGGATAGTGGTTTAACTAGGCCAATTTGACCAAAAGAGTGTGTATGATGGTAAATGTCTCCAACAGTCCCAGCATGGATCTACATTTGTATGGTCATGGTTGTGCATGAATTTGTGTTCATTTGACATAGATCTACAATGTATTTCCGGTATCTATGTCCCAATTTTGAGTCCTCTATCACATCGATCTACGTTGTATTCACCAATACCTTTGATGGGATATTAATATTCATCTCCCAATGATACCTTCTAAGGAGAGTTATTTTCTTCAAGTCTTGATAGAGTTTGATTATTCCTTGTCATGTGCTTTGAAGCACCAGTATCAATAAGCCATGTATCTTCTTCATGTGTTACAGATCGAGAGAGTACAGAGAATAGTACATATTCATCTATGTCTTCTTATTTTGTTAGTCTCTTTCAAGGTCTTTCTTCCTCATCCTCATCTTTAGCTAGATGAGCATGATGTCTCTTCTTATTCTTGTTGTTCTTTTTTGGTGATGGAAACTCTCTAGCTAGGTTTCATATCTTATGATAGTTGTAGCATTGATACTTTGAGTAATCCTTCTTTTTCTTTTAAAACTTATTCTTTAAAGGTTTATGGTACCTTTCATGAAGTTTTATTGTTTTATTCCTTTAGTATGGATGGCTAGATCCCGATCATTTTCTTTGAGTAGAGCTTCTCTATTATCTACTCTACCTTATCCTTGAATGCAATCTTCCCATACTATGTAAAACTTCATACTTTATTTTCTGCCACATAGGGTCTATATGAATGAGTCCCAAGGTCTAGTGAGACCATTGAGAGCAGTCATAACTAGTTCATCCTCATCAATGGTGTCTCCAATAGCACTTAGTTTCTCTCTGAACTGGGAGACCCTTGTGAAGTAATGTTGAATTGATTCCCCTTTTCTCATTTTGGTGCCCTTCAGTTGAGCTCTCAAATTCATCTTTCTATTGATGTTCCTTCCCTCATACATTCTAGAAAATGCTTGATATATATGATTTCATGTCTTCTTAGATGACACTGGAGGGATCAAGTGATATTTAATAGAATCCTCAATGATCCTCATTTCCTTGATTAGAAGGGTTCATGCTTCTCCTTAGGTTCAAGCTATGTTGGTTTTGAAATTTTATCCTTGATGTACTTCTCAAGGCCATTCTCTCTAACAATGAGAACAATCCTATACTTCCATTCTAGGAAGTTTTCTATTACTTCCAGATTATCCTCAAGCTTAGTGCTTGGGGTCCTCTTTTCTAGTAGGTCACTAAAAATTGAAATTGATCAAAATAAAAATCTTACCTTACCAGGAGATGCGATTGAATGATGCGAGTTGGTTGGTCCAATTGATTTCTAGAGATTCCAAATATTCACCCTTCAAATACTACTTGCGAGGTTGCAAATCTGCAGAATTTATGGTTCTGGTTTTCTGTAGTTTTTTGGTTCAGGGAAAAACTAGGGTTTGGATTTCCCAAAGATTAAACCACTCAAAAAATTTGATCTTGGGCTCAATAGATGCTCTCTATATAGGTGCAACTTTCTATGCGATAGAGCTTCCAATTTCCAAATTTTTGCAGAACCACTAATTTCTTTCGAAGAGGGAGGATAGAGAGTTTCACCTTCTAAAAGTTGTCCAATTCAGGCTAGTTATGATACCATGTTAATATTTCATATGATATACTAGATATCAATAATTTTCAATCCAAATTCACAACAATAGCATATGTAGAATCATTGAAAGAAACACACTCACAAGATAGACACAATATTTCTCTCGGGAAATCCTCAAGGGAAAGAAAACCTAACAAAACTTCCTCTGTATAATATGTATAAGATATAAATACAAAACATGTATTCTCCTCCTTTTTCTCTATCTATATTTCTATCCTATGCACTACACAAGTGAGTGATTTTGTGTTCAAATGAGAAGCACAACTCTTCTATTTATACAAATTGAGTCAACTAACTTCTACCCTAAACAAGTCGGCCTCACTAAACTATCTAGGCTGACTTCACCTAGGAAGACTCAAAACAATATTTTATATTATTCAGTAGGGTAATAATTACCCAAGTAACAATAGAGGCTTTACCTCATGACTCTATGATGAACAATTACAATAGTAAAACCCCAATGGGGGAATAATAACATCTCCCTTGGGTTACAGTAAAATACATTTAGAAAATCCTTTGAACTTACATATTTCAACATCATCCACATGCCACATTTTTGGAGATCTATGAAACTGAACACATGACCAAATAAGCTATTGGACTGCTTTCATGATGGATATTTAAGGCTGGGAATGAAAATCCTAATTACAATCAATCTGATTTCGAGGGTCACAGGACTACCGAAGGTAGGGGTATATCCATCGCAATACTTTCCAGAGAAGGAAAATGACAAGAAACTGGAAGAAAAACTGAGAAACAAATGTGAGGTAGAAAAGGATTCCAGATCCTATGTGATTAACATAATCAATGATCATGTGGTTAGAATCATAGCAAAATTTCTGACAATCAAAATTGTAAGGAAGAATAGACCTTGTCAATGCACATTAGGGGCTAGTGCATCTTCAGAATAGTATGTAGCAGATTGAAAATGAACTGGTCGCTCTTTCTATTGAATGGGATAATGGAGGACGTAGTATTAGCACAGGAAATCAACAGGGAATTTACATATTCCTGGCTCTTAATACTAATCACGCTGGTTAGATGGATGGAACCAACACACTACTAAGGGATGGAGACTAAATTTGTCAATGTATGTGGAGGAGCACGATACAAAATCTTATGGGCACTAAATGACAAGGAAAATAACCAACAACATTCAATTCTATATTTACTTGGACGCACTGAGAAAATATGCAATAAATATCCCTCAACTAACAGAGGAAGCCACATAAAAGTATTGAAATATTGCAAGGATGTCTATAGGACCCCACACCATATTCATTTAGGCACATGCAGACCAAGAGAAGCAGTGTTCAGTGATGCAATACAAGCTCAGCGATGAGGAGATGGTTTCCATCATAGAGGAATGGCCCAAAAGATGAAAGGTTTCGATTAGCGAAGACCAATTGTTGGACCCAGAAGAGAGACCATCGACAAACATGCCAAAAGATAAAGAAACCCCATAATCAATGAAAGAGAAAAGGATTTTGAAGAAAGACGAAGGATGGAGCAGACAGTCTCTTTGGCATGCGAAGATGCACCTAAAATTACTTTGGATATTCTTGTAGAGGAAAAAGCACCGAGGTTAGGCAAAGTTGTTACAAACCTACAAAAAAGAGAACGAGGAATTGTAGGACAAGGTGGTACCCTGAACATTGCCCGATTAGGTTGCGAAAAGGAAGGAATCAATTAAGGATGTTGTGACAAATATCATGGAACTGGAGAAGGAAGCTCATGTAATTATAGAAGGCATAACAAAATTTTGGGGAAATATAGTACAACACAACTAGTTACACTAGCTCTTTGTGCAACACAGTGAAGCAGAAGCACAGCTCGAAGTGCTGAGGGGATCACTCAAGATGATTCCCCCATTATCATAAGTAATTAAGGAACCAAAACTAAAAGAACTGTAGCATCAAGTCAATAAGGCACACATAAGGAAACAACAAAGAATAATGCACTTGGACGAGGTTCAGACTAAATTAGAACAAGTGGCACTAAATGAAATGGAAGGAATGACACAAATCAATACCAAATGGGAGAAAGTACAGTATATGGGTGGTGAACATCCAACAGAATAGGCATTGGAAGAGTGCACAACAATCCGAACATCGACCAAAGAAGCTACTGTCCAGGTCAAGGAAGCATATGATGAATTCTAGGTGCAGGTAAACGCACTAAGAGAATCAAACTAAGGTGGCTCGAGGAAGAGCCATAATTTTTTGTTGGGGGACTGTTGGCATAGGTCTAGAGTGCAAAACTCATAGTACCACCAGCAATAGAGAGGTCATCTAAAAGAACAAAGGACCAACTGCGAAGGATAAAGAAGCTAAAAAACAAGGAAGCTTTGGTCAAATTAGTTAGTAGTTGGTCAAGTAGACCATTTTGTAAAGACTAAGTGAGCCTATAAATAGAAATAGTATTGTAATATTTGGGGAATCATTAGTTAACATGATGATAATCACATAAGGAGTATAGAGTGGTTTTCAGAGTATCTGGATTATTCGACACTGTATGCTTTTGCATCTATGGGTTATAATATGATGTTCTGAAATGGATTTGATCTTGTTGTCTGGTATATTCTTTCGGTATTATCTTATGTGAATCTATTTTATGAATAAGGGTGATTGTGCACTCTCTATGTCGTTATCTTTTATCGCAATGTCATTAATGGCCTGCAGTGGTTTAATACATATATTTCGTTAGATACATGTTAATGATTTTTGACTATACTATATATGGGTCGATACATGTTAATATAGAATGATAATATGATATGAATCTATATTTTTGGTTTTACTATGAAGGGGTATGAAGTAACGCATGTCCCCTCCCCACTCTGAAAACGTGGTTCCTGCAGCTCCCCTTAAACATCTTGGGTGAGACTACACTCGATACGCGGGTGTTGTTGGAAAGGGTAACTCATTTTTAGGACAATGTTTAACGAGAATGTGTCGATATTTGTTGACATTAGTGTAAAGTGAATCCCTATCGACAAATTTAGGCATCAACATCACTTAATGTCATGTTTCTTTAGCGGAGCATCAAAATGACATTTTAATGCTAAAAATGCAACATTTTGTCATAGGACAATGGTTGAAAAGGTAAAAAAATGACATCTTAAATATGTTAGGGTTACATGGAAAATTTGTCCCCCATGAAAGGATTACCATACAAACTTAAATGCACAATGTTTTATCATGTTTTGGAGTGTAGCAAATGCATCATCAAGGTGAAGAGTTCCATCTCCATGATGGCTTGAGACTTGGTTAAGGTGGCGTTTTATGTGTGGTTTGTTGAAACTTTAACTGTGGATCCCTATCGCTTATGAGAGGTGGTGCTTCGACATTTAATCTATGACCAACACAGTACCTAATCATGGAAACTGACTGAAGCTCGGATCCACGAAAGCTCACAGAGTCTTCTTTGATTGGATTTTGTATGTGGCATCACCTCACGTTTTATTATGATTCCATGTTTTGTGAGGGAAACATCTCTCTTGGAGATGTGGAGCCCTCTCCTTGGATTCACTTGAATCTAGATCCACAATTAGATATCCAACTGAACATCTATCTTCACGTGAAGATGCTCCCCCTATGCTTGGCATTTTCTATATAAACAAGGCAGTTTTCCATTGTAAAGAATGGGAAGGAAGATCCTCTGCTAAATTGCATTTGTAAACATTGTGAAGTATTTTTCATTAAATGATTAAAGGATTTGGAGTAAAATCGATGTGTGGATCTTTCATGTGTGGATGATAATGTATTTGTGATCTAATGAGGTATAATTGTATTGTTTACATGCTTGCACTATAAAATATTTGGTTATTTATCTAGATTTTGAAGGAGAAGTATTTCTTAGTAAGGTAGAGTAGCGTGATTTTTTCATCCATTACTTTTCTGTTAAGTTGCATTAGAGAAATTAGATGGACATGTTTATTTGATGAGAAATGCCTATTTTCTAGATTTTTTATTGTAGTTTATACCATGTGCTTTTAATCTTTTGTTGCGCAAGTTTTGTGAGATTGCAATATACCTAGTTTGGAGAGCGTGTTTAGAATTTCAAAATCCTCACATATTCAAATATAATTCTAAGAATTTATAGTCCCTATGATCCCCATTTTTAGGACCCCATTTCCCAATTTCAATGGTTGTTTATCTTCACCCTTCTCATCCTATAAAGTTTGATATTCTTGGTTACTGGCTTGATTTTTATTTCAGATATATAAGCTCATGCAAGAATATAATTATATATGAGTATCTTGTTAGATCTAAGTAGTTTACAATTAAAATATCAAAGTCTAGATCTGGTTAGAGTTGATCTACCAGTTTTTACTAAGTCTCTTCCAAGTAAAATCCTAAGTTAAGTAAGGGTAGTTTGATTCAAGAGTTTAAAGATTCATACTTAGATATTCAGAGCTTGGTTTACTTGTTCCAAAAGAACAAGTAAATATCCTAATAATACAAGCTTTTTCGCTTGTCTTAGTTAAATTTTGCAATTTTTCTTTTATTTTTTCACTTAGAAAATTTTTGCAAGTTTTTGTAGTTTTTTTCCAAACACTCTTAAAAGTGTTTGGGACCATCTTCTAACAATTGTTGTTGCATTTTTTTTATTCATTCGATGCACAGGTTGAGAGAAACATTTCCTAAAAATTGAAGATTCAAGCAAGTGAGAAGACTCCACACCTTCCCCACTCTTCATCCCATTTATCTCCCTTCATTCTTATTGAAATAAGTTTGTAAATATGTTGCTCTAAATTATAAAGTTAATGGGTGTCCCAAAAAATATATTTTAAAGAATTATAATAACTAGAGTAAAAGAAACCAAGAGGGTTGTGTTAAGACTTCTAAAATCCCCATCTGGGGATAGGTGTGGTGTGCTTAGTTAGTTTAGTTAATTTTTTTCTTTTATAGTTTAGTTTTCATTTCATTTTGGAAGAAAAATAATTATTAACCCCATGCTCTCCCGAGTATCCTGAAAGGAGGAAAGAGACTGCTAGTCGTGAGTATTTAGTTAATAAACAACATTTGTTTAGTTTTAATAAAAATTAACAAAGGCTCCTTCCTTGTATGATTTGCACCACTGCAATTTTTCTGATTATTTCATTGTACCAGAAAGGTATACAAGTGACTAGATTAATAGGAAAATCCATATAATCTTTCTTCTTGAGAAATCGGAAGGTCACAAATAGTGTATACCACAGAGTCAATGAGCTACTCCAAGTAGGTTATGCCTCTTCTTGTTGGACACTTGGTAAAACCACTTTAGAACTCATTTCAAAAGAGCATACTTTATTGGGCGAAACCCACAATTAACCCACTCCCTTAATCACTTGTTTAATAATATGAAATTTACAAACCGTGACATTGCAATACTTTCATCGAGACTACACTAGCAACCCTCATATGCAAATCTCTTTCTTCATTTGGCACTGATCTATTTAACTCTTTTGTTTTGGATAAGTTAATTTTGCAAATGTGTTTGGAATGATATGTCTATTTCTCTAAAGGTTGCTAAGAGTAATTAATTCACAGTAATTGGTAGGTAACATTTTAATCCATTTCATTTTAAAACTCCTATAATATATGTTGTTTCATACTTTCATACTTAGAAACTGCCTTAGATTATCTTTCATAGGGTCAGCTCACCTTTGCCTCACTAGGAATTGGCTTAGATGGAGGAGATGGGTATCAAGTGACAACACTTGGCTCAAACTTTCCCCGAAGGTCACACCCAGTGGCTTGAATATTTATTCCATGTGACCCAAGGTGTGAATTAGGTGGCAAAATTTTTGCGTCATTGTCGGGGTAAATCTTTCTATTCCCGAAATATGACCTTTGAGTTTTCCTTATTGTTTTTCACTTTGTTTGATGAATATTGTAAATTTATTAAACTTACTCGGATCATCTGGTGACACCATTTCCCTTAACTTTACCAATGCGTTCTATAAGAAGAAACTCTTAAGGCTTGCTTCAGTACATTCTTGAAATTGAACAAGTTTATCATAGGAGGACTAGAACACTAGGTTCTCGTAGGTTCCTTCAAGATATCTCATCTGAGTCAATATTGGGCATTCACTTTTAATTTTTTGATATTTTTCAATCAAGTAATCAACTGAGTACCATGGGAAATATTTTAAAACATCTAGATTATTCCTTCATAATTGGGAAAACTCACAACCTCCCTGATAAATCCATTGAAAAAGTTCCATCTTTTCATGGTAACGATTCTAAAAATACTAATTCTCATATGTTGGAGTTTACATAGTGCTACAAGAAATGGTTCCACAACGTGAACCACGAGGATGTCAAAATGAGTTTTTTTGGCTTATCTCTCAAATATTATGTATTTTAGTAGTTCACCTCTTTATATGACAACAATATCAATACCTTCAAAGAGTTCTAAACTACTTTCATTCAGATATTGGGGGATAAGAAAGAAAAAAGTAACTTATTGGATTCCTTGAAAAATCAAAAAATAAAGAAGTATAATGAAACCATTGAAGAGTTCAATAAAAAAATTAGTGATATGGTGGGAAGACTCCATGTTGATATTAAACCATATGATACCTCAATTCTCATATACTACATAGAAGCATTCGAAGGGGAGATGAGGTATCAACTAAGAGAGAAGGAGCCAAACAACTTGAAGAAAGCCATGGAAATATCTGAAAACATAGATAGGAACATGTAGTATTCTGGAAATTCTAATATGCCTGGATTTTTTAGAGGCCCCACATCCTCTTCCAAACCTCATTAGGCCAAAGGAAAAGAAGTTTAACCTAAGGGAAAAGATGAAGGTAAATAATCAATGAAAGAAGTAGCTGACATGATGAAGCAATTGATGATGAACTGTACCTCCCAGATGAATGCAATGCAAAATAGTATAAACAACATGGAAAAGGAACAAGTGTCTCAAAATCATAGAAATTTCCATCGTAGACAATATCATGAATGGAAAAAGAAGTATTCTCCCTATGAGAAGAGACCTCCAAATCAAATTGAAATAAACAATTTGGTCATTGATGAGGTTCCTCCCTATTGTTGGCCTTGTGATGAATTTCATGAGGAATCCACTTGTCCAAAATTTTTCTACTTTATGGAACAAGAAAAAACGGAGACGAATAATTTTTTGGGTCATCCTAGATGTCACGGCTACATAAACAATGTAGGACATGCTCATCCTATTTCAAGATAAAAATGGAAGTAGACAAGGGATTAAAGTCAGGAAAAGGATAGTGCATCAAATATTTTTGGTAAGAAACCTACAACTGAAAAAATTATGGATATTTACCAAGGTTTTGTTTATTAGTGGAAGAATAATATGATCCCAATCAAATGAAATCAACATATGCCAAAGGTAAAAAATCCTTCCCCTCTAGATCTAAACATTGATTTGTGTAATTAGTTGTAGAGTGTTAAAATTTATGTCCCAATAATTGAGATCCTTAAGATTCCTAGTCAAAGAGATGAAACCTTGGTGAAACCTAAGGAAAATATGTTTGAGAAGTATGAGGAAATGTGTAATGAGAAACATAAAAAAATACTAAGAAACATAAAGAGAAACGTGTTAGTTCAAAGGAAAAGGTGATGGACAAACCCATAGAAAAATCATCCAAGAAATAGAGTAACTTCAATAAAGATATTCCTATTATTTTGCATAGTAGGTATCCTAACAAAGAACACCATCCTACCTTCTACATATCATCAACTGCAAACGATAAATTATTGCACAATTGCATGCTTGATTCTAGTGCATCATCTAACATTAGGACTAGAAGAGTCATGGAAAAAATGGGTTTAACAATCTCGAGGCCATATGAAAATGTGCATTCTACGGACTTGAGATAAATCGATGTCATGGGTATAATTATGAACTTTTCAGTCAAATTAGATGCATACCCTGAGATAAGTGTAACCATGGAAATACTGGTCATAGATGTGCCTAACATATGGGGAATGTTGTTATCAAGAAAATCTATTAAATAATGTTGGATAATCTATTCAAATTGATTGTACCTACACCCTGGTTCCGACCTCTGAAGATGCACATATTAAGTTATACAGAGAAAAGGAGAGAAAGTGTTATGTGGAAGATCCAGATGAACGGGATAATGAATATATTTGTGAAACAAACAATATTGGAAACCATGCCATATATGAAAAATATATGATACCCATCAGAGAAAAAGATAATGAAGAAGAGTTTGATCAACTATGGAGAATGAGTTTTGATGGTGCTTATTCCAAGGATGGGAAAGGGGCAGGAATTGTCATAACTTCACCTTCAAAAAAATATTTAATTTTGATTACAGACTTGAGTCTGATGCATCCAATAATGTAGCAGATTATGAAGCACTACTGCTAGGACTTGAAATTGGTAAATATGTGGGAATCAATGTGCTAAGTATTAAAGGTGATTTGGATCTAATAATTTCCCAAGTTAAAGGTACATTTGCATGTAAAAGAGAGAGACTTAAGAAATATAGGAATATTGTGTGGGACACCTTGAATTATTTTTCGTGCATTGAACATTGTTGTTGTCCCATGTTCTGAAAATTGTGAGGCATATAAACTCGATGTAGCAACTTCAACTTTGGAATTCATTGAAGAATTGGTTAAAGGGGATGGAAAATTTTAAATAAACTTCATACCTTCAATATGGTACAACCTTAATAATTGGCAAATATTTAAAGATGATAGTCAGATTGTAAGATTCATCAATAACACACAAGATTTTTTTGATTGTCAGATTAATTTTTAGGATGAGAAAAACACTGATATCAAAGAAGAGCATCAACCTATGAACCACATCCCAAAGAATGTTGTTGAATGGGGAAGTACATTTGATATGAAATACATGTATAAGAAAAAGGAAACTATAAAGCATGAGGATTTCATAGAGATAAACATTGGTACTGAAGAGGAACCAAGAAACATAAAAATTGGAAAAGGAACTTCTAAAAAGAAAAGAAATGACTTGATAGAGTTAGTAAATGAATACAAAGATGTAATTTCTTTTACGTATGATGAGATAAAATCCTATTGGGATGATGTATTCCAACATATTATCCCATTGAGACTTGAAGATAAACCCTTTCGACAGAAAATCAGAAGAATAAATCCCAAGTTGGCTCCCATGGTCCAAAAGGAGTTACAAAAAATGTTGGAAGCTGGCATTATTATGCCAACAAGGCATTCATCATGGTGCTCAAACTTGGTTCTAGTAAGAAAAAAGAATGGACAATTGAGGTGATGAATATATTTACAAAACCTAAATATCTCATGCATGAAAGACAATTATCCCTTACCCAATATGGAAACTTTACTTCAAAGTGTAATGGGGTCGGCTATAATGTCTATATTGGATGGTTTCTCAGGGTATAATTAGGTTCTTATGAAGAAGGAATATCAAAACACGACCACTTTTACTTCACCCTGGGGAATATTTGAGAACTTAAGGATTCCATTCGGTCCTTTGAATGCGGGTGCAACGTTCCAAAGAGCCATGGAATATGCTTTTAATGAGCTAATTGGGAGAATAATAGAAATTACCAAGATGACCTTATTGTTTTTTCCAAGGAAATATATGATCACATAGCCCATCTTAGAAAAGTGTTTAAATATGTAAAATGTATGACATATCTCTATATCTTGCTAAATCGGTACTACGAGTTGATGAGGGTAAATTGCTTGGACACATAATTGCCAAATATTGGGTCAAGATAGACCCATAGAGGGTTGAAGCTATAAAGAAGGTCCTTTTTCCTACTATTAAGAAGGATGTACAATATGTTATTGGCCAAATAAACTTTATAAGAATGTTGATACCAAACTTAGCTGAGTTAATGAAACCTATGCAAAAAAATCTTAAAAAATATGCTAAGTTTGAGTGGGATAAAGAAGGAAAATAATATTTTTCAACCATAAAAGATTGCATCTTAAGGTCCCATGTTGTGATAAGTCCATATTATTCTAACAATTTCCAGAATTTCTCATTTGCATTGGAGGACACAATTTACAATTTTTTGCTGTAAAAGAACAGGGATGGTGAGGAACAACCTATTACATTTATGAGTAGATCCTTATATAATTTTGAGCTAAAGCACACTACTATGGAAAATAAATCCTATTCCCTTTTCAACTCTTTGAAACACTTCATAACTTATATTAATTACTCCAAAGTAGTTGGATATGTCCCTCACTTAGCAGTGAAGGATATCTTAGCTCAATAAGATTTCCTTGGCATAAGGGGAAAGTGGGTATCAAATATCTAGAAATATGAATTAGAAATTAAACCCACTAAATTAATCAAATTTCAAGGACTTGATAAGATGATGACAAAATGAAAGGAACAAGCCTTAGGTATCGTTTGTCAGAATAGTTCATCGACGTTATCCATTTCAATAGGAATTCAACCTCTTCAACAAAAACAATGGTATTCAAACATTATATTCTACCTCCTCAACCTAACATGTATGTATCATCTAGTTGGATACAAGATAAGGTCATTAAGATTAAAAGACACCAAGTATTTCCTTACACAAGAAGGATTGGGCTGGAAAAACCTGGATGGTCTTATACTTAGGTGTGTGGATGCAGAAGAGTATAGGAGATTCTTAGAAGAGTTTCATTCGGGATTTTGTAGTGGCCACTTTGCAGCAAAAACTACAACCCACAAGATTCTTAGAGTAGGATACTATTGGACCACATTATTTATTGATGTGCACAAGTCTAATAGAAATTTTTAGAAATGTCAACTTTTCATAAGGAAACCTAAACTGGTTGCATTATTGCTAAAACCAGTAGAAGTCCAAGCCCCTTTTCACCAATGGGATCTTTATTTCATTAGTAAATTTAACGATAATTCAAGTAATGGTTATACTTGGACTTTGACAACAACATATTATTTTACCAAGTGGGTAGAGGCCATATCTGCTAAAGCAACAAACTAGAAAGTGGTTATGGAATTTCTTGAAGACGAAATCATCACTAGATTTGGGGCGCCGACTAAGATAACCACAGATAATGCTAAATCCTTTAATTCAGTAGCAATGTATTCAATTTGTTTTAAATATGGAATTATCCTTGTAGCAGGGATTTCTCCTTGCTACAGGGGCAACAATGGCTCCCTTCTATCTATAGGATAGAAGGGTAGGTTCCTTCTTGGAAAAAGATTGAAAGGAAAGATGAAATGTAAAGAATAGAAATAAAAGCAAAGATGGAAGAGAAATATGGAGAACCCCTCCGCAAACAAAGGTTAGGGTTCCGCTTCCAATGACCTGCAAACAATCATTAAGCTACAGTAAACTGAAATACCTGCAAAACAAGTTAGGAAATAAGCCTGCAAATGAAATCATGGGTTAGAAAACAAAGAAACTACTAAGAAAATAAACAAAAACAGAAAACATAGTTATACCTTCTCTTTGGGTGGAAATGGGCCACCATGCCCTAGCTTGTGGAAGCACATCTCTTGGATGGGGGAGCTATGGCTCAATGGATATGGAGGAGAGGGAGTGTGGGTGGCTTGAGAGACAAAGGGTCTCAATGCATCCATGGGAAGCATAATAGTATGCAAGGGAGAAGTGTTTTGAGATTAACCCCCCACCCTCCTTTTATAGCTTTTTTAGGGGTTTTAGGGTTTTAAGCCCTTGGTCTGGGCTTTACCCTCTTTTTTGGGCTTTTAGCCCCTTTCTCCATAACTTTAGCTCCTTTTAGGGTTTTAGGCTCCTTTGAGGGGTTTTAGCCCCTTTTTGGAGGCCTTAGACCCTAGGAGAGTATTTTAGGCTCATTTTTGGGGTTTTTAAGCCCTTTTCTTCATCCTTAAGCATTTTTGAGGGTGTGGAGGTCTAATGGAGGGTCGTGGAGTGCTGTCCTTGGGTGTTGTAGGTCATAGAGAGATTAGTGAGGGATTTTTTAGGTTAACAGATGGCCCCTTGATGTCTGAGGACCGGAACTCATCGTATGGCCAATGGACATCATAGGATTTGCTATGGTGAGGTGGCGCTTCCAAGGCTGGGGCATGGTGGCTTTTGGTTTTTGTATTAATATGGTTCCCATCAATGGGTGAGATACAAATAATGTGTGAAATGTATATGGATGAGGTGGGCATCCCCATGCTCGTGATAATGTCAAAAGAATAATTTTATCTTTGCTTTAAAATACAAGAGCCGATCATATACAACTAATGATACAATACTGGTTGCCTCATTGTGACACTGAATACAATACTGATCTGGTACATTGGACCCGTGGCATTCTCAAGGAATGCTATATCTTTATGACTAACGACCTACTGGATCTGGCACGATACAAAGATGTATGGACTCGCTAATTGAGTGTCAGAGTCTCTATGGTACAAGTATGCTACATCAATCATAAATCTATATAGAAGCACTGCTGGGGCTTCTGAACACTGTCTCCAACGCAACCCAAAAATCACAAGGGACTTAACCTGTTTAGGTCCCTCGAATAGACTCATCAATGTGATAGATTCAGGTGACATCTGAGGTCTTCGACCAAGTAATGTGCAGACCAAACCCTGTACGAATATCAAAGGTACGATGATGTAATTGGAATCGAGGACGTGAGAAACAACCATCTCGAGAGGCACTAAGGACTCCTCTCAAGTGGTCCAAGGAACTCATCAATGAGGTTAGTGAAACTAGGATACAGGGACCTCTGGGTCTATCCTCTGGAATATATCTGTTGTGGTCGACAGAGGGAGACCTGCCCCTAGTCAAGGCAATGATGTTTCCTTGACCAGGAGTGCGAGGGAGATAACCAAAAGGTGTGAGACAATCTGCAGACTGACCCACTGAATGTGGGGGCGGGGGGGGAGGGGGGAGGGAAATAATTGAATAGGGGTAGGGGGAGGGTGGTGGACTCAAACTTCCTTTGTTCAGAGTANGGACCAGGCAGCAAATGAAACTTAACTCATGGGAATGGGATCATAGCTGTAATATTGGGAATGTTGTTGTAGATGGTAAATACTTGGAGGTAGACACTTTTGATATTGATGGGATCCAAGGAAGACACATTGCAGAGTACTCCAAACAAAGGCAACCCAATGTGGGAATGTTTTCAAACTATTTTTTGCAGGGTGGTGTCTAGGGACACCATTATGGTACGATCTCATGGATTTTTGGCGAGCCTAAGAAGGTAAATGCTCGATGGTGCTTTCAATTTTAGAGAGTCTGAAAGCACGAAGAAGACTCCAGTGGGGGATATTTTTCATTGGTAGTCTCCTATGCCCGAAAAAGGATAAAAAGTATGCATATGAGAGCTCGTCCATCCTAGAGGGGATGAGAGACTTCTTTACCGTTGATAGTCCAATCAGGCTGGAAAAGGTTAAACCTATACTGACTAGACGGTCATTTAGATACTTTTACGAGCATGAATGAAACCAAGTTTGTTTGGAAATATTTTCTTGATGAGAAGGCTAGAAAAGAGCTTAACGACAACCCACGGTGAGCTTTTTCGTAAAGTGTAGCCCCTCTGCCCAAGAAAGCATAAAAGCATGCAGAGGGAAACGGTCTTGGCTTGAATATGCTAAGGTGGTCCTTTTCATTTCATGGTCTACATGGTCCACAAAAGGAGGTAAACGAGACGATGTAGATGCCCTTTCCTATACTTTAGCGAGTGGGAAAGAAAGTAGCTGCGCTCAGCTATCTTTTCATTGTTTTTAGGAGCCAAAAAAGAGCTTAAACGAAACTCCAATGCGGTCAACCAATTGCAGTGGCACAGGCAGTGCCCCATGTTGTGACAGTGGACAGAGGTCCAAAGGTCATCCACGCAATATGGACAGAGTAGAAGGCTCTCAAACATACCAATACATGCATGGGATAGATCATGACAGAGGCTCATGAGTCGATGAGATAGAGGCATGCAAACTGAGGTGGCTTTCGGACAGAGGTCAGGAGAGTGTGTGAAAGTGTTGCGGTGGACAGAATTGACTACATGTGATGTGAGTGTAAATCTGAGGGTAGTTATATGCCAAATACGTACAAGAAAAGTAAATTGTTTTGTGGACAATGGTCCAGAAGTCCGCGTAAGGTGCGGTGAATGGGGAAGACAACTATGTGTTAAAATACAAAATAAAAGTAAAAAATGACATTCCTTAATGGGCGGTGGCCCGAAAACTCGCATGAGTAGCGGTCGGGAAGTGTGATACAAGTATAGGTCCATAGACACTTGCATCATCATGTCATGGCTCGTAAATTGAGGTGACTTGCAGGAAGTGGTCCTGAAATTTGTTTGTTAAACATGAGACGATGGTCTCATAAGGATATAGAATTTTGGGTCCCGAGTTGTGAGAGGTGTCTCAAACTGATTCCAGGTGACTTTGGAGTAGCAGCTAATGGTGCTACCGCTAACTTGTGCTAAAAAATGTTGAAAAATAAGAAAGGGAAAAAACAAAGCTATAAGGGACTCATTAGGCATAGAATCTCTTAAGGTGGAGCCCATTGCGTGGCTTCTTCAAGATTCGGTCATTTGAGTCAGCGAAGAGGTATGCCCCCTTGCCAAGATGAAGGTCATTGGCAAGGTGGGATGACAGAATCTGTTCTTTTGTGGGAAGAACTGATTCCACACTATTGTTTAAAGGGAATGGAGTAAAACCAAAGGAAGTCTTACATATATCTTCATCATCCCGTAAGTGGTGCAGGATAGATCAGGTGGATCTTCCATATCCAACGAGATGGAAGGGAAACTGGTGCTAGAGATTAGGTAAATGGTATTGCTTGTGGTTTTTATGTCCGTGCCCCTAGTCTCTATTGGAGGAAGAAGGGCAGGCCTAGAGACAAGGGGAGTCTTTGATGGACCTGGAGGTAGGTGCAACATCATCTCAATTGGATGGACATGAGTCAACACATCTTGGGGCCTCAGAGGTATGGTAAGTGGTTCAAGGTACCACACAGGATCTCCCAGTGTGAGATCCTGTAGATTGCGGGTTTCCAAGACAGACTTACTCATGATCTTGAACGGTAGGAAAATGAAAGGGAAAAGGAAAAGGAAAAGGAAAATGTTGATTGGGAATGAACCCCACTGTTTCCCTGGTAATTGAGGTTGAAGTTGTGGTTGCAAATGGAGCTGCGGTTCCGGAAACAACAGAAGAGATAGGTCTGATGGACCGTTGGTGATGGTGGAGACAAGAGGGTCTATAGAACTGGACATCATGTAAATGGACATGGTGTCTAAAGAAGGAGGTGGGGGATGGACTTCTTCGATCAGAGTGATCTCAGATTCAAGGGAATGCTATCGAAGGTTAGCTAGAGTCATTCAATAATCAGACAACTCTTGGCAATGGTGAGAACAATGTCCATACAGATCGTAGAGAGTGCAAGCATGGTTTGTTCTCAGTGACTTGTTTCTGACTATCAGTGCAGTTGGGAGTTCAACCATGGGAATGTTTTCATTTGTATCCATGGCATCTAAATGCACACAGATCATTGGGATTTCAGGGAAATTCTGACTTGGGTGGCCTTGTTGCTCACAGACGGCGCAAGGTGGGACTTGTCGTGGATTTGCTGTAGCTTTGGCATTCTTACCCCTGGCCCTTTTCGGGTGGGGTGGTGCGGGTGCAGGTGTGGCGGTTGGATTTTACGGGCCAGGTGGAGGGTGGGACTTGACCCCAATGGGTTGCACCGGGGTTAAGACAACCTGGGGCATTGCTAGTTGAGCCGGTGGATCAAGATACCACACCGGAATTCCCAATGTAAAGTTGGGCAGGCTTAAGGTGGCCATTACCTGTTTGCTCATGACACCAGGTGGGGGAAAGAGGAAGGGAATTGTATGGACTAGAGATGAGCCCAGATAACTCCCTGCTAGTTGCATGTGGGGATGCGGTTGTGGTTTCGGCTGCATGTAATGTTGCTGCTGCAGGTGATGTTGCAGCTGTTGTTGGTGTTGCGACTGTGGACGATGTTGTGGTTGTGGTTGGGGCTGCGGTTGCGATTTTTGTTTGGGTGCAGTGGTGCTAGAGGAGACCATGCACAAGTCCACAGTCTCATTTTGTGTTGGTGGTGGTGACACTAATGAGAAAGGATCCATCATGGTGGTATCGACAAACAACCTAGGGCCCACATTCAACAATGGGGAGGCTGGTGTGTTTTCAACCATGGTGTTGATTGCAGGGATGACATTGTTGTGTGTGGTCATCCCTTGCAGCTCAATGGTGGTGATGGTAGGGATAACATTGGTGGGTTCCATTAACCCTTGCGGATCATGATAAGTGAGTTGATCAACCATCACAATCTTCCCTTCATGGGGGAACATCATGAGACGGAAGACAGTTGATGCGATAGCTCACATGGCATACATATAACTTGTCCTTAGGAGAAGGTTATAGTCTAGTTGAGCGTTGACGAATTCTATGTCAATCAGCACTGTCTTCCCAGCTAAGGTGATGGGGACATGGGGGAGGATTCCTTGGGCTTTAGTGGGATGTCCATCATAAGCCCACAGAGTTGTAGAGGATGGTTGTAGAATTGGTGATCCAAGTTTCTGCCAAACCAGGGTAGACATAACGCACATGGATGCCCCCTCATCCACTATGCACCGGTGCACAACCAAATTCCGGATGGACACCGGGATTTGAAAGGCGATGGTCGATGGCATGCGTGGTTCTTTGTTCTCTGTGTCGAATGTGATCAACTTAGATTTGGAGGGGTCTACTGCCCCAAGGGAAGATAATAAGGATTTTCGCTGCATTGGGCATGTTTTAAGTACCTCAAGAGCAAACATGGTGGTTGGTGTTTAGGCCAAATCATCCACAATGCTATAACTGACTACAGCTCTAGCCGTGGCGTTATTGGTAATCCTGCATACGGGGGGGCATGGGAATGGGGGAAACTAAAGAGGTAGGTTGACTGTTTTGGATGTTGAGGCCACTGATGTGTCAGCGGGTTTGGTGGTGGTATCGTATTGATTTCATCTAGTTTGTAAGTTGACCTCTTACGTCGTCATGGATAACAGGTGGTGAACACCTGTTTCAGCCATGGGAGGTGCCCCCAGAGCGTTAGGATTGGGTTTAGGAGGAGGTGCGCTTGTCACCAACCCTTGGATCGATAGTGGGTTTTGAAGCACCGTAGGAGGAGGTCCTTGCGGTGCTAGGCTGGGTTGGGCTTGATTTGCAGTGTTGGCGGCCTGTTGAACCTCATTCTAAATGGCCTTCTTAGGTCAACCCATGAGGGGACACTTGAATGTGTAGTTCCCATAAACATCACAGAGTGTGCACGGTTGGTTTGTGTGCAATGGGGCATTGCATCTTGGTGCATTTGGTCATGGGAGGTTTGAGCTGGCCAGTTTGTCGCAACATTGTTGGGAGGGTTTGATTGTTGACTGCCTCTCTACGGTTGGTTGTTGGCTTGGTTCTGCGGCCGATTATTTCTAGCTTTCCCTTGTTGGTTGTTGGGGGTAGGCTGGTTGGGACGGTTTTGTTGTGCGAACACTTGTCCCAACAGAGTGGGTGGAGCAAGGGCAGGGGCTTGAACTGCTTTCATTGGTGGTGCATAGTAAATTCGAGGCAGTGGCAGTGCCACAGATGAGGGAATTTTCCCCACATATTGTTGTGTTGGCCAAGCCATGGCCTAGACCTACTGTAGTTGCACAGGATTTGTGTACGAAGTTGTTGCTCCGGACTTGAACATCATTCTAGCGTAGTTCAGATCTTGGTTTTGGTAAGAAAAATTGGCAGTGTTGCTTGGTTGTGATCGAACTGCAAGTGGTGTTAGTCGGTGATGTGGTTGTTGAGAGACCGATCCTATGATGCCACCTACAGCATGGGATGCCCCCGGTGTGTCGCAGTAAGAGGTTCCTGCACGGGGAGCATCTGGGATGATAGTGTACAAGTATCCATACTAAGCATAGATGAGGTCGAACTGTTGAGCTTTCAGTATGGCCTCTTCTTCAGATTGAGGACATTTGGATGCGACATCCTTTGCTATGGGTGGGAGCAAGGTCTTAAGGAACCAATCCAAGAAGATCATGTCATCAAGTTGGATTTTGCATAGGCTACGGCATCGCCACCACTCATGGATATGGTCAGTTATATGAGTGACAGTGTTCTGACAGTAGGATAGCAGGATCTCCACCCGCTCGTCATATCTGATGGGGAGTTGAAAATACTGTAGGAACATGAAAGCTAGGGAATTGAAATCAAGGTACTTGGCTTGTGGTAGCTTAATGTACCATTTGGCTGCAGCACCTATGAGGTTGCGTTGGAATAGCCTCAGTCTAATGGAATTGTCTACGATGCTATTTGATGAGCACCATAGATGGAATGTCATTATGTGATTTTGGGGACATTCCCCTACTTTGCCTTCGAACTTGGGGATGTCTGATGGAAGCTTAGTTGGCATGGGTGGCCAGAAAGCTTGGTGGTGAATGGGGTCATTTGTTAACCTAGCCAAATCAGGCAGGTTAAGATGAGCCATGAAAGGCAGATTGAACCCCAAGTTGAGGTGGGATTGAGCTATTATGGTGGTGGGGTTTGCAGGTGCATAATGCATCTACATAGATAGGGGCACTTGCGGTGCCACCATTGTGGATGGGCCAATGCCCCCAAGTGTTGTGGGGGGCACAGTAGGGGTGGCAGGGACAGTATGGGTGGCAGGGACATTGCCCCCATGTATGATAGTAGGGGAAACATAAGTGGCTACCCCCCTGTGTAGCAGGAGGGGCAGTGTGTGTGGAGGGGCCACTGCCCCCGTGTGTTTCAAGTGGGCTAGCTTGTCTAGTCACTATGGGTGGTGGCAGTTGACTAATGACAGTCTGAATGACTGTGCTTGGGCCACCTGTAGGGTTGTTGGTGACAGGTTGTGGTGTGGACAGGGGTCCACTTGCTATGGATATGCTGAAAAATGGATCCAGGTTGGCACCAGCCATGGGGCTTGATGGTGCAGTATGGAGTTCTGGTTCAAACTAATATGGGTCTGAATCAGAATCAGAGGCTGTGTGGCCTTCTGATGGTGTGGGAGATCACTAAGAATGGTTTCAACGGTGTCGATTGGGTGTTCCAAATTATGGTGGTTCGCCTCTTAGGCATGGCGAAGAGAATGAGGGATCAATTGTGTTAAATTTTTATCAAACTGATGGGAATGATGTTTGGACCCTGGTTTCAGTGGCTTCCTATTGGCTTTAGGTGGTCACTCGGCCACCAAGATTGCCAGAAGACAATGCTTGGCTTTTTCCTCACAGGCATTTCTACTCAATCAGAAGGGGTTGTTGCCCGTTTCGCTTGGCAATTCCTCTCAACGGCCAGCTACTTTAGGGTTCATGTGGTACTCCTCACAATGAGTTTCTGGCCAGAGCCCAAGTACTTCCCACAGTTGAAGTAGTCAAGGACTTATGTCCTCAAGTACTACAGATTTGTTTGTACTTAGTGTAAATTGATAAATTTTAAGGCTCTCTCAGCGTCATGAACTGAGTTGGGTTAATTACTTGGTATGGTATATTTGTTTGTCTGTCTTTCTGGTATTTGGTAGCTGCAAATGGTTTATGACTTCATCGTATTGTGGTATAGTTCATGTCATTATGTATGCAAGCATTGAATAATCAGAAATTTGTGAACAAATATAGTTTTTAACTCTGAATGTTGATGGCCTAACTAGATGACTACCTCACACTAATATTCCTCTTCAACCAAGAGAAGGTGTTGGGATTTCAACACAATGGTACTAATCCCATCCGTAGATCCACAAGTCACCTCCCGGATGCAAGGTTGGTCAACAGGGAGGATGCTTAGCGCTGTGAGAAGCCCTCCTTCTCTACCCCCTCTACCTTCCAGGTCATTTGGTTTTAATGGTTTGGAACAATATTAGTGAAGGGCCTAGATCTATACGATATTTCCCTTCGTCGTATCCCAGAATACCCCAGAGGGTGATGACTAGGTAGAGGAGGAAGGGTAAGCAAGACAGTTAGTTTTAGTTTGATTTTAGTTAAGCTACATTCATTTGATTAAGCCATTAAAGTTTACTTGGAATTTACACATTGTTTGTAAAAGAAATTGCAGGAAATTGAAACAAAAAATGAAATTTAATTACATTGCTAGACAGAGGCAGCTGAGCCGCACTGACAGTCCTTATAAAACTGAAATTTAAGCTCTATTTGACAGGCCGCGCATTTCTGATCAAATCTAGCGAGGGGGTCGCAAATTTTTTTTCAGAAACAGGCGAGGGGGTCGCACAGATTTCACAGACAGTCGTGGTCTATGTTTCTGAGTGGAGTCACACCTTTTGGGGGATTAAGTGTGCCCTGGGTGTGCCTATCAAGCCATTAAGTGTACCCTCATCCCCTGTTCAGGCCCGATAAGTGCAACCTACCCCGTATTTATGGTTTTTTCTGATCCAGAGTCAGATCCGGCTTATAGTAACCTGTACTGTGGCCAAACTGACTCAGATTTTCCTAGCAGAGGCTTCAACAAGACTAATAACTAGAAATAAACTATATCTAAACTGAATTTAACATGAAATTTTAAAACTAGGGAAAAACTTGAAAAACTTGAAATTTTAAAAAATTGGACCAGGGATCCTATGGGATCGACCTGGTATGGTCGCCATTTCTGTAGCAGGCATTTCTCCTTACTACAAGGGCATGAATGGCTCCCTTCTGTCTATAGGAAAGAATGGTAGGTTCCTTCTCAGAAAAAGACTCAAAGGAAAAATAGAATGTAAAGAACAGAAATAAAAGCAAAGATGGAAGATAAATATGGAGAACCCCTCTGCAAACAAAGGTTAGGGTTCTTCTTCCAATGACCTACAAACAATAATTAAGCTACAGTAAACCGAAATACCTACAAAACAAGGTAGGAAATAAACCTGCAAATGAAATCATGGGTTAGAAAACAAAGAAACTACTAAGCAAATAAACAAAAACAGAAAACACATTTATACCTTCTCTTTGGGTGGAAATTTGCCACCATGCCCTAGCTTGTGGAAGCACCTCTCTTGGATGGGGGAGCTACGACTCAATGGATATGGAGGATAGGGAGTGTGGGTGGCTTGAGAGACAAAGGGTCTCAAGGCATTCACGAGCAACATAACAGTATGCAAGGGAGAAGTGTTTTGAAAGTGACCCCCCACCCTCCTTTGATAGCTTTTTTAGGGGTTTTAGGGTTTTAATCCCTTGGTCCAGGCTTTAGCCCCTTTTTTGGGATTTTAGCCCCTTTCGCCCTAACTTTAGCTTCTTTTAGGGTTTTAGGCTCCTTTGAGGGGTTTTATCCTCTTTTTGGAGGCCTTAACCCCTAGGAGAGTATTTTAGGCTCCTTTTTGGGGATTTTAAGCCCTTTTCTTCATCCTTGAGCATTTTTTAGAGTGTGGGGGTCTAATAGAGGGTCATGGAGTGGTGTCCTTGGGTGGTGCAGGTCATGGAGAGCTTAGTGAGGGATTTTTTGGGTTAACAATCCTATTCCATTCCTCAAAGTACTATACCCAGGGAAATGGTCTTGATGAGTCAATCAATAAAAAATTGATGACCATTGTAAAAAAGATTGTTGGTGATAATAAGAAGGCATGGGATAGTAAAATCAAGTTTGCACTTTAGGCAGATAGGATTACTAAGAAAAGTGAAACATGGAAGTATCATTTTGAGTTGGTAAATGGCATGGATGTGACTATACCAGTTCATCTTCAGTTACCAGTTTATCATATTATTCAATATTTAGGTTTGGATCAAGATGATTTACAAAACATGATAGATGAACCAATAGAGTTGGATGGGGTTAGAAGAAAGGTTATTAATCATAGTATGAGAAGTCAGGAAAATATTAAGATAATTTTTGACAAGTCATCCAAACCAAATATTTTTCAGAAGGGAGACACAGTGTTACTTTGGGACACACGTAGAGAAAAACCTGACAAACATGGAATGTTTGATAGTTTATGGAAAGGTCCCTACATCATCCACAATGTGGCTGGAGTGAATTTATTTTATCTCAAAAAAATGGATGGGAAATTTAGGCTCTTCCATTCAATGAAAACATTCTAAAAATATTCTTCAGTGACAACATTTGATTCCCACGTGGGCATCTTAGTATCATGATTTTCTAAACCCTTCCTTTCTTTTCATTCACTAGTTTAGCTTATGTTTGTATAATAGTTTTATTTTTTATATATAATAAATTTATCATATATTGCAACTTATTACTTCATTTGGTTATTTATATACATGTGATTGACTTATCCCAGTTTTGTGCAGGAACCAAAGATTCTAGGTTTCTCATATGATCGATTTCCATGAGGATCATATCAATCACATGTCCCACATTTGGAGCCAGATGTTACCGAATCGTTTTGATCTAGTTGGACTTTTAGTGAGCCTCCAAAGATGAACAAGCACTTTTTCAAACTCATATCTCATAAGTCCATTAGGCCTTATTGGACCCTTTTATTTTGTGTATCACATGTTCATACCCCATTGGGGAAATTGTAATAAATGTGATAGCATGAGCATTGTATGTAAAATGCTCGGCTTCCTAGACTTAGACATCAATATGACTAGCCTAGAGTTTTTTTTCCCTTGATAATTATTGATTGTTGAACAAACAACTAATAATTTTTCAGTTTTTCACTCATACCTCCAAAGTTAGGGTAATCATCTTGGTGGTTATGCCTTAGTAGTATATTAGATAATAATTTTCAATGTATAAGAGCATGATAGGAATAAATATTGAGTCGTATGGACATGTGCTAGGACCTCTAGGTTTTTGTTCAATTATGAGGAAAATATTTTCCTGTTTTTAAGCCATTTTTTAATGGTTTAATTAAAAAAAGTGTAAATGGCATAACAACTTGATCCAAAGGTGTAATTTGGTGTGTGGATGCTTGTTTTCACACTCAGGGCATACTCTTTACCTGGTACCCACTTTTCATACACTCCATATGATCAAAAAAGTCACTTCACGTCATTTTTCTCTAACGGAGCCTCAAAATGACATTTTAATGCTAAAAATCCAACATTGTGGCATATGACAAAGTTTGAAAAGTAAAAAAAGGACATCTTAAATATGTTGGGGTGACATGGAAAATTTGTCCCCCATGAAATGAGACCAATCCAAACTTAAAGGCATCATGTTCTATCATGTTTTGGAGTGTAGCGAATGCATCATCAAGGTGAAGTACACAATCTACATGATGGCTTGTGACTTGGTTAAGGTGAAATTTTATGTGTGGTTTGTTGAAACTTTGATTGTGGATGCCTCTCTCTTATGAGAGGTGGCACTTCTTAAATTGAAACTATGACCAAAGCAATCCCTAATCATGGAAACCAACTTAAGATTGGATCCACGAGAGCTCATGGAGTATTCCTTGATTGGATTTGTTATGTGGTGTCACCTCACATTTTATTATGATTGCATGTTTGGTGAGGGGCACAAATCTATTGGATATGTGGCACCCTCTCCTTGGATTCACTCCAATATGGATCCACAATCAGCTCCCCAACTCAACGTCTATCTCCAAGTGAACATGCTCCCCCCTTCCTGACATTTTCTATATAAGCAAGATAGTTTGCCATTGTACAACACATGAAGGCAGAACCTTTGCTAAATTTCATTGTAACAATTGCAAAGTATTTTTCATTTAATGAATAAATTATTTGGATGAAAATCGATGTGTGGATCTTCCATGTGTGGATGGTAATGTCTTTCCATTCTAATGACGTATAACTATATTGTTCACATGCTTGCACTATAAAATATTTGGTTATTTATCTGGATTTCAAAGGAGAAGTATTTATTAGTAATATAGAGTAGTGTAATTTTTTCATCCATTAATTTTTTGTTAATTTTCATTAGAGATATTAGACTACATGTTTATTTGATCAGAAATGCATGTTTTCTAGAGTTTCTATTGTAGTTTACACTAGGTGCTTTTAGTCCTTTGTTGTGAAAGTTTTGTGATATTGCAGGATATATAGTTTGGAGAGCGTGTTTAGCATGTGAACATCCTCTCATATTCAAACATATTTATAATAAGGACTAGTCTCGTTGATCCCCACTTTGAGGACCCCATTGCCCAATTTCAATGACAATTTGTCTTCACCCTTATCATCTTCTAAAGTCTGTTATTCTTGGCTATTGGTTTGATTTTTATTTTAGATCTATAAAATCATGCAACAATATAAGTAGATTTGAGTATCTAGCTAGATCTAAGTAGTTTACAATTAAAATCTCTAAGTCTAGATATGGTTAGAGTTGATCTACCATTTTTTAATAAGTCTTTTTCAAGTAAAATCCAAAGTTAAGTAAGGGTAGTTCAATTCAAGAGTTTAAATATTCATGCTTGGCTATTTAGAGCTTGGTTTACTTGTTCCAAAAGAATAAGTAAATATCCTAAGAAGACAAGCTTTCTAGCTTGTCTTAGTTAAATTTCACAATTTTTCTTTTATTTTTTAACTTATAACAATTTGCAAGTTTTTTGTAGTTTTTTCCCAAACACACTTAAAGTGTTTGGGACCATATTCTAACAATTGTTGTTAGATGTTTTTTGTCATTCTATTCACAGGTAGAGAGAAATTCCTCTAAAAAATTGAAGATACAAGCAAGCAAGAAGAATTGACACCTTCCTCACTCTTCATCTCCTTTCTCTCCCTTGATTCTTATTGAAATAAATTTGTAAATCCATTGATCTAAATGGTAAAGATCATGGGTGTCCGTAGAAACATATTTTAAGCCATTGTAATAACTAGAATAAAAGAGGCTGGGAAGGTTTCCTTAAGCCTTCTACAATCCCCATCCGGGGATCAGTGTGGTGTCCTTAGTTAGTTTAGTTAAATTTATCTTATATAGTTTAGTTTTCTTTTCATTTTGGAAGTAAAATAATTATTAACCCCATGTTCTCTCTATTATCCTGAAAGGGGGAAGAATATTCTTGTTTGGACTAATTGGAAAATGGGTTTCTTTTTGTTATTTTCAAAATTAACCCAATTGTGCTCTCTCAAGTATCCCAAAAGGGGGAAAGAGACTCTTAGCCATGAGTAGTCAGTTAATAAACATATTTTTTTTTAGTTTTAATAAAAACTAATGAAGGATCCTTCCCTATATTCCCTACACAACTGCACCTTGTCTGAACAGTTCGTTGTACTAGAAAGGGATACGAGTGACTAGAATAATAGGAAAATCCATATAGGATTTCTTCTTGAGAAATTAGGAGGTCGCAAAGCATGGATACCACAGATTCAGGGGGCTACTCCAAGCAAGTTATGCCTCACCACATTGGAAACTTGGTAAAACCACTTTAACTCTCATTTCAAAAGAGTATGCCTTAATGGGACAAACCCACAATTAACCCACTCCCTTAATCACTCATCTAATAATATAAATTTTACCAACCGAGAAACTACAATACTTTCATCGAAACTACACTAGCAACCCTCATATGTAGAGCACTTGCTTCATTTGGAACTAGTATATTTTACTCTTTTGTTTTGCATAAGTTATTTTTACAAATGTGTTTGGAATGACATGTATATTTCTATAAATATTGCTAAGAGTAATTCAATTGCAGTAATTGGTAGGTAACATTTTAATCAATTTAATTTTAAAAATCCTAGAATATTTGGTGTTTCATACTTTCATAGTTAGAAACCAACTTAGATTATATTTCATAGGTTCCACCCCTCTTGTATTCACTAGGAGTTGTCCTAGACATAGGAGTTGTGTATCAAGAGAAAACACTTGGCTCGATCTTGCCCTTGAGGTAACACCCAGTGGCTTGAATATTTCTTCCACATGACCCGAGGTGCGGATTAGGAGGCAATAGAGCATAAGGATCTAAAGAATGTGGTTTACTATATTTCAGATATTAATTGTTTTGGTAGTCAAAGGGATAGAGTAGAGATCTCTGAGTATGTCATTGAAGTTTGAGATGCTACTGTGAGAGACTGGTGTAGCCTCATGAGAATTTTTCAGGGCCATATAAGCATATTGTTGTAAGTATACTTTTAGGGAATGTCTGAGTTTGTATGGAACACATAACTTTAAGGAGTACGATGTGTAGAATTCTATGAGAGTTCCAGATGACATTCTGAGGTTGAGCATGCAACATAGAAAAACATTTAAGAGGGATCTCCCATAGATGGAGTAAACTATGAAGGATCATTTGTTTGCAATACACTTTGAGCATATAGTGATGAGTTGGGATTACATATGATGGTTGTGTGAATGACCTTCCTTAGTGGTTTGGTTCAGTATGTAGAGAAATTCAATACTTTGGTTGCAGATTACTTAGAAAGTATATTGTTAGGTTTAAAAGGAGATTCGATATACATTTAGTGATAAACCAAGAGCATGAGGCCTATAATATTATTTTGATGTGTATGAGATATCATTAATGGTTGTGGACCACTTGAGTTGTGATCTACACAACAGAGTTTGTTTGTTCCTCTAGTTCAGAGATAGACTCATGTGTACCTTGAAAAATCCAAGAGTATGGTATTCAAAGATACTTTGTAAATTCACTAACAAGTAACAATATGAGATAGATAATAGATGTTAGTGATGACTTGTTTTTCTTTGGAAGAAAAAAAGAGGGAGTCAGTCATTGGTTATGAGTTGGAAGATCATTTCTCTATGGATCACTTGCTAAGATTAGTGATGAGCACCACACATGAGAGCCATTCTTTGGGAGAATAAAGGCACCTGGTCAATTACCAGGAATATTATTCAATATAGGGCTGAGGAACCTAGTCAGTTACCAGGATGATGATTTCAATATAGGATTAAGGAACTTGGTTAATTACCAGGAATTTGATTTACATTAATGTAGTCTGGGACTAAGGAACTTGGTCAGTTAGCTTGGAGTTGAAGAACTTCTCCAGGGGCCAAGGATTTATTAGGAATGAGGAAATTGATATAAATAAATGTGAGAAGTCCTAAATTGGGTCTAGGAAGATGATGTGTGACATATTCCTCTCTTGGTCATTTGAGATGGTTGAGCTGTGGGAGATATTCAAGGGAATGGACACCCCTTTTTGGAGTAACTAGCATATCACCTTGGTGTTAGTGAGGATAATGATATGGTTACATTCTATAGAGATGATTACATCATTGAGTACAATTCTCTATGATATTGGATGTAGCATAGAGCTAAGGTATCTAGCTTTTTACCAGGACATTGATGGCATGTGAGATACATCAATGTGTGTGTGGTGACTCGAGCTACTTCTTTGATATGTCCTGGATTTCACTTAGAATAAAATTCCTCTCTTGCTGAGAGGGAGTGTTGATTTTTTAAGAACATCGAGAG
The DNA here is from genome assembly GCA_001517045.1 of Pseudotsuga menziesii. Taxonomy (NCBI): domain Eukaryota; kingdom Viridiplantae; phylum Streptophyta; class Pinopsida; order Pinales; family Pinaceae; genus Pseudotsuga; species Pseudotsuga menziesii. The sequence continues at coordinate 59,190 of LPNX010619168.1, forward strand.
CCATTCTCGTGGATATTGGAATTAGCCAGAGGCTAGGGACCTACTCAAGGGCTGGTACATTGATGTCATTTGTTCTCCTCCAAAAGGAGACTACATCAATATGAGAAGACATTTCTTATAAAGGTTCAAAAGAAAATTTTACCGTTGAAAACAAGAACCCATACTTAATGTTCGAGTCATGAGGACTCAAGCCTGAAGCTCTTGAAAGACACTAAGAGTTCTAGTGAACATGTGGACTATGAATACCAAGAGGGGATATAGTTTTTATCCCAAGATGATTTGTCTAATACTTCATGAGAAATTAGAAGAGTACATTTTAATGATCTAAGTTGTTTCTAAGACAACCAAGGAATAATATTGTATATGATGATGTACTTTGATTTGGAACATGTGGACCATGGAGACCAAGATAAGGGGTAAGAAAGAGACTAAGATGAATTTCTTAATAATATTTAGTTATATATCCCTAATAAAGTGTTAAAATACCACAATGAAAATAAAAATACCTAACTAAAGCATTAAAGTTTTTTTAATTATTAAATTAAAAAATACAAAAGTGGTTTTTAAGTTATTAGTTTCCTTGACTTATGGAGTCTACCCCTTGGATTACTATAGAATATCCTTCAAGTTTAGTTCCAATTGTCCCCCTCATCCCATGCTGGTAACTCCACTGAAGTAGTGACTTGTTGTCCAACTTATGAAAAGAATTCAAACCCTCTTGCAAATTATCTTTAAGGACAGTCAAGATATATTAGATCTCTTATATCCAATATTTTCCTGTGGGATCCCTGTTATCCCCAAAATCCATATCCAAAAATTAAGAAAAATCATATCCATAGAAAGATTGAAATGGGGTCATACCAATGGACATGTGTTAAGTGGTGTTGTACACGGGGTCTTCACTTGTCAACCAATATCCTATCACGTTAGTTCATATTGTGGGTTTTAAAATCATCAAAAAATGAACCAATATATTGCAGGTATTAGGGGGGTGAGGGGTTTAAGGTGGGGGTGGGTAGGGTGGTTTATAAGGATTGAGGTATAAAAAGGGGTGGGGAGGAGNCGTGGTGTTGTAACAATGTTCTCCTAGGTGCGATCATTTAATCCATGTCCTAACACATAGTTACGTAGATACCCCTCAACCCATTGTTCACAATATCAATATGCCCATCTCTTTTGGGGTGATAAATTTTACTAGGAGTCAACTATATGCCATCAAATCTAAACAATTCAAGGTCAAGGGTTCCTCATGCCTCAGAGCATATTTAACATTCTACTACTCTACCTTGTTGCACTTTACTTTCTGCATATTTCCTGTTATAGGAGACCTTTTGGTACTGCTACATTGTATTGACATCGTTATACATAGTAGTCCCTTTGACCTAATTTTTTAGTCATTAGTCGAAGTTTAATAAAATGATATTATCTTATCTTAAAGGTAAAAAATTTAATGGAACGATTTAACTATTCCTTTCAATTATCTATGATTGATTATGGACTAATTACCAAATGAAACATTAAAAATATCTATGGAATTCCCTTATGTAATTCCTAGTGATTTGAATTTTTTTTTTAACCTCTACTCGATAGTAGTGGTAATTAATGGGTTGTGATGCTTACTAGCGGTTAGCACTCATGATATACAGGGGTGCATATTCTTCGAAAACTTTACCACTCAATCCAGTTGATGTTGTTATAATTTTTTTAAATTACTCAGGCCTAAATCTCTTTTATGGAAATTGACTTGTATGGAAGCACAAATAAAAATGCACATAGTAATTTAATAAAGTATTTGTAGAATAATTAAAAACATTTCATATGCAAACAATTGAAAACTATTTTCCAACCAGAGGTTAATTAGATAATGGTTTCTTTGGTCTACTGGAGACACCCTTTCATTTTATATGTGATTGTGATCTTCGATGGTTGCTAGAAGGAGAACACCAGTCACATAATTGAACAGTGGCTTGAACTGGTGCTCAACAAATTCTGATGGATCTAACAATGTTTCCCTTGGAAGGATAGCACAAAAGGACATGGTTTCAATATAATCGAGTCACTAAACTTCACTATTCTTTCTAACCCAAGTATGCCCTGCTAATTTTCCTCTATGTTTATAATCCTCAATTTGTTTAAAATATGAAACGATATTTTGTATCGAGTATGTTTGAATTTGGAAATTAGATGGTATAGAATCTACCTTTCTACAGTCACATGCCACACCACGTGAATTAATGTTTAATCTCCAGAAAAATTGCGGAGAGTCTCAAATTTTCTTCTTGAGTGAATAATTTGGGTAGTACTGGATTTTTTCTTTTTCACTTTTTTATTCTTGGTTCTATTAGAATTGGAAACTTACTATATATTTATTCTAATCCTTTATTCCAATTGAATCAAAGTAGTTCTATGTTTCTTCTTCACATATTTTTATTTCAAAATGGCTAAAATCCTATTGTAGTCAAAATCCTAGAAATTAAAGAAACTCTTGTAAATTATAGGGTAGCCAAGGGCTGAATCGAACAATATCTAATAAGTAGTATTTCCAACTTCCGAGACTAGACAACAAGGTTTTGATACCAATGAAATGAATAATATTCTTTTCTTGAATACGGACAATAGTTCAATAGTTGAATATCTAATTTAAATAAGACATGTTATAATCCATATAGGAAAAATATAATAAATGTATAAAATATGAGATGATGATTACAATACAATGGAATAGCCAGTATATATAGAATCCTAGAGGGTGCAAGGGTTGTGTCCTTAGGATAATAATAATAATTATTATGATTATTATTATTATTACACATTTGCTATTTTTTTTCTTTCCAAAGGTGGTATGCCCTTTAGGAATGTCTATAATTAACAGTTTATATATGTGGTAGGTACAAATTGTGATGTCATGGTTCCAAGCATGTAAAGGTGAAGTGGTTGATATAGTGTGAAGAGTGATGGGTAAAGAGCAGTGTTAGGGAAGTGAATTACATTGCAGTTTGACATGTTGGAAATCATTTAGAGGGTTTCTAGTTGGTGTGAAGAAAAATAATTTCATTAAGTCATAATCCCTATTTAGAAATCCTTGTCATAGTTGCTATGTTTGATGCCTTAAAATACCTTACATTGATTGGCCATAAAAAAATGTCATTTTTTGTTCTTATTCTAATATGCCTTCCAATACTAATGCCACCATCCTTGCTAATGTTGCCAACCCTAAAGCCTAGTTGAACCAATATACAAATTGCTACATAAGTTATTCATGGTTGGAATTGCTGCTATTATTTGACCCTTGTTACACATAAATCTCATCATCATCATGTGATGAGGTCCCAAACATCAGTATTTTCCCTAAATCCCATGTTGTGAAGTGAAAATACTGGCTCGGACTTCAATCTTGCATATGAAAATCTAGCACCGCTTATGCCCTTAAGTCAAGGAGCATTACCTTCTTTAGTAACTCCTACATTCTCTTGAAAGTAGGTCATGCCACCGCATTTACCTCTTGTTAAAGGTGTGGTTCTTCCCTGTCACCACTCTGTCATAGTGGAGTAGAAGCAGTTCCCTTGGTAAAAAGTGAAAAAGAGAGGTTTCCATGAAGCTTCTCAAAGGAAGGCTTCGTGGCACCCTTATCCCTACATGTGATGACCACTTGGAATTGAAATCCATCCTTTTGGGATCTCCTATACACCTCACCCACAATTTAATCAACCTTTCTTATCCTCCCAAGGCCTATAAAATCAGGCTCACACCCCATGGTTGAGAGAGGGAAAAGTTATGTTGTTGCATTGACAGTTTGGCCTAAATCAGTAGGGTGAGCATAGAGGGAGTAAGTTGGAGCTTTTGGGGATGAGGAATTGGAATGTGAAGGAGAATATCAACACTACGGTGAAGGTTATAAAATTATTATTTATTATTAATACAAATTTGGTTCCTTTCCTGTAAATTATGTTGTGTTATAATCATGTATTTTACTGTTGGATTTCTTAGTCACTGACATAGATTTTGTGGATTATATTCTAGCGATTTTGATCTTGTTTGTTGGTTTCATGTGATTATGTAGGTACATCCATGAAGAGATATAACCATATGAAATAGCTGCACCACTCCATCAAAAGGACTCATTCCATATCTCCACAACATCTAGGGGAATTCTTCCATCTCTGTTGTAACTCATTTTTTCTGGATCTGAACCATTCATACTAAAGGAACAACCCTTTTCCGTCAGAGGTGCATTTTTCCTAGAAACAAATATGGTGACTCCACTAGGGAAGAGATTTCAGTACATCTGATCTTCCTTGGTCTTCAAACTCTTGTCCAAAATCCAAGCTCCAATTCTTCGTTGGTTAGATCTACTAGCCGATCTAGTGAGATCTTGTTTTAGTTGATCATATCTACTGGCCGATCTAGTGAGATCTTGGTTTGGTATTATCACATCTGTTCATATCTAAGTCATTCTTACCTTATGTACTTCATATTCTTGTCAATTCATTATTTTTATGCCATTATTACAGTAGCTAACTTTTCTTTTTTCTCCATTCTTTTTTTTTTTGACTTCTATAGGACACCGCGCTTGCATAGTGGGAGATATGCGATGCCACCGCCTATGTTCAATTATCAGGAAGTGGTGCTAAGCCATAACTTCTCTATCACCAACCCTCAAGAAGCGGTGCCAAGTAGGTCCTTTTAAGACATGTCATTTCAAAGTTTGGCTTGATGTTTTGCTTTCATCTCTAAATGTTTGGGCTTCTTTATAGAGATCTGAGTAGTTAAATTCAAAATTTGGATGCAGTAAATGCTTTTTTTCTTGAAGTCAAAAAGCTAGGTTACACTCGTAATTTTGATTGCTTGTATGCTTGGTTTTCATTTTTTGAAAGGAGTGCTTGGAATATTTTCTTAGTTAGATATCTTATTGTTGTTTGATAAGGATGAAAAGGAAGACTTGCTTGTTGGTTTTTCCTTTCATTTTTCATTAAAGTTTACAAAAGACTTATTTTTTCTTTTTTGAGAAAGAAATTTTTGTGTTGAGATTTGGTTATAATTCTATTTGAAGATGAATTACTGGATCTCTGACTAGCCTCATAAGCTTTCATATCTCCATTTTCTTGTTTCTTTTTACACTCTTGTCTCATCAAACGAAAAATATATCATAGTTTTAAGTTAGACCGTTCCATTTTTTCAAGAAAAATTGAAAAAGTACTTAGTATGCCTTTTAATGTTTTCTGTCTTTCTTTTTAGTAAAAGAGATCTCACCCTATTTGCTTGCTTTCAAATATTAGATTAGAAGTGTCTTGCTTGTTTGCATTCTCAGAAATTTTTGTTTAGCTAGACTGTTTGGGAAAGTTTTGGTTTTGAAACGAAATTGAAAATAAAATACTCTCTCCTTCCCATAAGTAGGAATGCTTTGAATGGTAAAGTGAAGAATTTACATATCATAATTGCATGGTTTTACTTTTCTATCCTAACTCCGTGCATTCACCTAGCCGTTCAACTTAAAATTAACAGTAGCTATATGATAAAAAAATTAGTAAATTGAGTGATAGGTTAGAGACGTGTTCTGACGTCGTAAAATGTAGGAGGTGTCATTTATTTCCTGCACTGCAACCTAGGAGCTATGCGATTATTCCATGTACTGTCGGTATAAAGAACGACCTTTCATGTACCCTTGAGGTATATCGAAAGGTACTTAACGTACTCAATTGTATATCAGAATTCCCCTTGTGAATGAGTGTGCATTAGACAACATTACTATGGATTTAAACTCCCACATACCTTGTGTATATCAGGAGGCCCTTCTAGGATTCCTAAGACCATATGAGAAAATCCCCTTTTGCTGTCTTGTTGGCACAATACACTAAGAAAAACAATCAGGGATATTACTACACATGTGTCGTCCAGGTAGTCGGGTATTCAGGTGAGGGACGGTTGATCCTCCTTATCGTGTTTTACTATTGGACCCTACGGTATATTGCGAGTTAAAAAAACTTGACAATCCTGGTGAGGAATAGGCTTATATCAACCCCTCTTGTCACTTAAGTTTTCTTGTGGCCTGTAGTTTATACAGGGGAAGTTTTGTGTGATATTTCTAGTTTTGAAACCCTAGGCTAGGTTTTAGTGACCATATAATCTGGTTGAGTTTTAGTTGAGATGATCGAGAAGAAACCAAGGATTACCACCTGAATTTACACCTATCACAAGGGATATCCCAATGGAAGCCACGGATCAAGGAGCTGCAACTAACTCCCTTATGGAAGGAAGCACGACTGTGGAAAGTGGAGAATAATTTACCGCTTACATTAATCCCTTGGTCCAACAGCCTCCTACGAATGAAACTTCCTTTCATTCTTTGATGAAAGATTGTACAGATAGTCCTGTTGAAATTCAATATGGCCCTAATGCTCCTTTTTGGAGAACTACTATGGGTCAATCCCTTTCCAAATATTTGGTTACTATACCCTCTTTTGAGAGCCATCCTCATGGTGAGGATGATTATAGAAGGATCCAAGCTTCTATTGATAGTGCTCACAATTTTCAAGAGAGAGTGGAAAGAATTATTCCCTTACCCATATCTCACAAAGAACCTATGTTGGCTCATTTACTCCATCTTTGAGGTCCTTGGCCCTCTATATATCATACACTTGCCAAAACTTTGGCTCCTATTGATGATCTTCCACCTCATGGTGTGAATTCTCATCATCCAGGTCAAACCTCCAATCTTGTAGTTTTAAATCCCAGGTCTATTTCTAGTCCTCCCATACCCTTTGTAGCTGGGGGGAAATCCTCAGCTCAAATGGTGTCAATACATTCCAATGTCGGGGGGAAACCCCAGATGTGATTTAAGTTATTTGTTAGTGTATTTTCTACTATTACTAGATAGACTTCTACTATAGGAAAACCTGAAGTGGTTGTTCATCCCACCCACACCAATATGGTAAACCCTCCATCAAGTTCAGGACAACCCTTAGGGGCACAACCCACAGTCAACCAACCTTCTTGGGGTTATGGACACCTAGGGAATCAACTACCTGTAGGAAATATGAACTATCAACCTACATATATAGGAACTATGTATCCTAGAATCCCTTACCCTAGAAACACATTTACGCCTTGGGGGAAACCTAATTGGTCCTACATGCTAGTAATGGGAGGAATTACTATTCATACTATCAGAGGTTTTGGAGTACCACCTTATGGTAACCCACCATTTGCATGGACACCAAGCTGAGGCCCACCTGGCAGAGGTCCACCTCACAGAGGATTGTCATTAGGAGGACCACCACCCGGAGGCCCACCTTTTGGAGGTCCACCATCTGGGAGTCCACCTCATTAGAGGAAATTTCAACTCAAAATGGGCCTTTTAACTTTTATTCAAATTCCATGTCATTATGTGTTAGCAAATGAAATTGCTTTAAATTTGAAATACCGTATAGGTCTTAAACACTTTTTTTAATATAAATTTGGGGATAGGTATCATTAAAAAAACTACTTTTTTGTTTGTATTTTTGTCATATCTCCATGTGTTTTTACTCAAATTTCAACCGGGAGAGCTCGTTGGATGCAGAATCAAATTCTGCATCCAACAAGTACCCACTCAACATACTTTTGATGGACCCCACTACCCCAAAACCAAGAAATACCAGAAAAAATGGAATGATGATGTCATCATTCCATTTTTTTAGGTATTTCTTATTTTTGGGGTAGAGGGGTGTGTCAAAATTATGCTGAGTGGGTACTCATTTGGATGCGGAATTAAATTCCACATCCAACGAGCTCTCTCGATCAAAATTTGAGTAAAAACACAGGGAGATATGTCAAAAATACAAATAAAAAAGTATTTTTTTTATTTTCTTCCTCCAAAATTAATAAATATTATTTTATTATTTTAACTATTATTTTATTAGTTCATTTTAGGAGGCCCATTTTGAGTTGAAATNGGGGAACCACCACCGAGGGGACCACCACCTAGAGGTCCACCACCACCCAAAGGCCCACCATGTGGAGTCTCGCCACCTCTAAGTGGCCCTCCTCCTGGAGGTCCATCCCCTTTAGGAGGGTTTTTGGGAGGATCATCTTCCCATATACCAGCCCAATATCCTATGTATTAGTCAACATATGTTCCTACTGGTGTGCATATTCCTTAGCAATACTACCAGTATGTTTAACCTAATCGACAACTTCCATTCCTAGCAACTTTGGACTTTCCCAATTTGTCTAAGTTAATTAATGATCCCATTCAGCACAACCCTTCGTGGCCTGCTATTCCAGTCAAGTTACCATCATACATTCCAAAGTTTGATGGGAAGCAGGGATATGATCCCAAATATCATGTCATGACGTTCCATATGTGGTGTTCTTCCAACTCCTTAATGGATGACTCTAATCGTTTGAGACTCTTTCAGTACGATCGCGAAGTGGTATATTGAACTTCCACAACATTCATTTGTGGATTTTAGCTCATTGGAAACTATTTTTATCACACACTTTCAGCTACCCATTTGTTATGAAATGGGTACAAACATTTTTACCTTACTCCATCAAAATACCTCCACACACATTTCAGACCATATCCATGAGTGGAGAAGGCAAAGATGACTTATTAAAGCTCCCATCCCAGACCAACTGTTATTTGATTGGTTCACTAAAGCTTGGTTTCCTCCCATTTCCCAAGATGTGGCTATGGGTGGTGTTGTTACCAAGATCATGCTATCAACCATGCTCAATATATGGACTTGGTATATTCCCAATATGGAACTCTGTATGACCTAATCCCTTAAGCTCCTCATCCTAGCACGGACCCTGCTAAGCCACCCGTAGATACTCCTATTGATGGGGTTGTTGGTTCAATGCAACCCTCATCAGCAGCTAAACCTTCCAAGCAACCAAATGCTTCTTCTACTAATCCTTCAACTCCTATGGTTTCTGTCAAGGTAAATGCTATCCAAAGTACGCAAACATCTTGCAATAAGAAAAACGGTAAAGAAAAAAATAAAAAAACCTGGAAATGAATAGGAGAATCCAAAGGATACAACCACAAAGAATGATAATGAAGGGAAGAGAAATGCCAAGTACCCTTTCTTGTTATGTGGTGATGATCACTTCACGAAGGAGTTCCCTTGTCATGAAGAGATTAGTAAATTTCTGAAAAGTAACCCCACCCTAGCGGTGCTAACCGATCCCTTCCCATCTCAACAACAATTGATAGATCACATGTCTAATCAAGGGACCTCTATTTCTATAGAATGATTGTGGAAATTGAACCTAAGTGATAGAACAATTACACTCACAAAATTGCTAATCAAACATGCACAATTCACACAAAATAAGACTGAAATTGGAGCATAACTTAATCCTATATGGAATAAGTGTACATCATCCAACCATATGAAGTAATAGTCTACTCAAATATATAATTACATTAGAGATTCAAAATCATAATTGTTCTATTTGAATTGGTAAAAAAGAAGGCTTACGAAAACAAGTCAAATCCCCCATAGGTGCAATAAATACTTTCCAAATCTATGAAGATGCTCATGAATTGGCTAAATCAGATAGGCCAGCTAATAAGTGATGGAAACAGATCAGATACATTCTTTTTCTTGGAGAAAAGGAAGGAGGATTGGTGGGTGTTATAATGTCTAAATTAATTCACCTGATCTTTAATTATCGACCGAGGTTGGTAGGCTTAGATTTGACACAAAATATATGCAAAGGTAGAGGGGTTCTTATGGTGTCATGGAAATATTTTAACAAACAAAAGATCGAAAGATCTTTCAAAATGAAAAACCGAGTCAAACTCCTAAGAATTCAACTATTAAGTTAATTAAACCGGGACAAAATATTAAACTAAATAATTAATAATTTATTAAACTGAAAATGATATTATTAACAACTAACATTTAACTTGGAAACTAAGATGCAAGGAAAACCTAATTAATAAGCAAGTAGAAAACTTAATAAAACAAGTAAAGAGAAGCAAGTAGAAAACTCAATAAAACAAGCAAGTAGAAACTTAATAAAGAAAATTAAATAGAAAGAAGCAAGTAGAAAACTTAATAGGAAAATAAAATAGAAATAAACAAGTAGAAAAATTAATAGGAATGTCTTTGAATTCTGTCCTACAAGTATCTTTCAAGAATCACAGAATGAAAAAGGAACAACCTAAAAACATACTAAGGATAACATATACAATACTGAAATTACATGCAAACGAATACATTAATCTAAAGGCATAAACACAAACATTGTTATAAATCAGAAAAAAAATTCAAGGAACCAAACACAAGACAACTTAACACATATTCAAGGTGAAAAGAAGTAAATAAAATAATAAAACTTTAATACATAACCTAAAACACTCTAACTTTAATTTCAATGTTAAATAAAATTATTATCTAACTATTTCAGTCAAAACATAATTCAAACATTAACAAAACAGAACTAGAAACAATCTCGAAATACATAAAAAACATTAAAAATGAAGCTAAGGGCTGAATGACAGACTGAACTGTGAGTCGGAAAGTGGTGGTTGAATGGGAGTTTAATTAGGCTTTCTGAATGACAGTTTGTACAGTTAAAATAATAAAAATTAACCTAAATGATCTAATCTTCAGCTGAATTTGTGCAGATGCAAATCTAATGCATAAAGAAAATAAGTAAACCTAATTATTAAGCAAATTTAACAATTACATAAGCTTAAACAAATTCATAAACATAAGGAAAACATTGCATGTTAATAAACAAACTGGAATTTAAATTGCATAACTGATAAATTATAATAGACAAGAAATAAACATAATTAAATTCAAAAGCAATCTATCTATTTGCTGGGAAATAAACTGGACAGTAAACTGTAAATAAGATGACTGAAAATAAATTCAAAAGAAATTTATGCATGCAATCTAGTTACTTAATTATGGGAATAAAAATGCATTACAGAAAACAAATGAAATAATATAACTAACTAGAAATAAAACTAACTGCAACAGAAAAAATAAATAAATAAGAAAAGAAAGAAAACCTCTGGTTGATGAGGGGCCCTCTTAGCAATTAGGGGTGGTGCCTAGCTAACTTCTACTCAAATGCAATCTTTAACAACAAAGGATACAACTTTTTATTCAGATGATGGAACATAAATACAATGTACTCAAGAACAAACTGATAAACTCTAAATTCTCTGTAACTCTTTGAATTTCTAGCTCTAGCTAACTGAGCTCTCACACAAAGGCTGATATATATAATAGTTTACAGAGATGAGCAATTTGACCCTTTAGTGGTCGACTGCTCTCTAAATTTAGTTGAATATAAAGTCACATAACAGATCGCAGGCCAATGCATAGGATATTCCCTTCTTCAATGTGGTTATGGTCTTCTTCACTGGACAACGTACACACAGGATCCTTCTTCAGCGCAACAGGTATTCAGAGGTGGCGCATAGCTCCTTCTTCAGCGCAAACATGAACTGGTGGCGAACAAAGGAGAATGCACAATGAGTTTTCTAGAACATGAGTTAATACAACAACTCAACGCATGATTAGTAGGCGAGGTGTTAACAAAGGAGGATGCAAGCTGGTGGATTATCTAGATCACAAGCTCCATCACCAAGACGCATGGACGGCAAGTCGCCTGTAGGTTATTTCACATTTTAAATGCCTGAAATTATTTCTTAATAGCATGCAGTCTAGTTAGCTATCTAGATAGAAAGTTGAACAACAATCTGGGCCGGGAGATGTATACGGTGGGTGTTGATCTAGGGTGAATGAAGTGTCTATCTATTGGAACGATTCAGAACTATAGTCTACAACAACACGTTTCAACATCCGAAAAACTACCAACATGTTTTGTGCAGCGGGCTGGATGACAAGCTGGACGTCGAGCTAGACGTGCTATGCACAAGGCAAGATGAATACATTTTTGTTATTAACTTGTCCCAAAAAATAGTATAATCTGCAAAAAAATATATAAATTAATTAATACATCAAATGTACTTTAATAATGTCAATTTTAATTAATAAAACCATAAAAATGATAATAATAAATAGATTTCATATAAACCTTAAATTCATACATACCTGAGCTGAATAGTGATCTGCGTGACTTAAAATATATAGAAATATAATAAAACACATGTTTAAATGAGTAATTTAATCGTAAAAAATGATAACAATTCTAGGATCAACAAGGATGATGTGGGAAAAAAACAAGGCAATTACTCATAGACGAGCTTTTCATGTTTGTCTTAAAACTGCTGTAAAGCAAGGAAACTTTCAGAAAAAGTAGAACTGTGCTTTTACAAACTAGGAATAAAAGTAGACATGCTAAAAATGTTTCCAGGATGATTCCAAAGTTCTCCATGACCTAGTTTTAGCAAGTGTTGACTTCTAGGTGCATGTGGAAGCTAACTAGCATAGTGAGGAATCTAGGAATCTAGGAATAAGACAAAAATGATTAATTAATGTCAAATATGGGTAACTATGGGTTGATTATTCTAACACCCCCCCTTAAGCCTAAATTTATGAGTAAATATCATAAAACTATAGGTCCTAGCAATAAGGCTTAGTCACCCTTTACATACTAATACAACGAAGGAAAGAGGCAAAACCCAGTGGGAAAATCCTCCCTTAAACATGGGCAGGAAACAAAATTTTGGAGATCTTGTTATCAATCATACTTCATCACATGATCATCAATCTCTAGTAGTGATTTTATATTACTGAAGGTCTCCTCACAAAATACTTTGGTGAAGATATTTGCTACTTCCTCTGAAGATGCGCAATAGAGTAGAGCAATGGTACCATCATGCACAAGCTCCCTGATATAGTGCATATGGATCTCAATGTGCTTGGTTCTCTGTATTTGAACTAGATCAATGGATATTTGAATGGTTCTTTGATTGTCACAATAGATTATTGTTGAAAACTCATATTCGAAACCACATTCTCCAAGTATCCCCTCTAACCGCAAACATTGAGTAGATGAATTCACAACTCCTCTATACTCTGCCTTTGTAGATGAGAGTGCTATGGAACTATGCTTCTTAATTAACCAGCTAAGTGGTCTTTATACAAGCATGAATACATATCCTAAAGTAGACTTTCGATCTGTGTTGTCACTGGCCCAATCACTGTCAGTAAATCCAACTACCTCTAAGTCATATTTTTCTTTATAGAAAATCCCATGAGTCCTTGTTCCATGAAAAATGTTTAGGATCCTCTTGGATGCTCTCCAATGGATCTCATGAGGCTGATCCATGTATCTTGAAGCCACACTAATTGCATAAAAAAGTCAGTTTGAGTATGTGTAAGATAAAGAAAACACCCAATCAACTACCTATACAATGTATTATTTACCAAAGGAGAAGCACTTGCTTCCTCAAGCTTAACTCCTAAAAGGAATGGAGTCTTGCTTGTATTACAATATTTCATTCTGAACTTATTGAGAAGATATGAATCATACTTGGACTGATGAACTTTGATTCCATGTTGGGATTGAGCAATTTTAAGACCCAAGAATTGGCTCAACAATCCCAAATCTGTCATGGAAAAGGCATGGTTTATTGCATCCTTCAAGGAGGCAATCTCTTTCTTTGAACTTCCTGTAATCAGTAGGTAATATGAATATAAAAAAATGATCATTATATAACCATGAATCATCTTCAAATAGACATTTGTATCATACTTGCATCGAACAATACTTAGTGACAACAGAAATCCATCAATCTTGGCATACCAAGACCTGGGGGCTTGCTTTAGCCCATACAATGATTTATTTAACCTTCACACTAAATATGTATTAGAAACAAAACCTTCTAGTTTCTTCATATAAATATCTTCATTCATATCTCTATTTAGAAAGGAACACTTCACATCCATGTGATGTACCTCCCATTGCCTTAAAGTTGCAATGACTAGAGCTAGTATTATGGAGTCCATCTTTGCCATAGGTGCAAAGGTCTCATTGTAATCAATACCATGTACTTGAGAGTATCCCTTGGCTAGAAATATTTCCTTCTATTTCAAATGTGAACCATCAGCAGCAAACTTAGTTTTAAGATCCACTTACACTTTACTAGCTTCCTCCCTTGGGAAGGTCAACTAGTTCCCATGTGCTGTTCTTCTAGAGGGAGTTGAATTCTTATTTCATGGTGTTTTCCATATTGTATCATGTGCTACATATTCATATGTTTGAGGATCAATATTCAACCATTAAATAACACTTCTTGACAATGAGTGGATATTTCACACAAAGGGTACTCTCAACTTTGAGATCTAGTCCTTCTAGTGTCACTAAGATTCCCAACTAGTTCCCTAGCTGCATGAAGGGTCCTTGCTAATTATTTTGGTATTGTAGGAATATGAGGATCTGTGCAATTAAATCATCATTATCATACATATCAAAATCTGAAAACTCATTAGTCTCTTCACTTACAATCAGTGGCTGTGGTGGTGAAGAGGACTCTCCAACTTCAACATGGCTCTTCTTCGAATTGAACACTTATTTCAATGAAAGATTTATTAGTGCTCTAGTTGATCATCTTGTACCCTTTTCAATATTCATAATACCCAACAAATAGGCACTCTTGTCTTTGTGGTTGCAAAGCCTTCCTCTTTTCAGTTGGAATTGTATCCCAAGCCTTTGAGCCAAAAATTCTGAAATGGGTCACATCTGACTTGTGCCCACTCCAAGATTCGAAAGGAGTAATACCATCAAGATTCTTATGTGGCACCCTATTTTGGATATAGGATGCACATTTTATATCCTCAACCCAAAACTTTGTTGGAAAATATTTATCCTTCATCATGCAAGTTGCCATCTCCTTGAGTGATTTGTTCTTTCTCTTAGCAACACCATTTTGTTGTGGTGTGTAAGGAATAGAATGTTTCATATAGATTCCTACATATTTATAGTAATGGATGAAATCATACTTGACATACTCACCACCATTGTCAGATCTGGGGATCTTGAGTCTCCTCTGAGACTGGTTCTCAACCAAGTCTCTAAAGACCTTGAAGAGGTCAAAAACTTTAGACTTGTGCTTTAGTAAGTAGACCCAAAAATACTTGGAAAAGTCATGTATGAAGGTGACTGCATATTTGGCTTGAATCATGGACATATAAGGGAATGTACCAGAAATGTCACTGTGGATTAACTCAGGGGTGCAGAGGTTCTCTCATGACTAGCTCTC
The DNA here is from genome assembly GCA_001517045.1 of Pseudotsuga menziesii. NCBI lineage: Eukaryota > Viridiplantae > Streptophyta > Pinopsida > Pinales > Pinaceae > Pseudotsuga > Pseudotsuga menziesii. Next base: position 74,368 of record LPNX010619168.1, read on the forward strand.
TCATATTTGTGCTCTGGGTGTTTTCCAAGGATAGAACCTTAATAGACTCCCTTAAAAAAATTGATCTTTGGTAACCCTATGAACATATCTTTGTCACTCAAATAAGAAAGATAATTATAGTTAAGATAGCCAAATCTCTCATGCCAAGGCTTGCTTGCCTCATTAGCATGGGTGAAAAGAGAAGAGGGGTTTGGGTATGGTAGAAAATGGGAAAAATTGTATACCTTCGAAGTGTGATCCACATCACCTTTTTATATGAATTTACCATTCAAAATATCTGAGATTTCAACTTCATTTGGGGAGAAGATGAATTTATTTGGAGACCCAGTGTGATTCATCTGATACACTGACAAGAGATTAGAGGAAATACTTGGAGCATACAACACTTTATTGAAATTACCATGGTCAAGATCAATCCTACCCTTCCCCATACTGTCAGTCAGAGAGTTATCTCCCAAAAATATTGGTGGACCTTTCGACATGTCAAGAGAGGAGAAGACCTACCTTATCGAAACCATATGTCTGGAACCTCCATAATGAATGATGAAGCTAGGTGAGCTTGAGGTGCTAGCAACTAAGGCATGTACTCTCTCCTTGTCTTATGAATTTGATCCTCCTTCCCTCTTCTTTGAGAAATTAGGAAGGGAGATGTTGTTCTTCTCCAGGAGTTCGGTCAACATGTCAATTTTCTTTTTCATAGAAGAGCTCTCGAGATGATATCCCTTACTGTAGTATGTGCACTTTATCGTTTCTCCTCTGTTCTTCTTCTTTTGGAAGTTCTTCTTGTAGCGTGAGGGCTCCTATTGAGACTTTGACTTGTCTCTCTTTTGCTTAGGTGGATTTTTAGCTTTTTTCTTTCTTTCCAAATCCACGTTTAAATATCTAGCAACCAAATATTGGTATTTGCAAGGTTTGATGGTGCCCATTATTACCAATTTATCTTGCTCCTGGGTGAGGGATTCCATGAACTCAGCAAGACTAGGCATCTTCCAGGTTCAAGCTGACAATTTGGTGGCATGGAAGGTCGAAACAAACACTGAATAATCAAGACCAAGCTTAGAGAGTATGGTCAACACTAGTTTATATTCCTTCTTTTCAATCCCACACAGTTTTAGCTGCAAAACAAGGGCCTTAAACTTGGAAAAGTAGAGTTGCAATGATTCAAAGCTACTGGGACTCAAGGAGATCAATTCATTCTCAATTTGATGTCCTCTCATCTCATATGTATTTCAAAAAATATCTTCAAGCTTCTGTGAAACCTCATTAGGTGATGTTAATGAATCAAGATGAAAGAGGAGGTCTCTTGAAATGCTCAAGCACAAAAGACTGTAGGCCTCATCCCTCTTGTTGTACCATATAATTTTATCTACAGCTACATTGGGCTCTACCTCAGTTTCCATGGTAAACCTGTAGATAAATTTTGATCTCAAAATTATCTCCATCTCATCTTTCCATTCGAAGAAATTGAATGGAGTTAAGATGATCCTTTGAGATTGTTCCATATCTCAGCAACTGTGCCCTCTAGTTAGTAGAATGCGCTCCCAGTCAGTGATGTCGAACCTGCAATAAAAATTTGAAAGGAGAGAAATTGATCTATAAAGGATATGATACCATGTGGAAATTGAATCCATGTGATAGAACAATTACACTCACAAAATTGCTAATCAAACATGCAAAATTCACACAAAAGGATATTGAAATTGGAGCACAACTTAATCCTATATTAAATAAGTGTAAATTAGCCAAAAATAGGAAGTAATAGGCTGCTAAAATATACAATTACATCAGAGTTTTGAAATCATAATTTTTCTATTCGAATTGGTCAAAAATAGGCTTGCTAAAACTAGTCAAATCCCCCATAGGTGCAAGAAATACTTTCCAAATATATGAAGATGCTCACGAATTGGATAAATCATATAGGAAAGATAATAAGTGATGGAAATATATCAGATCCATTCTTTTTTTTGGCTAAAAGGAAGGAGGATGATGTGGGAAAAAAACAATCCAGTTTCTCCTAGACTAGCTTTTCCTTTTTTCCTTAAAAATGTTGTAAAGTAAGGTAGCTTTCAGAAAAAAAGTAGAAATACACTTTTAAAAACTAGGAATAAAAGAATACATGAAAAAAAAATTTCCAGGATGATTCCAAAGTGCTCCATGACCCGTTTTTAGCATGTGTTGACTTCTAGGTGCATGTGGAAGCCAACTAGCATAGTGAGGAATCTAGGAATCTGGGAATAAGACAAAAATGATTAATTAATGTAAAATATGGGTAAATATGGGTTGATTATTATAACAATGATGTCCTTAGATACCATCAACTTGAATACATGTATTCATTCTTATGACAAGACAATAGAGAAGAAGGACAAAAATCCTTCTTCCGAGAAAGTTCCTTCTACTAGTTACCCTCCATGTTCGTCTAATTGCCCTCTTGTCATCGAAAAACCTAATCTTGATTCGATTTTATGACCACCTAAGGCTACCCTCAAGAAGGCTATTTTTAATCCCAATGCCCAAGCTGCACAGTTCTACAATGTAGTTGAAGATTTGGCTTAGGAACCCTATGCAATGTATACCATGGAGGTACTCCAAAGCTGTCCAACGCAGTGTAAAAAACTGTTAATAGATTTGAAGGCATTAGAACCATATAACATGAACCTAATCCATTTCAATGTGGAGAACTATAAATCCATATTACCTCACCAAATTGCATTTCAAATTGCTTCTAGAGTAGTTGGTAGAAAGGTCCATTGGACCATTCTAGATGAGGGAGCTTCAACCTCAGTTTTGTCTATATCCTATTGGAGAGCCATTGGTTCTCCTGAACTTACAAAGTCACCTATGACCTTAAAATCATTTTATGGATGAGGTTTCTATCCTCATGGTCTGTTACCAACCCTTTTAGTCGAGCTTGGGGGAAATACTGTTTCCATTCAAGTGGAAGTAGTCGATGCCCCGTTAGACTATAAGCTTCCATTATGGAGAAACCAGTTCTATGCTATGATTGTCGTCGCTTCGATAGTATTTCAAAATCTCCAATTTCCTCATTTGGGGAAGATTGTAACTATCGATCAACTCGACTTATGTTCACCATATGTTACTACTCCCACCACAAATATCATCCCTATGCTAGGTCAGTTCCCTCCTCCTTACTAGTCGATTGGGGTAGGTATGCTGAAGGATTCAACCCTTATGGGAGTGTTTCCTTCACCCCCTCCTAGTATAGAATTAGCAACCATGAACATGATTTTTACAACTGGTTATATTCCTAAAGGAAAAGAAGTTGTTTAGTCATCCTCTCTTGGCCCTTATGAAGCACTTTACGATGTTGCACAATCTACTTTTGATGTCCATTATGATGATATTCATCTACTGGCTTCGGATCCTTACCACCTGCCCTATTGGCTAGAACCATCCCTCCCTACTCTATAATATCTCTCCCAAAATTTTCCTTCAGACAAGTCCATCATGAAGATTATGAGTACGGATGAACCCGTATGGGAAGTTCACCATCACAGATATTGTTTTCTTCCTAATGCTAGTTCGATATATTTTTACCTCGTATCTCTTATCAATACTGATATTGTCACCAATCCATAAAAACATGTATTGTTGAAAGACAGATTCCGAAGGTAATCTTTGTAAAATCACTAAAACAACCCCTATTGACATATAATTCAAGCTCAAAACTGTTGAGCACGTCCATGTAGGACATAACTGCTCGACAGATGAAAATGAAAGTTATAGAGCTCTTTTCAAATAATTTCGTGATATTTTTGTTTGGACGTATGAGGAGATGCCTGGGATTGATCCATCAATTATTGTACATGAGATTAGAACCTATCCCACGAAAAAACCTGTTCGACAAAAAATACGTCAAGTTCCATCCTAGGAAGGTTGTGGCTATTAAAGGTGAAGTGGAAAAAATTCTGAAGGCAGGGTTTGTTTATCTCATACCACTAAAAGAATGGGTATCTAATATTGTCCCTGTGAATAAGAGGCAGGGCACTATTAGAGTCTGTATCGAATTTTGAAACTTAAATAAGGCTTGTCCTAAGGACACTATCCCTACTCCACATATCGATCATATCATCGATAACTTTGCTGGGAGCATCATCTTCTCTTTCATGAATGGCTTTTCTAGCTACAATCAGATAGATATTCTTTCTGGTAATCAACATAAAATGACATTCATTTTCCCATGGGTAACCTTCACATATCGGAATTTACATTTTGGCCTAAAAAATGCTAGAGTTGCATTCCAGCGAGCCATTTCTTATGCCTTTCACGATATCAAGCACATCATGGAGCCGTACCTTGATGATCTCCCTGCTCATTCACAGCAACAGGAATACCATCTAGGGAACATTAGAGACATTTTAATTAGGTGTCGTCATTATAATATACGGCTAAATCCACACAAATGTGTATTTTGTGTTGAGACTAGATGCCTTCTTGGATTCGTGGTTTCCAAAGATGGCATCTAGATTGATCCTTTGAAAATTGTTGCTATCTTGGCCTTACCCACCATGACAAACATTATTGAGCTCCAAAGTTTGCAAGGGAAGGAAAACTTTCTTCATCGTTTCTTATGCAACTTCATAGAGAAAATGCACTATTATATGTGTCTCCTGAAGAAGGACACTCCATTCTTTTGGGATTACCAGGCCCAACGAGCTTTTGATAATCTAAAGCATGCTCTGACCCATTCACCCGTGATACACTCCCCAGATTACTCAAAATAATTTATGTTGTACGTTTCCACCTCCCCTACTACCATTGCAATGGTTCTAGCGTAGGACAATCCCAACAGCAAAGAACACATGATATATTACCCGAGTAAGAGTATCATTGACTTTGAAACCCATTACTCGTGTGTAGAGAAGTTAGCTCTGGCTACGATCATTGATGTACAAAATTTTTGTCATTACATTCTACTTCGCACCACAACTATACTCGTAGATAAAAACCCTATGTACTACATTTTGACTCATCAGGTACTAGGGGAAAAGTATTCCTATTGTATTGTTATCTTATAGGAATTTGATCTTGAGATCACTAAGGCTACTTCGAAAGAAATCCTTGGTTTTCGCGGAGTTGGTGTGTGACCTTCCCTATTATTTGACAGAAACTAAGCCCAATGATTCATTTTTGGATATTTTTGTTCTTGATAAGCACAACTGATCCATGGTATGGAGATTTGATTATCTATCTCTAGACACAGAGATTTCATCCTGACATATCTCGTGACGATTGTCCTCGTATCCGTTACCATGCAAAGTACTATCTAATTTTGAATGATACATTGTACCGACGTGGTATCGATTTCATCCTTCGACAGTGCCTTACACATGAATAGGCTGAAAAGGTTTTGAATGATTGCCACTCTGGAGCATGTGGTGTTCATATTTACAGGATGGCTACAGCCCAGAAAATCCTTTGCACTAGGTACTTCTTGCCTTCGACCTTTAAATATTGTCATGAAGCGGTTAAGAAATTCCCACCCTGTCAACACTTTTATCCAAAAAAGCACACCCATTCTGCTCCTTTACACCCCGTCATTGCAGTTGGCCCTTTTGCAAAGTGGGGTATTGATTTTATGCATTGTAAGCCTACCTCAGCTGGGAGGCATGGTTACATCATTGTAGCTGTGGATTATTTCAAAAAATGGGTTGAGACAATACCTACACATGAAGAGGATGGTAAGACTACGTTCCTCTTTTTTATTCAACCATGTGATAGCTAGGTTTGGAGTCTCGCAAGCTATAGTCATTGACCATAGATCTCATTTCCAAAATTAGATGATGGCTGAGATGAGTGCTAAGCTGGGTTTTCACCATGAAAACTCAACTCTGTATTACCCGTAGGCTAATGGTTAGGTCAAGGCCATTAACAAAGTTTTGAAAACTATGCTGCGTAGGATGGTTGTAGAGCACAAATACAACTGGCACTTGACTCTCTTTTTCACATTTTGGGATTATAGGACTTTGGTAAAAACAACAACAGGTTTCACACCCTTTCAGTTGGTTTATGGACTAGAAGCTTTCCTCCCTATCGAGTGTAAAATCCCGTCACTTAAACTCGTAGTAGAACTCCTCCGAAACACTTCCACCGAGGAAGAGAGATTTTTGTACTTGACCAACCTTGATGAAAGTAGGAGAGATGTTTCCTTGGCTAACGAGGCACACAAAAAATACGTCAAGGCTTAGTATGACAAGTCTTTTCAACCTTGTGTTTTCAATGAAGGTTACCTAGTCCTCACTTATGATCAGAGACATGATAAACTAGGGAACAGAAAGTTTTAATCCATGTGGTATGGTCCCTTTGTCGTTAGTAAGGTCTTAGATAAAGGGGATTATGAGCTCATAGATTATGACGGGATACCCTTCGGGAAACCTCGCAATGGGTTGTACCTGAATACATACTTTGCTTAAGACATATATGTATGGTACCTTGTATATATGTATATTTGGATTTCAGTGTGTTTTTTCATTTTCAATATGGTTTTGAGTTTGATGTCCATATTGTTTATACCATGTTTTGGTTATGCAGATTGGATGGATTTCTATGGTTTTGCTGATGGTGCATGTCGTCATACCTTGAAACTTGCTTCATGTTCTTGGGTGTTGTATTATGTAGCTCATGGCTTAGTCAGCTCGGGAAAATTTTGTATTGGTCCGGCTACTAATAACATCGTTGAGTATCAGGAAGTGATAGGTTTACTCACCGAGGCTGCATCTCAGGACATTCATCATTTGGTGGTATTTATGGAATCTTAGCTAGTGGTTTATCACATAAATCATATTTACACTATCAGGAACCCTACACTTCTCCACCTCTTTCAGAGAGTGCGTTTGTTAAAAAGGTCTTTCGATTCCATCACTTACAAACATATCCCTAGGTCTGATAACACGATTGCTGATTCATTGGAAAATTACATTCTAGACTGGTATATTTCCCATTCATAACTTTTAAAAATTAAACATGGTGAGTCATAAAGTAAAATAAAAAGTAGAAGACACATAAAACTCATATAAATATGATTCATCCACTTGAAACACATGTAAACACCGTAACTGAGTCTGTATATATAAAAAGTGTTTTTACAAAAAATATGGTCACGAGACCTCATTTGGAGCACTGTGGATTTTAGGCATACAAAATGATACAAAAATCCTGAAGCTATCTAGCTTTTAGGGATACATCATGTAGACCACTCTAATGGTGCTCATGGTAGCACATAATGGCCCTTGCTACCCTATGTAGCAAGCGACTAAAGTGACCTGATAACTCCCACAGTATGTCTCTGAAATCTCTTAGGGAGGTCATCTATAGTAGCATCCGGGATATCCAGATTCACTTGATCCAAGTTCTCCTCCAGCTCTATGAGCTCATCATCATCTCTATGGACAAAGCAAGCTCCTGCTCGCCTATCCATTGTGGAGGATCCCCTAGGCCTTGCATCATCGACATCTGTATGAAAACATTAGGTCTTGTTATCATCCATAAAATTCATAAAACATAAAAACATAAAAACATAATCAATATATTGGGTATTTATTCTTACCAATGTGACCCCCTAAGCGCCAAGTGGTAGTGGTAGATCCGGATCCCCTCGAAAGTCGGTCCCTGCATAGGCATAGTCCTCAATCATGATGATCTGATCACCCAACCAACAGAAGAAGGGAGCCTTGAATTTTACCTTGGCCCCGCCATCTCCTATGTGAGCCATGATCTCCACCCACTGCAGCATGCAGGGGTCCCTAGCTCTAAGCTTCATAAATACCACCTAGGGCCTCAAGAGAGGTAACCTCTCAAAGAAGAAGCATGCTAGGATGGTCCTGTACCCAAACTATTTCAACTCTCCTTACTGACATTTCTTCAACTGATCTTTGAACACAGGTAGTAATGCCTTGGCCCATTTGAATACCGTGGGTGCCATGGCCTCAAAGGAATACATCATATGTGCTTGGGATTCTTGGTGGGGACCTTGGATCCCTGCCACCCTCTGCATAGTAAGTAGAACGGTCCAAAGCGGTAGATCCCTCACAGCCTTGATTGGGATATTCTTACCTGACATCTTTGTCCCTAAATAGCAGTGACGAACGATAAGCTCATGTGTAGTAATTTCCCCTCCTCAAGAACCACTCAGAGAAATAGGTGCTCCTCATCTAGATAGCCCTATCAAGAAATAATTATCCTCTACCTCCATAGTCACATTATGGTGTCCCGCCTCAAAGTACTATTGTTCTGGATTCCACATTTGTAGGATGTACTCCAGTAATCATGCATGTGAAAGCATGCTAGGATTGTGAAAGAATTTTAAGAGGCCACAACCTCATAGGGAAGCTATGCAACCGGCATAACTTGTGGCATGGGAATTGTTATCATCATGTTGTCTCTCCTTTCAGATCACCATTTTTTACCAAATGACCTCTCAAAAATAATTAATGAGCCATTTAGAAACATATTTAACCATTGAATTTGCTCAAAGATTTTTAATTTGACTAGGGCTTGTGTTTTTGGGGCATCACGGTCAGGACCACACCTGTCTCCTTAGAACAAAGCAGTTCCACTACCCGAGCAAGACTGAAAAAGCATGGTTCTTATCGGGCACCACTCTTCCTATGAAGGCCAGAAGCGATACTTGACATCCATTTTTTAGGTTTTCCCTTAAGGCCCCCAAAATAAATAAAAATAAAAATGGAAACCATGGAATTGAAGAGGGGGTCTCTAGCTCTTACTTGGATCTGACGGCTCAGAAAATGGACAGGTGATGGCTCCGCAATCTCTGACTGAAATCTGCACTCCAATTCTCCCAAAATGCTCTCCAAGGTTTAGTAAATGGTAAATGAAATTTTTTTTACTATTTACTCTGGTTTTTATAAAATATTTTTAGGATTTTATATTATTTTAAATGTTTTTTAAATCTGTTTCATTAAGAATACCCTTTATATAGTTTATAAAAGTCAATTTTAAATGTTTTTGGGAGACTAATGGCCTCTTTAAAGTTTTACAAGGATAAAAATGAACAGTATTGTCTATGGGGGAGTTTATTTTTTGAATTTTTCATACTTCTGAAAAATGGAAAAGTTCCCTGAGCACTCATTTTGACACTTTGATCATGCTCGCTAAACCTATTATCAAATTCCCAAGTCTTTTTCTGATTCTTTTCAGGCTTGTAAAAACCATTCATCGTGAAAAGAAACATAATGGAGTATTCTTTAAATTCTTTTCAGACTCTCTAATTGTGAACAGATTTTCGAGTGAACTTGTCTTCTTCACACTCATAAAAGTACTTGAAGAGGCATCTTTCCGATGATATTTTATCTCTTTTTCAGTTCAAATTGACTAGTTACAAAAAAGGACCCTTTGGATTCTTCTTCTTTCTTCATTCAGACTCTCTAAACATGAACAATACCGAGTTAACTTTCATTGGACTCGTTAAACCAAACACTGAGAGACCATTTTTTGGGAATGAACCCCTCCTTTCTTAGGTTCGTGAAACATATGAGAATCGACTTGTCTTCAGATGAGCTAGGACGAGTGTTTGTTACCCTCATTGAACTCGTAAAAATGAAAAGAGGCACTCATCAATCATTATGGGGAAATTAAGGGAAGGGAATCAATTCATTTTGCAAAGAAAATGGTAGTTTGTAGTCACCTTTGAACATGGCACTTGTTTGCGTTTCATTCAGTCAATTGGGTAATCAGCTTATCTCCAAGTCGATCCACTTTCATGATTCATGTCACTCCTTTGATTATTTTAAACAATGCATTGTCACATTGTACTACGCCTCGTCAAGTCAATTCTTCCAATTCTTTTGTCGTGTCGCCTGATGTTCAAAGAGAAGTTGAAATTTTACCTCTACAGTCAAAACATCTTTTGTGTCGGTACCTTTTGAGTCAGTCTTATGGTTACATCATCTACAACATTCCATAACTTTGTTTCGATTTTTCGTGTCATCGATGTGGGATTTATCATGGCCCTCCTTCGATGAGACTATTCCTATCGACATCAACTCATCATCTGGGAATTATTCTTAGAAACAAGTTTAGTACCTTGAGATCTGTATGCCTTAATGACAGATTCTCTCACTCTCGACATAGGTTCACATCATTGGCCTTTGATCAATATACTTGACTAAGTGTTCAATGTTAAATTTTCATATGCTTAGCTAAGACATTAGTATTTCATTTCATTTTCATAACAAAAGCATATAAATAGGATCACTGAAAGAAACAACATCACAAGAACAACACAGATTTATCCTGGGAAAACCCTAAAGGGAAAAACCTAGCAAAAGCTTCCTCAATATAGATGCCCCAAAAACGTAAAAGATAAAACCAGGAAGGAGATCAAAGCCTGATCCTCCTCCTTCTCCTGCTACTCTTCTCTTCTCCACTAATGTTTTATACAAGTGAGAATGTGTACTCCAAATGAGGAGCGCTACACCTCTATTTATATTCATCTGTTCACTTAAGTTAACTCATCTGACATGTAGGCTCGAGTTAAATAATGTAGGCTTGAGTTACACATGTAGGCTCAAGTAACCACATTGGGGTGCTAATGACCCACCTTTACAATTAGAGGGGACTACCTCATGACTCTTATTAGTTCTTTCGATTAGGAGCATTGGGGTACAAATTAATACAAGTGGTTCTCCCGATAGGACCATCAGGGACCACAAAAAGATACATATAGAATATTCTTCAAAGTTACAATATTTCAACACTCCCCCTTAACAAGAAGGGTATTCTATAACAACATCATCAACAAAAATAATAGGAGAGAGAGAGATGTGACATCATCAACATCATCAAGGTAACACATCTATAAATCATTGGAAGCTTTTCAACATCATGTAGTCTTCATCTTGAATATTCAGTCTTCATCATCATTAATACTTTGACCGCTTCAATCAGCAACATCTTCAGCACTTTGACCTTTTGATTAGCAACATCATCTTCAGCACTTTGACCTTTTGATCAGCAACATCATCTTCAGCACTTTGACCTTTCGATCAACAACATCATCTTTAGCACTTTGACCTTTCGATCAGTAACATCTTTAGCACTTTGACCTTTCGATCAGCAACATCTTCTTCAGCACTTTGAAATTTCGATTAGCAACATCTTCTTCAGCACTTTGACCTTTCGATCAGAAACATCATCTTCAGAAACATCATCATCATCACACTCTGATCTTTCAATTAGAAACCTCATCATCTTTAGTAACAACCTACAAATCACAGTACAAAGACAAAGAACTCTTTGGATCTCTTTTGGACTTATAGTCCAGGGATGATGGAATCCTACCACGTTCTCGAGTACCGAAGTCACCGGATCCATTCTAAACCGAATTTCAAGGATGATACAATCCTAACCGAAGTCACCAGAACCATTTTGAACTGAGGTTCACGGATCATACAATCCTACCACATTCTCAATGACCGAATTCATCGGATCCATTCTGAACTGAGGTTCACAGTTGATACAATTCCACCACATTCTCGATGACCAAAGTCACCAGATCCATTCTAAAATGAGGTTCATGGATGATACAATCCTACCACATTCTTGATGACCGAAGTCACTGGATCCATTCTGAACTGAGGTTCACGGATGATACAATCCTACCACATTCTCGATGACCAAAGTCACCGGATCCATTTTGAACCGAGGTTCATGGATGATACAATCCTACCACATTCTCGATGACCGAAGTCATCGGATCCATTCTGAACCGAGGTTCACAGATGATACAATCCTACCACATTCTCGATGACTGAAGTCACTGGATCCATTTTGAACCGAGGTTGACAGATGATACAATCCTACCACATTCTCAATGACCGAAGTCATCAGATCCATTCTGAACCGGGGTTCACGGATGATACAATCCTACCACATTCTCGATGACCGAAGTCACCAGATCCATTTTGAACCGAGGTTCATGGATGATACAATCCTACCACTATCTCGGTGACCGAAGTCACTGGATCCATTCTAGACATATGTCCCAGGATGATACAATCACCGGATCACTTTAGGGAAAGTTCCCAGGGATGATACAATCCCGCCACATTGTCGAGGATGGAAGTATCTGGATCACATTAGGGAAAGTGCCCAGGGATAATACAATCCCATTGCATTCTCAAGGATCAAAGTCTCCAGATCACTTTAGGGCAAGTGCCCAGGGATGATACAATCCCACTACAACATCACTATTCCCCCTTTCAGGGAAGGTCTTTCCGAACCACACCAAGATTGTCTCGAAAGTGTTTGAACTTTACTCGAGATAGAGGCTTTGTCAGCACATCAGTAACTTGTTCATCAGTACTCACATAGTGGAGCTTTATGGCTCCCTTCTGCACCATATCTTGAATGTAGAAATACCTGATTTCTATGTGCTTCAATATGTCATGAAATACTGGGTTCTCTATCATATTTATACAACTTTGATTGTCACATAGTATCATGATAGTATCCAACTCTAGGTTTAATAATCCTGACATCAGCTTCCGAAGCCATATGGCTTCACAACTAGTAGAGAAAGATGCTATGTATTCTGCTTCGGCTGTGCTTAGAGCAACACTGGACTGTTTTCAGCAAAACCATGAAATCATAAAAGATCCCAAACTATAACATCCACCTGATGTGCTTTTTCTATATGAGATACTTCCATTCCAATCTGCATCTGTATAGCCATACAATATATACTCATGGCTACCATCATAGTATAGACAAAAATCTATAGTCCCTTTCAGATATCTCATCACATGTTTTGCAGCTACCAAGTGAACCCGTCTAGGTTGAACTAGATATTGAATTAAGGTGTTCATAGCAAAACAAATGTCTGGTCTGGTATTTGTTAAGTACATCAATGACCCAATGATCCGTTTGTAATGAGTTACATCCACTAACTCTGATGAGTCATTGGCTAACAGCTTTAGGTTGGAATCCATGGGAGTAGCCATGGATTTGCATTCCAACATATTGAATCTTTTCAATATCTCTACTGCATACTTTCCCTAGTTGAGAAATATTTCTTCTGAACTTTGCCATACTTCCAAACCTAGGAAATAATGCATTAACCCAAGGTCTTGCATCTCAAATTCTTCTGCTAGTTTCTTCTTGCTTTCCATAATCTGTCTCATTTCCTATCAAGAATAAGTCATTTACATATAGTAGTAGGATGACAGGTTCATCTTCTACAACTTTGAGGTAAAGGTTGGGATCAACTTTACTCTTGGTAAAGCCCATGTTCGACAGGAAACTATCTATCCTTCCATACCAATCTCGAGGATCTTGTTTTAGGCCATACAGGGCCTTCTTCAACTTGCATATGTGAGTATGTCTATCTTCAACTTAAAACCCTTGTGGCTGCTCTATGTATACTTCTTCTTCAATCACACCATTCGGGAAGGATGTCTTCACATCAATCTAGTATAAGTTCCACTTCATCATGGATGCAAGTTCCATGATAGCTCTAATCGAAGTATACCGTGCTACTAGGGAAAATGTCTCTTCATAATCAATTCCCTCTTTCTGAGAGAACCCTTTGGCCACAAATCTTGCTTTATACTTCTCAATACTTCCGTCAGCTGCATGATTTATTTTCTATATCCATTTGGAGGATACTATACTCTTTCCTTCTGTTTTGGGAACTATATCCCATACATCATTCTTCATTATTGACTGGTATTCTTCAGTCATTGCTTCTACCCATTCCTTGTTTTGTATGGATTCTTCATAGTTTGTAGGTTCTTGATCTACCAGATCACACATCAAGGCTACGTAGTTGGTAAAGGTATTAAGTTTATTTCTTTCCCTTATGGAGCCTTCAGAAGCTCCATATCTTTCTGCCTCTTGTATAATTTCTCTTGTCCAAGCAGGATTTCTCTTTCTTGATATCTCCATAACAAGAGGTTCTTGAGGTTCTGTCATGTCATGTTCTTCAGGAGCTTCATCATCAGGGAGACACGTAGTTTCTTTATTTCTAAGAGGTGTCTCTTCTTCATTCACTTATTCATGTTGGCACTTCCTGGATATCTCAAGGGCTACCTCTTCATCAAATGTCACATCTCGACTGATTTCCAGGTGATGGAATCCAGGAATGTAAATTCTGAATGATTTGGATACTTCACAATATCCAACAAATATCCTCTTCTTTCTCGAAGGGTATAACTTGGTTCTTTTCTCTTTTGGTATATGAATATATACTGGACAACCAAATATCTTGAGGTAACTTACCTTAGGCTTCTTTCCTGTGAACATCTCTTCTGGAGTCTTGAACCCAAGAGCACTATGAGATATTCTATTCTGTACATATACAGTGGTTCTTGCTGCTTCTTCCCATAGATGCATTGGAAGATCTTGATCATATATCATTGTCTTCACTGCCTCCATGATAGTTCTGTTCTTTCTTTCCACAACCCCATTCTGTTGAGGATTGTAGGGACTAGTTAGTTTCGTCTTGATTCTAGCATCTTTGCAAAAATCCTCAAACTCTTTTGAGGTATATTCTCCTCCATTGTCTGAACAAAGTGTCCTTATTTTCTTGTTTGAAAGATTCTCTATCAAGGCTTTGAACTCCTTGAATTTCCCAAACACTTCACTCTTTGCTTTGAAGATGTATATCCAAGTCTTTCTTGAAAAATCATCAATAAATGTGATATAATATTCAAATCCACTTAAGGATGTAGAATACATTGGACCACAAACATCTGAATGAATCAATTCCAACGTACCTTTTGTTTTAGTTTCACTTTTCAGAAATGGATTCTTGATGTTCTTTCCCTTCGTACACCCTTTGCAAATGCCTTCATGCTTGATCTTCATATCTGGTAATCCCGTCACTACCTTATTTACATGAGGTAGAGATTTGTAATTAATGTGGGCAAGCCTTCTATGCCATATTTCACTAGGGTTAGTGGACTCATGAACAAGGGTTGATTCTGAGTGCCCCTTGAGTTTATACAAACCTTTTTCTTCTTCACTAATGATGATTGCATCTTCAACATTCTTTCCTTTAGGCCACATGAGTTCTTGGCCATCTATGAAGGACACTCTAAATCCTTTCTTATCTAAAGCTAAGATAGAAAGTAAGTTATTCTTTAAACCAGGTACATACAATACATCTTTCATCTTTAGAGGATTACCTGAATCAAGTTTGTAGCTTGCTTCACCAACTCCTTTGATCGGATATTGATAGTCATATCCTAGGGATACTTTCTGAGGAGAGCTTATTTCTTCAAGTTTGGACAGAGTTCTCTTTTGTCCCTTCATGTGCTTTGAAGCACCACTATCAATAAGCCAAGTGTCTTCTCCAGGTGTTACAGACCCAGAGAGTGTAGAGAATAGTACATACTCTTCTACATCTTCTTCTCTTATTTGCTTTCTTGGAGTTCCTTCTTCTTCTTCTTCATCATCTTCATCTTCCGCTAGATGAGCATGATATATTTTGTTGTTTTTGATCCTCTTCTTATACTCTTGCTTCTTTATAGGACAATTTCGGGCAATGTGTCATATCTTGTTACAATGAAAACATTGAAAATCAAAGTAGTCTCTACATGGAGGATTTTCTCTTACCCTTTGGATTCTTCTAGGAGGTTGAGACTCCTTGAAATTTATTCTTTTGAAATTTGATTGACCTCTTCTTTTCTTGGTGTGAGTGGCTAGGGATTGATCATCTTCTTTTAATAAGGCTTCTCTATTTTCCACTCTTGTCTCTTCTTGAATGCTGTCTTCCCATATCACATCAAACTTCATGCTTTCTTTTCTGGAACACATCATTTGGATGAAGGACTCCCAAGGTCTAGTGAGACCACTAAGAGCATTCATAACTAGTTCATATTCATCAAGATTGTCTCCAATAGCTCCTAGTTGCTCTTTGATCTGAGAGACCCTTGTGAAGTAATCTTGGATGGATTCTCCATGACTCATCTTGGTGCTCTTCAGTTGAGCTCTTATATTCATCTTCCTGTTAATGTTCCTTGCTTCATACATTCTAGATAGGGCATCAAACATTTCTTTTGGAGTCTTCTTGGAAGACACTTGAGGGATCAAGCGATCTTTGATGGAGTCAGCATTAATCCTTTGTGCTCTAATCATATCCTTTCTATGCTTCTCCTTGGCTTCAACTTCTTCAAGTTCTGAAACTTCTTCTTTAACATACCTATCAAGATCATTCTCTTGGAGAATGATACCAATCCTGTATTTCCATGCTCAAAAATTTTCTATGCCTTCTAGCTTGTCCTCAAGCTTAGTGCTTGGGGCCATCTTGTCAGAAAATCACAAAAAAATTTAAATTTTGTGGAATGAGAAACTGAACTTACTAAGAGATGTGATTGAATGAGGTGAGTTGACTGGTGTGCTTGGATTCTGGAGATTTCAATTTTTCACCTTTCAAATCAGACTTGCAAGATTCAGCTTCTGCAGTTTTCTGGTTTAACAGTTTTCTGGGATAGCTGTCAAACTAGGGTTTGACTTTTCTGGAGACTCACACATCCAAAAACTATGATTCCAGGCTCAAAATATGCGCTCTAGGAGGGTGCAAATTTCCATGCAATCAGTTTTCTGAGACTCAAAATTTTTCTCGAAAACCCTAATTTATTCGGAGGAGAGAGAGATAGCTATTTCACCTTGTGAAAGCTGTCCTGTTCAGGTTATCTCTGACACCATGTTAAATTTTCATATGCTTAGCTAAGACCTCAGTATTTCATTTCATTTTCATAACAAAATCATATAAACAAGATCACTTAAAGAAACAGCATCACAAGAACAACACAGATTTATCCTAGGAAAACCCTAAAGGGAAAAACCCAGCAAAAGCTTCCTTAATATAGATGCCCCAAAAAGGTAAAAGATAAAACCAACAAGGAGGTCAAAGCATGATCCTCCTCCTTCTCCTGCTACTCTTCTATTCTCCACTAATGCGCTATACAAGTGAGAGTGTGTGCTCCAAATGAGGAGCGCTACACCTCTATTTATATTCATCTGTTCACTTAAGTTAACTCATCCGACATGTAGGCTCGAGTTAAATCATGTAGGCTCGAGTTACACATGTAGGATCAAGTAACCACACTAGGGTGCTAATGACCCACCTTTACAATTAGAGGGTTCTACCTCATGACTCTTATTAGTTCTTCTGATTAGGAGCATTGGGGTACAAAGTAATATAAGTGGTTCTCCCGATAGGACCATCGGGGAACACAAAATGATACATATAGAATATTCTTTGATGTTACAATATTTCAACACTCAACATCAAATCATCTCTTCACACTCGAGAGATTGTACTAGGGTACCTTGGGAATAATTGACATCAATGGTGATCTCCCTTGCACTTGTTAACAGTTCACATCATTGACCAGTAATCAAGTGGTTTCTACCATGTTCGACTACAAATAATTGTAATCACATGGATGTTGGAGACATTTACCACCATACACACTCATTTTGGTCAATTTTTCCTATTTAAACTACTATCCTAAGTTTTATTGACTTAATTGACATCATAGGAGCACTAGATGACATCAGGTAGATCACACCCATGCCTACCTTCAATCAAGGAGGCTAACTTAGCCTTCTCCTACATTCGGGGAGGCTGACTGGAGCACTTTGGCGGTGATCTGAGTGTCATTAATGCCCCATATCGCTAATTGATGGTTAAAATTAGTTAAACAGAGCAGGGAAGGCACATTCCTTCATTAAATTGATTATTTATTGATTATTTAATGAACTAGAGTCAATAGGGGCGCCTCCAACCACTTCTGATGGTCAGTTACACTTCAGCTAACCTCAACAGGGTTCATTGGAGTCATTTATGCTCTACCACTTGTTGGTTGGCTTGCAGTGACATTTGTTCGAGATACTTTCAGTTAGACTCAGTCATTTATTGCACTTCGACTTCAGTTAGGGCTCAGTTGAGTCAATTAGGGTTTTGATCATCGGTTAACTTGAGTGTTGACTATGGCTTACATTCAGTTAAGCTAGACTCACTCATTCAATTCGAATGACCTCCTTGGGAATTCGAATTTCTTTGTCATTCATGCTTGCAACATTATCATTGTATTGTATTACTCATTCTTTATGTGAATATACAGAGCGACTACTCATTTTGTAGCACTATTACACCATTTTCATGCCTTATTGTTATTAATCCTTTATGAGACTGTGTTTTAGTCCCTAATTAATTTGATAGATTAATATGGTATCAGATCTCATAGTGGGATGAAGCTTAGATCTCTCAAAAACAAGGTTTTTGACAGATTTTGCATGAAAATTAAGCAATAGCTCAAAAATCCAGCACTGCACCAGAAGCCAAGGCTTACCAGTTAATACCCCAAGTAAGGAACTTGTTGATCAAGCTTTCTTGATTGACTATGTTGGGTGTGATGAAAGCCTAAAATGTGTAGGTTGTTCGACCTTACATTGCCCTTTTTATTGTGATTTTTCAGGTTTTTAATAGGTGAAAGAATTCGCTCTAGCAGATTCAAATGGCTTCTTCCGTAGATCTTTTGACTCCGTTCAATTTCAACTCATGGAAATGAGACATGGAGATCCAGCTACATGCCAGAGGACTCTATAGGGTCACTATGGACACTAAAGAAGAGCCTGCATCTATGATAGACAAAGCTAGATTCTTGAACAAGAAGGATGAAGCATTCAGATTCTTGTGCCTCTCCGTTTCCCGAGATCTTCTTTTCTATCTTTTGGGATTGAAGACTCCAAAGGAAATTTGGGACAAATTGGAAACCATGTATGGAAATTAGGATGATAAGAGAGTTTACCAGCTCAAAAATTAATTGATGTCTCTCCAACCTTCGAATTTTGAGACCTTGAATGACTTTTTCACAAAGTTCAAGCACATTGTCTTATTGTTGAAGCAATGCAAAGTGGAGAAGGAGGATGATCAGCTCATCCTCACCATAATCTCCAAACTTGGAGCTGATTATTCAGTTTTTGTCTCTACATTCTGTGTGGGGAAGCTCACAACCCTTGGATGGAAGATTCCTACACTTAATTCCTTCATTGAGTCCTTAACAAGTGAACATGATAAGCTTGTCCAAATAGGGATCATCAAATCCTCCTGTGATCAAGGCCCAATTTGTCCCAAATTTCCTTTGGAGTCTTCAATCCCAAAAGATGGAAAAGAAGATCCCAAGAAACCCTGTATGGAAAGCAAGATGATTTGAGAGTTTACCAGCTCAAAAATGAATTGATGTCTCTCAAGCCTTCCAATTTTGAGACCTTGAATGATTTTTTCACAAATTTCAAGCACATTGTCTTACTGTTGAAGCAATGCAAAGTGGAGAAGGAGAATGATCAGCTCATCCTCACCATACTCTCCAAAATTGAAGCTGATTATTTGATTTTTGTCTCTACATTCCGTGTGGGGAAGCTCAGAACCCCTGGATGGAAGATTCCTATGCTCAATGCCTTCATTGAGTCCTTAACAAGTGAACATGATAAGCTTGTCCAGATGGGGATCATCAAATCCTCCCATGATCAAGGCCTCCATGTCTCAAGGTCGAAAGATCTGAAGGGTAAAGGAAAGCAGCAGAAGAAACCAAAAACTAAATTCAAAGCTCCTAAGCCTAAAGTTGAAAACTAGTAGCATTATGAGTCTTCCGGCTCAAAGAAAAACAAAGGAAAAGGGCATCATGGAAAGGAAAAAGTCAAGTGTTCATACTGCAGGAAGGGCTTCCACCCTAAAAATGCCCGCATGAATAAGAAGCTTGATGAAGCTACCTCTCTTCTTGAAAGAAATCACATTATTCTTTTGAAAAACTTTCAGAGGAGAGATCAGCAAGATTGGGAACCATAGCATGAAATAGGTCATGCCCTCATGGCAAGCACTTCGAATTCCAAAGCACTCTTGATTGATTCTGGAGCTTTGAACCACCTGATGGATGAAAGATACTCCTTCTAATCCTTGGAGATCGACAAATCCATCCCCATCCACATGGGAGATGACTGCACCATCATTTCACAAGGACAAGGTATGGTTGATCTTGAGAATGGCTATTTTTCAAATGTTTTGTATGTACTGTCTCTGGCATCAAATATCCTTAGTGTCTATCATATGACACATATAGGAGTTCCTAAAGGAGTATCTTTCAGCCCAAATTATTTTGAGATAATGGAACTTGCATCCATGAAACTTGTTTCTAAAGGCCTTGCAAACCATCATGCAAAAGCCTATGAGTTTTCCCACTTTGTGGTGGATGCAAATCCCACCGCATTGCTAACTCATGGAAATGAAGTTAGTAGGATATGGAATGAGAGGTTTGACCATATCAATTTCAAATATTTGTAGCAAATACAGAAAATCTCCATGGTTGAAGGCCTCCTGGTCATCAAGGCAACCACTGGAATTTGCAAGGGCTGTGTGGTTGGAAAACATCCTGAGCACAAGTTCGATTGGGGGAAGGAAAACCGAGATACATGCATCTTGGGGCTGATACATTCTGATATCAATGGTCCAATTGCCTGTCACATCCATGAATGTATCAAGGTATATTCTGAATTTTATTGATGATTTTTCAAGGTACACATGGGTCTTCTTTCTAAAAAATAAGTCTGAAGTATGTGAAAAATTCACTGAACTGAAGGCCTTGATCGAGAATGCCTCTGGGTTTAAGATAAAGATATTTAGATCTGATAATGGTGGGTAGTATGTAATTAATGAGTTGCTGCACATATTCTCTCAAAGTGGTATTCAGGTCCAACATTCAATTCCCTACACTCCCCAACAGAACGGTGTAGCAGAAAGGAAGAATCGGTCTCTCAAGGAGATGACCACCTGTATGTTGGAATCAAAGAAGTTGGATGCAAATTTTTGGGCTGAATAAATGCATGCTTCGGAATACATTCAGAGTAGAGTGACACACTCATCTATTAAATTTAATACCCCTTTCAAAGCATACTTCAGACACAAGATGGATGTGTTGAACCTGCGGGTGTTTGGGTCCACTGCATGGGCCCGAATTCCACTTGATAAAGAAGGGATTTGCAACCGCAAATCATAGAATGTCTATTTATTGGGTATCCTGATGAATCAAAAGGTTTCAAGCTTTTGGATATCAAAACAAAATAGACCATCATCGAAAGGAGTTTCAAGTTTGATGAGCCTCTTCAGGAGGTGGAACTAGTGAAGGAGAAAACTGTTGAATTTTCTTCCTATTCTACTGAATATTTGGATGATGAAATTGGGTATGATGACCATGATTTGGATCCTATGATTTCTGATATCAGTGTACAGAAAAAAACAGATGCTGAATCAGAACCTGAAGTACAAAATCATCTTCCCACATGGGCCCGACAGGCACTCTCCTCTGTAGGAGATAACATTGGAAATCCGGATGATCCAAGGAAAACCCGGTCTGATTTCCAAAGAGCAGGTATTGTGCTCTCTTGTCCTAATAATTTGCTGTCTAAAAATTGTTATTTGATGATTATTTCAGACCCAAAATCATACCACCATTCTCATAAGGATCCGAGATGGCAAGTTTCCATGGATGAAGAGATGAATTCTCTTCAGAAAAACATTGCTTGGGAGCTAGTTTCTCTTCCTTCGGGAAGGAAATTGGTTCAATGCAAGTGGGTGATTTTGAAAAAGGTTGCTGATGATGGAAGAAAATAAAAATATAAGGCAAGGCTGGTGGAAAAATATTTCTCTCAGGTCCAAGGTGTGGACTACTATGAGACTTTTGCATCGGTTGCAAAAATGGACTCCATCCGCCTAGTTTTGGCAATTTCAGCATCTAAGCACTGGGTAGTGCATCATATGGATTTTAAGTCAGATTTTATGCATGTATATATTCATTAGGAGATGTAAATGAATCATCCTAAGGGATACATCTCTTATCCATCTTGGCCAAGCTACAGAAGTCACTATATGGGTTAAAACAGGCCCCAAGTGAGTGGTATTCCAAGATGGATGCCTTCCTTCTCTCGCAAAAATTACAAAGGTGTAGATCAAATAAAAATGTGTATATACAGAAGTATGATGGTAATTTGATTATTATTTTTTTATATTTTTATTACTTACTGATCACAGGTAGCATAATTGCTTCTATTTCATCCTTCAAAACTGCTCTCCACAATGCCTTTGAAATGAGCGATTTGGGGCTCTTAAAACAATTTTTGGGGCTCAAAATTGAGCAAAATTATGATGGGATAATGGTCAATCAATAAAAATAAATATAATACCTGTTACTAAAGTTTAACATGGATGAATTTAGGCCTGCACCATTCCCTTTCCTTTTAGGGATCAACCTTGAAGAAGGAAAAAGCACACCTACCATGAACTGCACTATTTATCGACAACTGATTGGTAGCTTGTTGTACTTGACACATTATAGGACTGATATCTATTATGACATGAATTATATATTAATATACATGCATCAGACCCATGATATTCATTGGAAGGAAGCCAAGAGGATCCTCCAGTATATTAAGGGAACCAGGACCTATGACATTCACTATGCTGCAGGCTCCGAGCTAGAGTTGGTTGGATACACAGATTCCGATTGGGTGGGTTATTCTATTGATAAGAAGTATACTTCTAGATATTTATTCATGTTTGGTGGTGGCCCCATTTTTTGGTATAGCAAAAATCAGGCTGCCATAGCATTATCTTCAGCAGAGGCCGAGTATTGAGGAGCGGTGAATGCTTGCATCCAAGCAGTTTGGTTGCAAGGCATTCTTTTAGAGTTCGATCTTGGTAATACTTTATCCATTGTTCTATTTTGTGACATTAAAAGTGCTATTAATATATCCATAGATCCAGTTACTAGGCAGAGGACCAAGCTTGTAGAGATCAACATGCACTATATCAGGGAGCTAGTGCATGACAGGACCATCATTCTGCAATACTTCCCGACTGATGAGCAGATTGCAGACATCTTCACTAAGAGATTTTCAGAAAATAAGTTCACTTACCTCCATTCACTATTGGGGGTGATTTCATCAGGGTGATTCTACTACTTTCAGTGTTCAGCTTGAGGGGGGGGTTTCCCACTGGGTTTTCTTTCTTTTCCTCACTTAGTTTGTTTTTGAGCATTGTTTTTTAGTATTGTATAGGGTGAAATATGGCCTTATTTTGTGGGGCCCTAGAATTCTTATGCATTTTATGTTTTCTACTCCTGAGTATAGCTTAAGGGTGGCTGTTGGAGACATTTACCACCATACACACTCATTTTGGTCAATTTGTCCTAGTTAAACCACTATCATAAGTTTTATTAGCTTAATTGACATCAGAGGGGCACTA
Organism: Pseudotsuga menziesii; assembly: GCA_001517045.1. Taxonomy (NCBI): domain Eukaryota; kingdom Viridiplantae; phylum Streptophyta; class Pinopsida; order Pinales; family Pinaceae; genus Pseudotsuga; species Pseudotsuga menziesii. Next base: position 97,652 of record LPNX010619168.1, read on the forward strand.
TATGACATCATCTAGATCACACCCATGCCTATGTTCAGTCAAGGAGACTAACTTATACTTCTCCTACATTCGGGGAGGTTAACTGGAGCACTACGAGGGTGATCTAAGTGTCATTAATGCCCCATATTTCTAACTGATGGTTACAATTAGTTAAACAGAGTAGTGAAGGAACCTTCCTTCATTAAATTGATTATTTATTGATTATTTAATGAACTGGAGTCAATAGGGGCACGTTCAACCACTTCTGATGGTTAGTTACACTTCAGTTAACCTTATCGGGGTTCATTGGAGTCATTGATGCACTACCACTTGTTGGTTGGCTTGCAGTGACATGTTTCTCAGCTACTTTTAGTTATACTTGGTCATTTATTGCACTCTGACTTGAGTTAGGGCATAGTTGAGTCAATTACAGTTTTGATCAGTGGTTAACTTGAGTGTTGATTGTGGCTTACATTCAGTTAAGCTAGACTCACTGATTCAATTTGAATGACCTCCTTGGGACTTTGAATTGCTTTGTCATTCATGCTTGCAGCATGATTGTTGTATTGTATTACTCATTCTTTATGTGGATATACAGAGCGACTACTCATTTTGTAGCACTATTACACCATTTTCATGCCTTATTGTTATTAATCTCTTATGAGACTGTGTTTTAGTCCCTAGATTACTGTGATAGATTAATAATGGATAGAATAATACTTTGTGGAAGATGAGACGAAGACCCTGGGTATCTGTTAAAGGAACTCATAGCTTTCTCCCCAAGTTGCGATGGAGTATATTGTATGAAGTCCCAACATGGATCTACATTTGTATGGTCATGGTTGTGCTTGAATTTGTGTTCATTTGATATAGATATATAGTGTATTTATGGTCGCTATGTCCCAATTTTGAGTCCTTTATCACATGGATCTATGTTGTATTCTAGTAGCCATGTTTGTTAATCTCTCTCATGGATTTTCCTTGTATTGGTCTACATCGACGATGGGGACACATTTTCTCATGAGTCAAAAGTATTGACATATTACAAATTCCTGGTTGATGATGATTCGATCAAGCTAATGCTTGCCTCAAAGTGATAAATTTCTCTTTCAAAGCTATCACCTACTGTATCCCTCTAGAATCATGCTTTGGGGGGGATTCTGTTACACATTAATCTCATCAGCATCATGTGATGAGGTCCCAAACATCATTATTTTCCTTAAATCCCAAGTTTTGAAGTGAAAATACTGGCCCAGACTTCAATCTTTCATATCAAAATCCAGCACTGCTCCTTCCGTTAAGTCAAGAAGAGTTACCTTCTTCATTAATGCCTATAGTCTATTAAAATTAGGTGGTGCCACCACCTTTACCTCTTCTTTAAGGAATAGGTCTACCCTATCACCGTGCTATCATAGTGGAGTAGAATCGGTGCCATTGGTAAAAAGTGAAAAAGAGAGGTTTCCATGAAGCTTCTCAAAGGAAGGCTTTGTGGCACCCTTATCCCTACACCTGAGGACAACTTGGACTCAAGATCCATCCTTTTGGGATCTCCTATCCACCTCACCCACCATTTACTCAACCATGCTTATCCTCCCAAGGCCTATAAAAGAAATATCATAGCCCATGGTTGAGAGAGGGAAAAGTTATGATGTTCCATTGACATTCTAGCTTAAATCAGTAGGGTGAGCATAGAGGGATAAAGTTGGATATTTTGGGGATGAGGCATTGGAATGTGAAGGAGCATATAAACACTAAGTCAGAGGTTGTAAACTTCTTCTTATTATTAATGAAAAGTTGGTTCCTTTCCTGTAAAGCATGTTGTGTTATAATCATGTATTTTACTATTGGATTCCTTAGTCACTGACATAGATTTTGTGGATTATATTATGGTGCTTTTGATCTTGTTTGCTGGTTTCATGTGATTATGTAGGTACATCCATGAAGAGCTATCACCACAATAAACATCTACACCACTGCATCAAAAGGACTCATTCCATATCTCCACAACTTCTAGGGGAAGTCTTCCATCTCTGTTGTAACTCATTTGTTCTAGATCTGAACCATTCAGACTAGAGGAACAACTCTTGTCTGCAAAAGGTGCATTTTTCTTAAAAAAAACCATAAATCACATTTATCCATACTTAGTGACTTTACCAAACATGTCAAGTAAAAATATCCAAATTAAATTTCCTTATTGCAAAGTTACTTAATTAGAAAAGTTAAGCTAATTGGAAATCACCATTCAAACTAGCAATCTTGAATTAGAAACATAATGTCATCTGAATGCTAGTGAATGGTAAGCATGTGGGAGAGATATAGGTCCAAATGTCACCACAACCCATCCTCTCAACTTATTTGGGTAACTCCTAAACCCAAGGGAGAGCTTTTAAAAATAGCTACAAGCACCAATACATACAAATACCTTTCCATAAAATTGTAGCTAGGTCGATTCCTTATATGGAGTCAAGAATGAAAAATACAGACACATGAATCAGAATAAAGGATCTAATTTAGTTTATCAAACAATAACAACTTTCAATATATTTCATGAATCCCCATGCAAGTCTTTCAGTACACCTCCCAATTAAATTCCTCAGAGAGGTGCTCTCTGAAGGGGAGAGGGCTAAGTGGCTTAGGGTGCACCTTTTATCCCAATTAGAGTTGAAAAATACCTACTAGAAACCCTAATTCAACAAACTAGCACTTCCCAATGCACTAGGAAAAAATGGGACACCCTTCAATATCTGTGGATAAATATTCTAAGGTGAAATTTATGGGTGGACTAGAATTTCCAAATCGCAAATATTTTTGTTTTTTTTAGTTTATTTGAATTTTTAGGGATTTTTTTTACAATATATGTTTTTAGGGGTTTTCAACGTAATATTGGGGACACCCTATGAGATATCACGAAAACAAAACCCTGTGATTAGCATCTCTTTTAGCTTCCTTTTTAGCATCCACTATCACTTATAGTGTATTTTTCATCATTTTTTGGACAAATTGGACACTTTTCCACGGGATGGCTCTTTTAATGGTGTTATTTGCGTCTCTTTTTAAAATTTGGTGTTATTTTGGATGCTTTAACATCCCAATTAGCATCCCGATTAGCATCCTTATTAGAGTCCCAATTAGCATCCCAATTAGCATCCCATTTAGCATCCCTTTTTTAAATTTGATGCTATTTTGGACGCTAATTAGCATCCCAATTAATGTCCCAATTAACATCCTAATTATCACCCCAATTAGACTCCCAATTAGTGTTTCAATTAGCATCTCAATTAGCATCCCAATTAGAGTCCCTTTTTAAAATTTGGCGCTATTTTGGATGCTAATTAGAATCCCAATTAATGCCCCAATTAGCGTCCCAACTAGCATCCTAATTAGAATCCCAATTAGCATCCGCATTAACATCCCAATTATCGTCCCTTTTTAAAAGTTGGCGATATTTTGGGTGATAATTAGCATCCCAATTAACACCCCATTTAGCATCTTAATTAGCATCAAAATTATCATCCCAATTAGCATCCCAATTAACATCCCAATTAGCATCCAAAAAGGCATCCCATATGATGCCAATAATAGCCTCCAAAAAAACATCTTGAATAGCATATCACTATATATTAATCCAGGGTCAGCGACAGAAATTGCGTCATGAATTTTGGCAGGAAAAACATTCAACATGGCGTCAAGTATAGAGCTAGGAATTGTCCCTAGAAAACATCCAACATAGCTCCAGGTATAGATCCAGGTATAGCTCTTGGAATAATGCCAGAAATTTCGAAAGGAACCTTGTTAGGAATCGCACTAGGTTTAGAGCTAGGAATTGTGTTCGAAAAACGTCCGACATAACGTCAGATATATCAATGATCATGATTCATGTGATAGTACTTTTGGATATTTCTTTATCATATTTGCATCTAAATGATCGTAATAGTGGAACTTTTGGATCTTGATTAATCGTAATGAGGGCTAAATTTTCTTAATGTCACCTAAATTGCTCTAATGGAATTTGAGTGTCCCCAACAACATTTGATAGACCCTAATGGCATATGATTGGCCCTAACAACATGACGATGATGCATTAAGATAATTATGATGGAGCATATGGATATGATTTGATAAGTATAAGACTATGTCATCCATTCTTCTGAGGCAGTATGGTTGCTTGCTCGTTATTATTGTATTTATATTGATGATGACATTGATGATGATTACGATGATGACAATGATGTTGATTTATTGTATGATGATGATGTGGATGTGGATGTGGATGTCAACAATTATTATGCATGTGGTATCAATTTTGGGTCCTAATTGATTCTAATGGAACCTAAATGTCTGTAACGACATCTAAACAACCCTATTATAACCAAAATGGTTGTAACAACATATAAATGACCTTAACAATTACATGACTTGAATATTAATGTCGATGAGTGATTAAGAACGCTAATGGCATATGTGTGACCATAATGAAAATGATGACGATGATTTTTTTGATGATGTACTTAATGCTGATGATGATGATGATAATGAGGATGGTGATCAAGATGATGTTCATGTACCATATGGAATTGATGATGATGATGATACATGTCATAATACTTCTGGATACTGCAAAACTTGAGATATTGGAGTTAATAACAAGTAATAGAGGTTGTGAGGTGTTGACCATAAAAATATTGTTAGCCATTGGGTTTTACATTGACTGATATGGCCATTGGGTTTAGTAGTTTCCCCACCCCCCCTACACCCCCTTATAGAAAGGTAGTACAATACCACCTATCATGGTGTTACCAAAATGTTAACCTACAAGGTTGTTTTGGACAACCCCCCCATCCATACTCTCATTTTTACCAAGAAACTACAAGTTACAAGAAGTGGATATCAATCTTAGCATAAAAAATAACTTTCTTTGTACTCTTAAGGACATTTTGGTCTTGGTTTAAAATGGAATGAAGCAACAAACATTTCAATAATTCCCATAGTGTTGTTTTCAATAAGTGGATCAAATGTTTTTACATATTTGGCCTTATAAGCAAACATCTCTTAAGGAAAAAAATAGTTAGCTACTCAAGTTTTATGGAATTGGTGGATTTTTTGTTATAGATTCAGAATAATTGGTTCAATTTGTTATGATTCTTTTGAGGTTTGTCAAATTTCTATTAAATTTTGAAGCAATTTTATTTGTTATGTGAAATTCCATTTAACTGACATATTTTAGTATTATTTGCATTTTACCTACTACAAAACCAAACAACGGACTTTGATAGACTTTGATAGCTCACATTTGATTTTATTTTGGCATCATTTTTCCTATAGAATCCATTCTGGTGAGTTGTATTTCGATCTTCTTGACCTCTGCTTCATTGATTTGTTTTAATTTCTATGCTATGGGAATTTATTACAGGGATGAGAGAAATTTCCGTGATAATTTATTGGAGAAGACTGTTATCAAGGTTTTAGTTAATAAACACAATACTAAAACAAAGAGAAAGTACAGAGTTATATTCTTAGTAGGCATGTGTGTGATTACTTCTTTGGGGAGATAAGGGATCCTAAGAAGTGATGTTTGGGTGAATCCCACAGGAGAAACACAAGGATTTTGCAAAAGAATTCGATGATCCCCCAATAGAGAAGAATAGAAGAAACCCTAGATGAGAGAGCACACATAGACAGTGATAGAATGATGCAGGTAGAGAAACATAAAAAAAGAGCCATAGGTAGAGAGAAATAGGAAAGAAGAGCCATCCCATACAGAGAAGAATCCTAGAAAAAGAAAGAGCAGTTAACAGTAGAAAGCCTAGTCAATGGAGAAGATTTCAATCCTCTCCAACAAGGAAAAATCTCGTTCTAACCCAACAAGAAAAGAAAATAATATATTTTGTTTTGTGCCCTAGAAGACCTTTTAGAAGTCGAATGTCCAATGTGTGAAATGCTTTGAATGCTTTGAAGGAGGTATTTATTTAAAATCTTGAAATTTAGAAGTTTAATTTTTTATAAAATTTTCACTCCGTGTGAAGAGTTTCATATTTTGCTAAAGAATCTAAAAGTGAGCAAAATTTTGAAGTTATTTTGATATATGGGAATAAAATGAAATCTTACTTATTTAAGTTCTAATTAGAATGGAAAATGCAAGAAATACTAGATATTTTACTAAAAGATAAAGTATGCTATTAATATACATATCAATAAATTTTTTACTTTTCTAATATGTGTTAAGTTATCAAATTATCAAACTAACTTAAAAAGCTTAAAAACATTTCCTCAAAAACAAAGGTTATACACCTACATAGGTTTGGACGTAATTTGCAAAGATTAACAAGGAGCTAAACCTAATA
>LPNX010619168.1:107432-165969 GCA_001517045.1 Pseudotsuga menziesii
CTTTATATATAAACATGTTCATTAAGATTTGGAAACTTATAAAGAATTAGATGGTGAATATTGCGTTCTACTGATAAGAGGAAGAAAATAGGAACCAGTTACAAAGAAACACTAACAAAAGATGAATTATTTCAATTTACCAGTTTAAAAAGTAAATAAATATTTTAAGGATCTGGAATCAAGTGAAGGAAGAAGGTAAAATAATCTCATAGAGAAAATCGGTTGGAGGGACACTTAGTGGAGATATAGAAGCAGCAATTGTCGGGGACACTTTTGAAGGAATGCTAGATATGTTGTCAAGGATAAAGGAAAGTATTGGTAGAGCATCGTGTCATGCTATTCACTGGAAATATAGCCTTGCTGGTGAGGTAAGCTTGATATTTTTTATTAACTTATTTTCTAGTATGGTAAATGAGCAACTCATTTTATTTTTGCTTACTATGATTTTTTTACTTTTGGAAAATTAACCATGAAATTCGTCAAGATTAGACTGAAGAATGAATATCTTGCATACATATGAGGATCATTTTTTCATTCATAGTGACTTATGAGGATCTTATACATTGGGTATTTATGAGAAAGCACTCATTGCAGACTCAAGCATTATTACATATATAAATAATTAGCACTTGAAGTGACTCAATCTCTTCCATAACTTGTAGTTTGTGAAATACTAATCGTGTCAAGTAATAAGGAAAGTCATATAACTCATTATATAAGTAAATGTAGGTGTGTCTTGGCCTTGGATGTAGATTGGCTAGAAGTACTGAAAAGAGAAGGGTAATAAAACACATGAATATGTTGAAGGAACTATCGAATATGACATGATCCTAGTATAATCTCAAACTGGATCTTACCCACTTACGCTCCATCCATTACTTATCTCTTTCCTTAGGTGATATGACCATCATTTTATCCAATTACTGTGCTTTTCATAAATTGGAATTGTGCTTTTTGCAGGCCCTCCCTATTATTCAATGACTGGTCACCACAGTTAATATGATATCAATGTATAGATAATACATCACACAGGCACAAATATCTATATATACATATATTTCTCTATCATCTCTAGCTTATATACACATTTAAATGTGTCCATATCCACATTACAGGGCCGATTTTAACAAAGAATATTTTATTTTGACTCATTTGAATTTTTTATTTTAAACATTAAATTCGAATTTGAATTTTTTTTTACTTCAATTTGTCATCCAATTTTTTTCTTTTCTTAAGACCTCATGTATTTTTATCATATCCATATCCATATTATAGGGTTGACTTCAACAAGGAAAGAAAAAAATATTTAGACTTTTGAATTTTTACATTCAAAATTGTCATTTGAATTTTTTTATTTTTTTATTTTCTTTTAACTTCAATTTGTCATCCAACTTTTTTATGACCTCATATATTTTTAATTTTGTTTTTCTTTTAAACTTGTCCACACATAGTCAAACCTTAGGGTTTGATTAAACTTCACCAAAATAGAGTGTCCTCCACACTTCTTAGGGTTTACAAATTATTAGGTGTCTTGACCACATAAATGGGCATCAAGGTCTTCATTGGTTGTTCAAACACCGTGCTAAATTTGTGTGCAGATGCCACATCAACCATCGTAGGATTTCTCCATATCTTCATCTCAATGAATTCTTTAGATGTGGACTTCAATAACAATATGATCACCAAAGTCATCATCCATCTTGTGGGATTGGGTGCAAGAGTCCCACACACATTGCAAAGGCTTCTACATATTTTTAGCTTCATCTTCAACAAATGAACATAGAATGGGTCATTTGTACCTATCATGGACCCAATCTATTAAGACGTCTTCCTTAAAAGAGGGTTAGTCACTTATATCCATAAGAAAACCATTAAGGGGACAAGTTCAACATGTCAAATACTTCATCATGGTCTCCACCATATCTTCATCATCACATGAGTAAATACCTCAGATGCGAACACTAAGGTCCAACATACCACCATAAGTGTGGGTACCAAGACTTAAGTCTCTACATCGTCAAGCTTGTCCACTACAGGAGATTGGTGGAATTAATGACAACTGAAAGGGCCATGCAAGTCACATGTTGGCATCAATGACAACTCAATCAACAATAGCATTTAGTTTGGGGAAATGTGTTAAATTCTGAAATTTGTTAAAACCACTGGAGAATTTATTTTTTCTTGCTAGTTAAATCAGATAATTGTTGTATCAAATCATTTTCATCCTAGAAGTGCAAAGGCTAGTACAAACATCCATGACCCACAGTTCAGACGTTAAAGCATAAATTATTTCATCCATGCATTCTTCAATGATCACACTTCCCTCTACTACTTGCTACTCTTCTCTGAGTAGGCATCAACTTCCACATTTCACTCACTATATACATGAATAAAAGAAACTGTCTTGAACAAGATTGCTATTGCTTTTGTTTGATATCCTAGAGTCTTGAGGTATATATCTATATTATGGCATGTACCTTGCATCTACTTAGTCACCAGGCTGAAGTCACTATAGACTTGTAACTGCTTTACATTATTCTCTATGTCACATTTGAGAAGAAGCGTTAATGGGAATTAGTTATGAAAAATTATCAAATCCTATGTTAAGGCTGGCAGCCAACCATCCATCTTAATTGTGTGATTCTCAGTTAAAAACAAAATACAACCTATAGTGCTACTATCCCAAGGACCTTGTCTTACTCCATAAAAGAACCCCATACCTACTCTTTAATGATGACAAAATTATCCATTTGCCTCTCCTTTCTTGAATGTTTGGAAGCATGTAAGGCTTAATCTATAGCCATGGATATGATTTGATAAGAACATTGGAATGAAGGTACAACAAATTTTTCCACAAATAGCAATCAGTTTCTTGTTAGGTACAAGTCCCATATAGTCAGACATGGCATAGGTTTCCATTCCTTGAGCTCTTATTGTCTCATCCAACTTTTCAAACATTATTTAAGAGAGTTCTCAACCCATCTATTCTTCACTCTTTTGAATTTCTCCACTTCTAACCAGACCTATTTTGTATATTTGAGCATTTGATGAGCAAATGATCTATTAATTTTTCATCTTCGCTATATAAAATACATACTCCATGTTTGTGCCTAGCCTCCATTGCATAACTTCCCAAGTTAAAACCTTGTTCACAATTGATAGCCACATAAATATTTTGTTTTATGGGGGCTTTTATTTTCTATAATATCTTACACTACCAGGATGTGTGTTCAAGAGGAGAAGAAAAAAATGCCTGGTACCCTAATTTTGCTGAATAAAACCCAAGGCTTGATTCTTTGACCATACCTCTGAATCTTCTCCCTCCTAATTCTAACATGTCTTTTATGAAGATTATCCACTTATGCATTCCATGTATTGTCATTTCACCATCTATCCCCATTCTATTTGACCTCATCCAAACCTATTGCCATACATTTGTGGCCTCTTGATTGGAAATTTGTTTAAGAGTGTATATACCATTTGTTTGTCCTAAAATATGTACTCGAATGCTAGAATACAATGCTTAGGCATCTGAAATGGATGATTGAATTTGAGTGTGGTAAATGGATCAACACGACTAAATGAGAAAATGAGAGGGTAGTCAGCTAACTATAGATCAAAGATATTCCATTGGGCAAGGAGTCAAAACTTGAATCTCAATGGTTTATAGTGAATAACTGGCTAGATAGCTTTCTATTAACTCTGAGGAAAGGTAAGCATCATGTTCAATGCATAAAGTGATGAAGGACATATTGAAATGAAGAAACAACCTACTGCACAAGAAGTATCTATCAAGGATGAATCTCTAACACAAATTTAAAAGAATTAACTTAAAGAATGATTATAAACAGAGAATCCAACAGTGATGAATTCTATAAACAACCATGTACAAATAACAGGTATAATCATAATGGAGAGGAGCAACAAACAGATGAATTCCTTCACCAACCTACAGAGTATACCGACATATAGACCATTCCTAGATCAAAGTCATTAAGACGACAAATCATCTTATTATAGTTTTTTTTTTCAGTCCAACAACACTAATTGCATTACTAATGGAAGAAAATTTAGAAAAGGAAGGCATTGAAGAAGAGAAAGGAATTGTGGTTAAATATATTGTGGCAGAAGGGGAACTAGTGAAAGAGAATGAGGAAAAAGCCAAAGTGATGTGTCATTGAAGTTAAGGCACATAGGAGTTCAGATTCTCGATCTCCTCAGAGTGATTCCCCTAGTAGTTCTAGGTCTGTCTTCCTTTCCCCTTTTATTGAAATTATCTATGAATGTCATGGAAGTGTTATTAAGGTCTATCATTTTGTTTCTAATATTATCTTGGAATTCAGTATATATATTATTTCATATAGTTTGGTGTTGTATAATTGTACGCTCTGCACTTTGTTGTCTTGTTAATTTAATAAATGGAATTTTCTCTCCAAGGAGTCCCAATAGGAGCCCTCGTAAGAGTTTGAGAAAAATCCCTAGAACAATATTGAGAAGAATCCCTAGAAGGAGCTTGAGCAGGATCCAGAGTGAGAGTCCTAGGAGAATCTCAAGCAGGAGCCTGAGTAGAAGTACAAGAAGGGTATTGAGTAGAATCCCTTGAATGAGTTTGAAGAGGATCCTAAGTGTGATTTCTAGTGGGGTTGTAAGCAAGAACCCAAGCTACAGGGCTTTGAGTATGAGCCAAAGTGTGATTGCTCGCTGGCCTTTAAGTAGGAGTCCACAAAGTATTTTGAGTAGGAATTCATGACAAAACCTAGATCAATGTCCTTTGAAAATTCGAAGCATTCCTCTAAGCAGAAGGTTGTCAAGAGGATCAAGTCATAGTCTTATTGGTGATAAAAGTACACTTCCCCATCCTAATCAAAGTCAAAATACTGTAAGAAGTCCTATCCCAGAGGGAACACCTAAACATGTGAGAAGAGGTTGTGGATTCATCCAGTGGTACTCTTATGCTTGACGTTATTGTACACCATCTCCAAATCGCTCTCCCCTAAGGTCTCATCGCCTTAGTGAAAGGAATATTTCTGAAAGGGACAAGTTTGTACGCATTCATAATGCTATATTTTAAACATTAAGCTAGCATTTCATTTGGATAGTTAAATGAGAGAACAACAAGCACAACAATCAAACACAAGAGACAATGAACACATTGTTTTTACTTGGGGAAACCATAAATGGAGAAAACCCCACAAATTCCTCAGAGATAGAATCAGCACCAAAGTGAAACCCAAAAATAGTAAGATGATCTCCCAACAAAAGTAACCTCTTTCTTCCTTGCCCTAGTGTCTTTCTCTTCCTCAGCTATGCGCTACAACTGAGTGTGAGTGAGTGTGTGTTAAATAGAGAGGATATCTCTCTATTTATACTAATTCCTGACTTAACTAAACCCAACTACGACCAACTTCACTAGGTGAGTCTAATAACCCTAGTTCCCCAGAACTGTGGGGACTTTAACCCTTAGACAATAGGAGAGTTAACCACCTTGACTTGACATGACTTGTTTACATTATAGAAACTTCACGATAGGAACATCAGGTCATGACATGACTCAAGCACATTACAAATATATCTTGGAATAAACATCGAGTTATAATACATAAGAAATACAAGTGAATACATTCCATAGTTACAATTACATCAACACTCCCTCTTAACTAGGAAGGTATTATCTCGACACGATTTATCCGCATAAGACTTCTTCTTTGTATCATCTGGATCATCATCGAGTCTTCGTCATCTTCACCTAGATCTGGATCATCACTCGGTCTGGATCATCTCTGGATCTGGATCATCCCTCGATCGGGATCATATCTGTTGGGTCATCAACACTGAATCTCACGGGTGCTATCTCATGATTTTTCTTGTCATAGGAAGTTCTACAGAGACAGCCCTTTTTCATGCTGGTTGTAGGCATACCCTCCATGCAGGTCTTTTCCAGCACTTATATCTGAGCCTAAGTTAGAATGGCCTGCCCAGCACTTATATCTGATCATGTAGGAACCAATCATATAATCATATCAGAAAGGAAACACCCAACACTTGCATCTGACCATGTGAAAACACCCTCCCACAAACCTGTCAGAAAGGCCCAACACTCACATCCGTCAATCAATGATCGGAAAGGCCCAACACTTACACTTGGCCATGCGAGGAACCGATCCTCAATGCGAAAAGGCTCTACACTTACACCTGACAACCAATGTCAGAAAGGCTCGGCACTTATATTCGACCATGCAAGGAACCAATCTTTCATGCCAAAAGGGATCTACACTTACATATGACAACTAATGTCAGAAGGGCATGCACTCACATCTGATCATGTAGGAACCAATCCTACAGTCCTATTAGAATGGCCCCCAGTCCTAGGCTGAGCTACCTAGTAACTGATCAAGTGCCCCCATTCCCAAAGTGGAATTCAACGCTTAATTCTAATCATGTAGGAACAAATCCTATAGTCACATCAGAATGGCTCAGCACTCACATCTAACATGGAAGGAACCAATCCTCTCAACATGACAGAATGGCTTAGCCCTTACATTTGACCATGGAAGGAACCAATCCTCTCACCATGTCAGAATGGCTATGGGTCTCATCATTTTCCCTTGGATGAAACCTCGATCTAGAGAACACCAAGATTCTCCCTGAAGTACTCAAACTTCACCCTAGCCAATGGCTTCGTCAACACATCAGTTATCTGTTCCACCATCGCAACATACTGGAGCTTCATTGCTCCCCTCTGCACCATATCCCTGATATAGTGATACTTGATCTCGATATGCTTAGACTTGTCATGGAACACTGGATTCTCTGACAACTTCATGCAACTCTTGTTGTCACAATGTATACAAGTAGCATCCATCTAGAGATCAAATAAATCAGACAGTAGCTTATGCAGCCATACTGCCTCACAACTAGCTAAACAAGCGGCGACATAATCTACTTCAGCTATACTCAGTGACACATAGGATTGATTCTTGATAAACTAAGAGATCACACCTAATCCCATACTAAAGCAACAACCTGACGTGCTCTTCCTATTGATGGAACTACCTGCCCAATCCGAATCAACATAATCCTCCAAGTTAATCTTCTGATTTTCCTCGTACTTGAACCCATAATCAATTGTACCCCTTAGGTACCTCAAAATATGCTTTGCAGCAATCAAGTGAACATGTATCGGATCTATCAAGAACTGGCTCAAGGTGTTCACAGCAAAGCAAACATCTAGTCTCGTGTTCATCAGGTACATCAATGACCCAATCATTTGATGATACATCGAAGCATCAACTGCTTCTGATGAAGCATCACTCAATAGATTCAGGGTTGATGCCATAGGTGTGGTCATGGCCTTGCAGTCCATCATCCCAAACCTCTTTAGGATCTCTACTACATACTTCCCTTGTCTGAGGGAGATTCCATCCACATTCTTCCACACCTCAATACTTAGAAAATAATGGATCATTCCCAAGTCCTTCATTTTGAACTCGGTAGCAAGATTTATTTTCGTATCAACAATCAACCCATCCATACCTACTACAAACAAATAATCTACATACAATAGGAGCATCACTGGGTTTCCATCTTCAACCTTGTAGTAAAGGTTGGAATCTTCTTTACTCTTGGTAAATCTCAAACCAGATAGAAAGCTATCAATTATGTCGTACCATGTCCTGGGTGCTTGTTTCAAACCGTATAGGGATTTCTTCAATCTGCACACATGAGACTCCCTGTCACGTGTCTCAAAATTGAGTGATTGTTCTACATACACTTCCTCTTCCACTACACCATTCAAGAAAGAAGTCTTGACATCCATTTGGTGTATCTTCCATTTCATTTCTGTAGCCAAAGCAAGTACTGATCTGATGGAAGTGTATCTGGCTACAGGTGCAAAGGTTTCTTCATAATCTATTTCTTCTTTCTGGGAGAAACCACAAGCCATGAATCTTGCCTTATATTTCTCTATGCTACCATCTGCAGCATGCTTGATCTTGTAGATCCATTTGGAAGTTACAACCGACTTCCCTTCTGGTCTTGGGACAACATCCCAAACATCATTCTTCATGATCGATTGATACTCTTCAATCATAGAATCCTTTCGTTCTTTCTGTTCTACTGCTTCTTCATAACTGGAAGGTTATTTATTGATAAAGTCACATAGTAAGGCTACATATCTGGAGCAAGATTTGGTTCTCTTTCTTTCTCTGTGATTCTCTTCTAGAGCCCCATATCTTTCCGCACCTTGGATAATTTCTCATACCCAAGCAGGTTTCCTCTTGTGAGGATTCTTGTCTTGAGGTGGATCTACAAGTCTTTGTGGTTCTTCAAATTCTCGATCTTCTTCTTGAATTTCTTCGTTCATGGTTGTATCATGAATTCTGGGTGCTTCTTCTTCTTCAGTATCTTCAGTAGGTCTCTTTATGGATTTGTTGTAAGTTGTGTCTTCATCAAATGTTACATCCTTGCTGATTTCGATCTTCTTGTATCTTGGGAAGTATATTATGTAAGCTTTTGAGATTTTAGAGTATCCCACAAATATACCCTTCTTTCCTGAAGGATCTAGTTTTTTTCTCTTTTCTTTTGGAATGTGTATGTACACTGGACAGCCAAATATTCTGACATGGATGAATTCTAGTTTCTTTCCAGAGATGACTTCTTCAAGAGTCTTGTTCTTGAGTACTCTGTGTGGAGTACGATTTTGTACATACACCAGTTTTCTAGAAGCTTCTTCCCATAGATGCATAGGAAGATCTTGATCATGAAGAATTTCTCTTCCAACTTCCATGATAGTTCTATTCTTCCTTTCTGAAACCCCATTCTATTGTGGATTATAAGGAGTGGACGACTCCCTCTTAATCCCTGATTCTTTGCATAAGTCTTTGAATTCACTTGATCTGAATTCTTCGCCATTATCTGATCCAAAGGTCTTGATATTCTTTCCTATGTGGTTCTCGATGTCACGTCCCCGACCCTCCGACTGGCGAAGAGGACGCGACCAACACACCAAACACGGGCAACCGGGCAAACAGCCCCATGAACATACATAGGAAAAATGATGATATTAAAAGCTTAAACAACATGCATAATAGAGTGCATAAAACATCATACAAGATACATAATTCCTCAATCATTCAGCAAAAGCAAACATATTCATAAACCAGCATTCATCATGTTCATTATAACTCATCAAACATCAATATATTCAATTGTAGAGATAACACGGTCAAGATTACTTATCTTTTGATGAAAAGTTTACCCCGCAACCAGCTATGTCGCTGCAACGTTCCACCCAACCATAGGCTAGCGTGCTCATCAATCTCTCAGCAACGCTGCCACCCCCAAGCTGGGCATGATTCTTCCAAGGATAAGGGTCAATGCAGGCTTACACATAGCCAGGGGTCACAATCAGCCAAACCAACACCGCTGGGTTTACTAGGCCTTCAACAATCGGCCAAGCCAACACAGTCCGAAGACCAACCACTGCATACAGCGGCAACACAATCCCTTCACATCCCTATGAAGAAGCAAAGGCAACTGGTGACAGCCCCAAACGAAAGGTGGGTCACAGCTTAAGCCCACAAGGAAACTCAGAGTTGTTCTTGGCCCTAATGTGGCCAGAACAACTCACTACAACCCAAAACCAGGGGAATAACAGTAGCCCAAACACATAATGGATGATGGCAGCAATTCATACCCCACAATGAATAGTAAAGAACACTCCCAGCATAGCCATGGGAGACTCAGCCAACGACTATGGAAATCAATAGCCACCACTCACAGTGCAAATGATGGAAACTATACACAGTCCTATAATGGAGAGAAATAGACTCTCAGCATGGACATGAGGAGAACACAACCGCATACCACAGTTGACAGCATACACAGCCACAATCGACATGGGGAACATATACTTACCACTGAACTAGTGTGAAACACACAGGCACACAACCCAGAGCATGAACGGCTCCTACACCCAAAATCCTGAGTGACAGCCACGATTTCACCCACTCCCTGCGTGAGGAAAACTGATGCAGAACTCCTATGCGTGAGGATAAAGGACACGGCCAGCAAAATATGGGAACAACCAAGAGATCCCCCCTGACTGGTGCGTGAGGAGAATAGAACTGACCTCTGCGTGAGAGTGAACAGGCCAGGGAAGAATGGTGTCATGGAGAATATAGAGGAATTGAATGCAGTCGTGGGTGGAGTGGGCACGTGGGAAAAGGCTGACAGCCTGCCACACCCACCACCATAACTACCTCAACTACCAGCCATCACTACCCCCCAACAACAAAACCAAGACATTAAAGGGGGTTGGTGAACAAGAAAGGTGGCAAACAAACAAAGGTGATAAAACATGGGTTTTTCCCCCATAGACTAAGGTTTGGCATCCCCCACCCCTTATCCTTTAGAACCATGCCCTTTTCATTCAACGTTGCACTGTCGTAGATGGTTGTGGTTTTAGTTTTAATTGATGTGCGTATTTACATGATGCTGAATTATAATGTGCCAAATGGCATGATAAAGCATCAGCAACTATCCCCATTATCGAAACACACACACACAACCAAATCGATGGTGGGGATTTTTCCTTGAGCTCCTCACCACGATTAATTA
This sequence comes from Pseudotsuga menziesii, assembly GCA_001517045.1. Classification (NCBI taxonomy): domain Eukaryota; kingdom Viridiplantae; phylum Streptophyta; class Pinopsida; order Pinales; family Pinaceae; genus Pseudotsuga; species Pseudotsuga menziesii. The sequence goes on from LPNX010619168.1 coordinate 118,050, forward strand.
CAATATATACATCATGCAAATGGGGTCAAAACCGGGGACATTACACTCGATCAAGGCTTTGAATTCCTTGAACTTGCTAAAAACTTCATCTTTGTTTTTCATGAAGTAAATCCATGTCTTCCTAGAAAAGTCATCAATGAAAGAAACATAGTATACATACCTGCTTAGTGAAATTGATGACATTGGTCTGCATACATCAGAGTGGATGATTTCTAAGATTCCTTTTGCCTTGCTCTCACTACTTGGAACTGTCTTCTTTGTATTTTTTACTTTTGCACATCCTTTGCAGACCCCTTCATGTTTTGCTTGGATTTCTGGAAGACCTTCAACAACTTTGCTTGCAAGTGGTAGTGCTCTGTAATGCACATGTGCAAGCCTTCTGTGCCAAATTTCATTTGGCTCTACTGTGTCATGGACCATATATTTTTTTGGGATGGCCCTTCAATTTGTATAAACCTCCTTCTTGTTCTCCAATCACTATTGCATCATCAATAGTCTTTCCTCTTGGCCATCTACAAATGCAACCCTCATGCCTTTTGCATCCAATGCTGATATGGATAGAATATTCTTCTTCAGTCCTAGTACAAACAAGACATCCTTCATTTTCATAGACTTTCCGGAGTCTAACTTGTAGGAGGATTCACCACTACCTTTTCTGGGATATTGGTAGTCATCCCCAAGCTTCACCTTATGGGGTGAATTATGTTTGGATAGCTTCTCAAAGGATTCCTTGAAACCTATCATGTTCTTGGAATACCCACTATCAATAAGCCAATATTTGCTTCCATGAGTGACAGTTCTCATGAGAGCGAAGATCAGAACATATTCATCTTCACTTGAAGAGTCTTCACTTTGTTGTTTTACTCTCTTCCTAGGAGGATCATCATCCTCAATAGTGTAAGCATGATTTCTTCTTTTGGAGTTCTTCTTCTCCTTGGATCCATTCTTATTCATGGGACAATTTCTAGCAAAGTGTCCTATTTCATCGCATGTATAACATCTGAGTTTGGATGAATCCCTTCTTGCAATGTTATGTTTCTGATGAGAATGCTTACCTTGGTGATGATGATTTTCCCTTCTTCCTTTCTTGGTGTGTACCATGAGAGCTTGATCTTCACTTCCCATCTTTTCTTCTTGAGCTGCTATCCAAGCTTATTCTTGAGAACATTCTTCCCAAATTCTACTGAACTTGACCAACTTCTTTCTAGCATAGATTCCTTGGATGAAAGAATCCCATGACCTAGGGATGCCATTCAATGTTGTCATCACAATTTCTGCATTCTCCACTTCTTCATCTTCTGCTTCCAGCTATTCTTTGATCTAGGATGCCCTTGTGAAGTATGACTGGATCGTCTCCTCATTCCGGATCTTTACATTCTTCAACTGGTTCCTTAGAGTCATCTTTCGATTGATGTTCTTCCCTTCAAGCAGTTTGGTTAGGGAATAAAACATGGCTTTAGGTGTCTTGAGGGAGGACACCTATGGAATGAGGTGATCCTTGATTGAATCTACAATGATCCTCTTTTCCATAACCAACTTCTTCTTATGTAAGGCCTTGGACCCATCTCCCTCTAGAACTGGAACCTCCTCATGGATGTAGCAGTCCAACTCATTTTCTTCCAGGACCAGGGAGATCCTATAATTCTAGGCTCAGAAGTTATCATCTCGCTCAATATTTTCATCAAGCTTGGTATGATGAGACATCTTAACTAATAACCTCAAATGGAAATACAAAATATTTATATCTTACCAGGTCAAGATGTCAGATATGGATTTGGAGCTGAAATCCGGCAGTGCTAGTTTAAGAGAAGATTAGGGTTTTGCTTTTCCAAAGTTCTGTCCAACCAAATTCTTTGAATTTGATCCATAACTTCTATTTTGGGTAGGAGATTAATCCAGGCCTAGGATCATTGAAAAATTCCACTTCTATGAAAAGCCCTAATTTTCGGTAGGAGTGTCGGGTCCAAAATTGAAAAACCTCAGAATTGGATTCTTCTTCGACAGAAAGATGCACCCTATGGAGGAGAGTTATTCCACCCTACTTTTGCTAAAAATATGTGGAGAGAGATCCACAAAATAGGAATCCCTAGTTCCCACAACTGCATAGTGTCTTCTTCTCAGTTTATCTCTGATACCATGTTAGATTTTAAACATTAAGCTAGCATTTCGTTAGGATCTTTAACTGAGAGAACAACAAGCACAGCAATCAAACACAAGATACAATGAACATAGTGTTTTCGAGGAAACCATAAATGGAGAAATCCCCACAAATTTCTCAGAGATAGAATCGACACCAAAGTGAAACCCAAAAACAGTAAGATGATCTCTCGAGAGCAGTAACCTCTTTATTCCTTTCCCCAATGTCTTTCTCTTCCTTATCTATGTGCTACAATTGAGTGTGAGTGAGTGTGTGTTAAATAGAGAGGACAGCTCTCTATTTATACTAATTCTTGACTTGACTAAACCCAACTAGGGCCAACTTCACTAGGTTAGTCTAATAACCCTATTTCCCCAGAACTACGGGGAATTTAACCCTTAGACAATAGGAGAGTTAACCACCTTGAATTGACATGACTTGTTTACATTACAGAAACTTCCTGATAGGATCAACAGGGCATGACATGACTAAAGTACATTACAAATATATCCCAGAATAAACATCGGGTTACAATACATAAGAAATACAATTGAATACATTCCAAAGTTACAATTACATCAACACATAAAGCCTCATTAAATTTCCAAAGTTGGAAGGAATTTCTAATAGAATAATTTTATTTTGCCATGGTAGATATTCAAGTTATAGGAGTTATTTTGAGCGATCACCACCAAGACATTACAGAAACCCACCAAGAGGCAGGACTCCTCCAAGGTTAGAAAGAATTATATTTGTTGCAGTGCTTGAAGAAATATGTCCTGGATATGATTTTAGCAACCTCTTTTATAATATTTTTGTCAAGGATAGAGTTTTTGGTGTTATTATATGCATTTTCCTTAAACAAGGCATTGTCTCAGAGTTTTGTTCACCATAAATATTTGACCTCTTAAGATTCTTTCTTTAACACAGGTACAAGAGGAACAAGAGTCGAAGCATGAGTTATAGCCTTGTAGTTTAACCGAAGAAGAAATCAAAGTATCAGCCATAGTCGTAGTCCTATAGATGAGCACCCTGTCATGATTGTAGTTTGTTAAGTATATCTAATTCTATTCCTTCTCCCAGTGTTTCAAAACATGCCTAGTTTTCCAAAGAAAAAGATAAAAATACATCCTCATCCTATACTCTATGGCCCCATGAATATGCTTAGATCCAATGATGTTGGGGATCATGTATATCTCCCAGTGCAAGCACAACAACATCACCCTAGGAAGTGAATAAACATTATGAATTGGAATCATAATATATATTAACCATTTGTCCTTGTGGATACTCATTAGCTTGATGGAAGAAGGAACTTTGCTCATCCCATGGTGGAAAGAATCCATGTGAAGCACCAACTATTGGGTTGATCATCCTCTGTTGATTCTCCTTATTGATTCACTTATACATGGATCTAGGATGATCATGCTTATCTACTATATCCTTCAGGCCCTTGGAACCACACTAAGATAATTGTTGTTAATAGGTCTCATATAGTGGTAAACTTACGGTTTCTAGGGAATAGTGATTTTGGCAATCCCATTAAGCCAATTTCTTGAGTTTTGTTTAAAATTCCTAGAAAATGTTTATGGATTTCATAATCTAATTGATCATATATTGTGAACTTATATAGTCTATCATCATTTGCCGACCATTAGATACTCAAAGTTGTGTACTGATCCTTTTTACCATTATAGAGGACTCTATAAGTTAGGTTCCCGAATTCTTAAAGGGTGCTAGCTCAATGGAAGAGCACTTGCCTTACAAGCAGGAGGTTGGTGGTCCGATTCCTCAACACCCTAATGATATTATAATATCAGTTAAAAATAACTAAATTAGTAACTAACAAATAAGAGATAAGTGACCAAACAAAATGACCAAAATTCATATATAAAATTACTAAAAACAACTAAATTAGTGACAAAAAATGAGAGATGCAAAACTAGGCATTAAAAAAGATGCAACACGTGGCACTAATGATGAATCCAAACATGGCATTGATATGGTAGCAAAATAAGGTGCGAAACTAAGCCTTAAAAAAGACACAACATGTGGCTCTAATGAGGAAGCCAAACTTGACGTTGATATGGTAGCAAAATAAGACGTTACTTTGGATGCAAAACATGGTGCTACATAGGAAGAAAAATATGGTGCAACAATAGAAGAAATATTTGGCATCATTTTGGTAGCAAAACACAATGTAAAAAAGGAAGCAAAAATTGGTGCATATTTAGAAGCAAAAATTGACTCATATTTGGAAGTAAAACATGGTAAAAAATGGGATGCTAAAGTGGTAGCAAAATGGACGCAATATTGGATGCTAACATGGTTCTATTGGGGATGCAAATGTGGCGCTAACAAGGATGGCATTTAAGAAGCAAAAGCAGACACTCACTAGGAAGCAAAATATGATGTTATTTAGGAATCAAACCTCGATGTTGTTTAGGAAGCAAAGTTGGACGCTATTCTAAAAGAAAAAAAATAGACTCTATTTTGGACGTCATAAAGGAAGCAAAAAAAGACATTTTTTGAGAAGCTTTAAGTTTTGTCCATGATGTGTCCCATTTAGCGTCTAGTTTGGCCACTCAATGTAAAAAAAATTACACTAAAAAGGGACGCTAAATGGGACGCTAATTCTAGGATTTGTTGTAGTGTATGTGGATAAATCCACTAGGGTGAATTTGTAGGGTGGAATAGAATTACAAACCCACGACTATTTTTGGAGTTATAAATTTATTTAGATTTTTAGGGTTTCTAGGAATTTTCAGATTTGTAGGGTTATTATGCATAAAATTGCATCAAAATAAAGTACAAGGAAATTGATAAAGAAAAGGTAATTAAATGACAAGAAAGGGGATATCATTTTTGTCTCAATCCCTAGGGCATTAAGAGATCAATTCTCAATGTCCCTCTCTAATTAAAACATAAACAACTTGTTCATAGAACTTAAGGAGTATAGGATTATAAAAAGGCTAATAAGAAGTAATATCTCACAAGTACAATCATGGTAGACTGTAGAAGTAATAACTTTCCCATGAAAGATGGAAGAGTATATAAGAGATCACTTACAACTCCACCTTTCCATTACAAGGATTTAGGATGGGATTTATAGAGAAAGTAGGATCACCTAAGGACATTGATAATCTGGTAGATATATTTATTAAAGTCAAACTATATTTACTCCTAGTCACATCTCAAACTCTTCAATTTTAATTCAAAACACATATCTACCTATATCTACTCACATGTTTATGTAATATAGCCAATTACTATTAATGGTAGCATAGGGATTTATGCCTAAAATATGTATACAAATTTGAAAGTTGGCTTGTACAACATCAAAACCAAGGTTCTAAGCCATGTGCAAACCACCTAGATATAGAATCATTAGAAATTATTACTTTTAGTTATACTAGAGATAACATGAAATGAGAGAAGAATTTGAGACATAAACTAGAGAAAACCTCTCTAGAGTGTATTTCCATTATTGCACATATTGAGCAAAAACTAGTACAATATATATGCATTGTCACATGCAATAACTTGGGTAAATTCCATGTGTAACAAAACACCATGGGTGCTCACATTAATTTTGGATTATCTTGACTCATTCCCCCAATCTATGACATTGTGCCAAGTTTAAGTCCAAGTAGTGGACATAATGAGGAGAAATGAACCTAGATGGACCATGAAGTGGTTAGGCTAGTCAACAAGTGTGAAAGGAACCATCATGAGGGTAATATAGGTGGTTTAGTGTCTTTATTTTGGACCATTTATAAGAAAATTGATCAAATCCTCAAGAAGGTGCACCCATTCTCCTTAAAACAGGGAAATGCAATAACCACCCTATAAATGTAGCATAGAGGGGTGCATTTACTCCATAAAACAAGGAAAATAGTGGGTAAGTGGAAACACAAGATCATAACCACTAGTCTAAGTGGTTGAAATGTGGACAAATGCTTGGTCCAAGACACTAGACTAGGAACTAGAACCATTTTCACAAGGAACAATTTACAATAAACACTTGGAACCTTATGCAAAGATTATTAACCAAGGTCTAGATGGGAAATATCTTCCAACAACCCCCCTTAAGGAAAAATGTTTGTGAGCAATTATTTAGGGCCCAATAAACAAGGTATTTGATGGTCACACCTCACATTATTGATCCATATGAACCGAGGAAGAGAAAAACCACATGGGGAAAATCCTCCCTAAAAAATGGACATGAAAGAGAAACCAAAATCTATATACATTCCAAACTAAATGAGTATGTCTGGAGGAATCTTCTTCTTGTGAAGAAGTGGAATGTGCTCAACCAACTCAATAATATGTACAACTGCATGATGAATCATGGGACCATGCATAACAACTGAAATGCACTGATGGTAGACTGAAGCCTTCTCTTCAGACTTGAACTTCAAACCAACCAGGGTGGCATATCCAAAAGATACTTGAATCACTTGAGAATAAGTTACCCCAAGTGAATCATAAGGCTCTTGAAGAATCAACTTAGAAAGAAGTTTGCAATCATCTCCAAGAAAATGGAACAATATTTCGAAATGTGCCATTGTGATATCTAAGACTTCTCCATATTCAAATGAACTTGAAGAAATTCTACTAGTCATGGTGGAGGAATACATAGGAAGAAAAAGAGTGTGAAGCAATGAAATATCTTCACTTGACTTCCAAAATTATTCTTGACCATATTTTGAACCAATACTCTCATTTGAAGAAAACCCATCTTCTAGAGAATGCTCACTATGATCACCAACTAGCAACCCATATTCATCATTTGTAATAGATGACTTAGAGGAGAAAGACATGGAATGGAGAGATAATTCTTCAACAGTATTGATGGCAGCAACTCATATGTTATCTTCATAAAAAATAGATTATTTGCAAAGAGAGGAATCCAAAGAGGAAGAAACTTGAGTTGGATCATTTGTTAAATCTCTATCTACTTCTTCTTCTTCATTTTGAACAACTTCTTGAGAAATGCATGAGGCTGAGACCTTTGGAGGGAGAACACATAAGGAGGTGGCCATTTTATTTCTCTCCATATAGCTCATATAGTATTTCTGCATGCTAAGATATTTCTCTATATTTATCCAAAGATCAAATGGGTATTGAATAGAATGAAGGAGATAGTGCATTGCAGGAGGTATAGCTAGACACACAGTTCCATAGGGTCTATCACAATCATTAATCCAATCACACTTCTCTTCATAGGACTTTAGATCACTGACAATACAAATGGACACATCATAGAGACATTTTCTCTTGAGATTTGCACACATTTTAGGCCTCCACTCAGAATAGTTGAATGGATAAAGGAGAGGAACTGCTTTTGAATCCATGAAGTTGATGTAAGCACCTGTAAACAAAAACTCTCAAGAAAAAATAAGAAGAATTCTTCTGAATAAGACTAGCTCTGATACCATGTGAAAGTTGGATTGCACAACATCACAACCAAGGTTCTAAGTCATGTCCAAAACACCTTAATATAGATTCATTATAAATTATTACTTATAGTTACTCTAGAGATAGCATGAAATGAGAGAAGAATTTGAGACATAAACTAGAGAAACCTCTCTAGAGTATATTTCCATTACTGTACATATTGAGCAAAAACCAGTACAACATATAGGAATTATCACATGAAATACCTTGGGTAAATACCATGTGTAGCTCACATTAATGGTGTCTTATCTTGACTAATTCCCCCAATATATGACATTGTGCCAAGTGTAACTCTAAGCAGTGGCCATAATGAGGTGAACTGAACATAGATGGACAATGAAGTGGTTAGTGTAGTAAAAAATTGTGAAAGGAACCATCATGAGGGAACTAGAGGTGGTTTAGTGGATTGGTTTTGGACCATTATTGATAAAATTGACCAAATCCTTAAGAAGGTGCACCCAATCTCCTTAAAAAGGGGAAATGCTATAGAAATTCTAAAGCCTTAATGGCATAGGTAATTTCATAAACAAGCTAAGGATGTAGGAACATAATTAACCTCACAGAGAATTGTAGAAAATTAGAATAAGGAGAGAATAAGAAGAATTAATGAACACACATTAATCAATGATCAATAAATGATAATTGATATCATTACATAGGTAATACAACCTTATAAATGAAAATAGAGTTGCTAGAAGACAACTCAAGATAGCTTATAAAGCAAGCTTACTAATTATGATAAACCCCATAGTTGGCTAAAGCACTTTCCTAATATATCAAGGACCTCATGAATTAGAAATAAAATGAATGAGTGATAATGAGTGAAGGAAATATTTGATAATCCTGGTTTATGGAGAGAAAATAATGGAGGATGGGTTGGCAATAAAAGCTGCCAATTTCCTAGTTAACTAGCTTTACCTTATCCACAAAAAAGATGGATAAAGAAGAATAAAGAAGAATCTGCAATAAAGCGTAGTTACCAATTGTGGATGTCCATAAGGTGGTCAAGATCAACCCAGAATCAGAAATAAATCATTCTTGGGGTATATATGGAAAGTGTTGACATTAAGGTGCAAGTTGGTGCCAACTATCTAAGATAGTGGGTAGGAAATTAATCAAATAATGATTAATTATTTTATGAGTGGGTTTATGATATTCCAACACCCCCCTTTAAGTCTGAATTTATGATGATATATCTGAAATAATCATAAATATATATTCATATAGGGCCCAACAACAAGGCTATGGTCACCCTTTTACAATTTATCTTGTCCAAAGAAATGAGGAAAGAGGCAAAAGCATAAGGGGAAAATCCTCCCTCAAGAAAGGACATGAAAATAAATACCAAAAATGATGAACTGCTGGTGTTGATACTGCTCCAAACAAAATGCTAATGTCTAGAGGAATATTCTTCTTGGGAAGAATATAAATCTGCTCACCTGGATAAAAAACATAAACATGTGTAATATGGATACTGAGACCACGTAGAAAAACTGAGATCCAATGATGTGAAGGAAATAGTGAAGGATCTTGAGACTTGTAATTATCTCCAAGATGATGATATGAATTGAAATTAAAACCAGTAGAGATGAAATCAGCTGCATATAGGTTAAATAATTGTCCAAGCGAATATATAATGTCTCCATCTTCATTTACACAGAGAGGATGTGTGCAAGTGATTATGTAGGAACATAGAGAAGGAATAGGATCAAAGAGTACGAATGAATGGGATCCATGGGTTGATATATATTCCAAATAATCTAAAAGATCACATATAAACACATCAGTAGACTCATGGGAATATACTGGTAAAGAATCCTCTATGGTAGAAGTATGTAAGAAGGAAATATAGTGATGTTCAAAAACTTCAAGGAGGATCCGAGAATGAGTGCCAAGAACACAAAAGGAGTTGCAGAAGTGCATGGGTCAAGTATGGTAAGTGTAAATACACTAAAAGGACTTGACTTTCCTAAGAAAACATCCTGGAAGTCATTGGGTTGTGCACCATCAAGGAGAGAGGCATGCACAAAGTGACCCCTGCAACCATAAACATCAAGTTGTTGCATTTACAACTCCTCTATACTCTGCTTCTGTAGATGAGAGTGCAATGGCACTTTGTTTCTTGCTTGACCAGCTGATTTTCCCTTCTACAAGCATGAACACATATCCTAATGTTGAATTTTTATCTGTGCTGTCACCTGCCCAATCACTGTCAGTAAGTCTAATCAAATCAAGATCATATTTAGCTTTGTAGAAGATCCCATGAGTCCTTGTTTCCTGAACAAAGTTAAGGATCCTTTTGGCTGCTCTCCAATGGATCTCATGAGGCTGATCCATGTATCTAGAAGCCACACTTACTGCATAAGAAATATTAGTTCTAGTATGTGTAAGATACAACAAACATCCAATCAATTGCCTATACAGTGTATTGTTTACCATAGGTGAAGAATTAGCTTCTTCAAGCTTAACTCCTGAAAGGAAAGGAGTCTTGCTTGGCTTGCAGTCCTTCATATTGAATTTGTTTAGCAAATCCAAGGCATACTTGGACTGATGTACTTTGATTCCTTCTTTGGTTTGAGCAATCTCAAGCCCCAAGAATTGGCTCAATAATCCCAAATCTGTCATTGAGAAGGCATGGTTCATTGCATCCTTCAAGGAGGAAATCTCATCCTTTGAGCTTCCTGTAATGAGAAGGTCATCAAAATACAAAAAAATGATCATTAATGAACCATGAATCATCTTCAAATAGACATTTGGATCTGATTTGCATCGAACAAAATTCAGTGATAGCAGAAAGCTATCAATCTTGGCATACCAAGCCCTGGGGGCTTTCTTAAGCCCATACAATGACTTCTTTAGCCTGCACACAAGAGATGGGTTAGTAGAAAATCCTTGAGGCTGCTGCATGTATATCTCTTTAGTGAGATCTCCATTCAGGAAAGCACACTTCACATCCATGTGGTGTACCTCCCACTGCTTTGAAGCTACAATGGCTAAGGCTAGCCTGATGGAGTCCATCTTTGCCACTGGTGCAAAGGTCTCATTGTAGTCTTGTTGGCAGTCAGCAACAACCCCTTCATTTTTCATTAAGATGAAGGGAGATTAGCTCTCTTTAATGATTTACCTATTTAAAAATTATAAAAGAGTGCCTTCAAAATGTTCCATTCTGAAGGTACTCTCAATTTTAGAAAAGTCCAGTAACATATTAGAAGCTGATGAAATCATTTTTCATAAACTTGATAATTAGCAGCTGTCAGTCCCATGAATTTTTATATAATAAATTCATCATTAATTAATATATTTTGATTATATATATATGATTTAAGAAATTTAAAGAGATAGTATGCTAATTGAGGTTCAACGAACACACATTTTGAAGCGAGTTATTGATAAGATATTATAAGTTCTGAAAAACCTAGAACTAAAGGTTAATTATTAAATTAAAATATTATTAAACCCAAAGGTTCATATTCCATTTGTAACTTAATATCATATCATTATTTTTTGGAATTGTATATATAGTTAGTGAAAAGCAAATAAATGAGTATCATTTCGAAATCTTCATATGACATGGTTTTATGTCTTAGTATCCTATCGAATTCAATTTGGAATATTAATAGATGGGATTTTGTAAAATCATAAATCTATATTTCAAAATGAGACTTTATGTATATACATGACATAAATATTAATTCGGATTATTAGTTAGTTATAATGCAAAACATTAGGGTGTATGGTTTTGATACTATATCGCCATGTCAATAAACGCTACCACCTTTCATGAACAATCTGAAGGAGACCATCAATTGACAGCGTTTACGACGATCCATGACTCATATGTCAAATAAATAACACCTGTTATTTAGATCGTTGCATTGTCATGGAGATTTGGCTAACACCTCATGATTAACTGACAGCTGTGAATATATTGATGAATCGTATCAGCAGGATTTAATGTTGATAACCATTCCATTTCGTAACGATGTACGAGTTCATCATGACCACTGTGTGTAATCAATATCTTGATTTACGATCCATCACTCAAACGATCCCTGATATGTCGAATTGGTTAAGTTTTACTGTTAGTCGTGGCTAAACATGCATGTATCATAACAGAATGTTGGCTATAGCATTCATCATCGCTAAGTTCGGATAAAATGGCCAAATTTAGAGCCCTCATATCTGTCAGATTTGAAGCATGTGAAATTTTGATATTTCCCATCATGTCATGCACTTGGATACCTATCCACTCTCTCTTCACAACTCCATTCATTCCATTTCAAAAGCAGGATAGTGTTGAGGAAGCTATGGATCTGTTGAGTCATTTTGAAATTTCAGGCTCAGAGCTTATAGAAGCAGATGAGAAGGTTGCCCTGCTATTTGAAAAGGTTGGATGGGGGTAGTTCTTTAGGTGTTTTGACGGCCATAACGCAGAGGTGACCAAACTGTTTGCTTTGAATTTAAAAGAAAACGTTGCACAGATCAGGGGTTTTAAGTTCATCATTAACGAAGATAAAATCGCAGAGGCTACAAAGCTCCCACAAATTGGAGAGCGCTGGTTCAAAGGTGGTAAGGTTAATAAAAAGAAGTGTCTATCCTTGCTGCTGCCATTATTAGATAATGCAAAACTGAAGATAGGGGTTTCAGTCAAGTTCCTGAAGCCATAATGGTGAGCCTTCTATGAGATTTTGGTCAGGTATGTGTCCTGCGATGGACGTTTTTCTCACCTACACTATTACCACCTACGACTCTTGTTAGCATTAAAAGGCTGCAAGCTTAATCTACCATTTTATCTGTGGCAAAGTTTGAAAAAAATGTCGCATTCAGTTCAAAGTTTTAATAACCCTGATAGAAGTTTATTTCACCATGGTTTAGTCAAAATCATAATACAACATCAACTGTCTTTGAATGGAAAATCATGGGATGAATTTTTAACTGAATGTCACTTGGGGCCGACTCAATATTGGCCAAACCCCTCCCCAAAGAATCGTAGGAAATGAAAGGCTTCTGCAAAACCCGAGGTTAGTAATGTTCTTGGGACTGAATCAGAGGATAAAGGGCTCAAGGAAGCTAATCCACCCATAAACGCTGGTATCAGTAATGATGGTGTTGGGAACGTAGTTCCCTGTTGCTTTGAAGTAGCTTTGAACCGACCCCCATCTGGTAAATGTTGTAGTATTCCTACAAAAACAGAGGACAGGTTAACCGAAAGCAAAGATATTAGCGCTGTTGATTGTAAAAATATCTCTGAGCCAAATAATCCTTGTAAACATAACAAGGAGTCTATGCATAAATTAGACCGACTAGCACAAGTATTTTGTGATAGTGGAGGCTTTGAATCAAAAAATATGGTGTTTGCTCATTCGAGGAGGGTTACTAGAAGCATGAATAATGCAGCTACAGTTTCTATTTCTATGACTAATCAACAGGGTACTCAGCCTTCAATTGTCCATATTGAGGATGACATTCCGTCAACTACTCATATAAATGAACCCTCTCTTATAAAGGATAATAATTCAAAATCAATCAAAAACATTACAGAGTCGGGTAAGCCAGAAGTTGCTCCATCGGGTACGAACGCCTGTAGTTCGGATCCCGAACCATCGTTTATCAGTCTTCAATCATCTAGCCAAAACATAGATAATCCTAATCCTCCTCAGGTAGTTGATTCATGGCATTAAAACGAAGGAGAAACTCTTCAACAAGTTTTGAACAAGGTATACGAGACCAAGATTATAGAATTTAAAGGTGAACTTAAACAATGTCAATCTAATGCAGCTTTGATAGAAGAGGAAAATAAGACGTTCAGAGAGGAGTTGTTGAACTAGATTAACAGGTGGAAAGAAATGAATATAAAAAAGAACCAATATAAAAAGGCGAAAAATTCAATGATAGGTACAAATCAACATCTGCTTGAACAAGTAGAAAAACAAAAGTTAGTGATTATCAAGCTTAAAGCCAAACTAGCTGAAGCTAGAAGAGTAGTCGATCTTCAAAATAGAACCTAATGGTTATTCCCATTTTCAAGTACATGGGTTGTTTCTTTGTCAAACAGGTAATAAAAGTTTTTGTTGTGCATTCCTGTAAAATCGCAGATTTTACAGGCACACATAAATTATAGTTTCTTTTGTTATTTCTGTTTTAATTGGTTTTTAATAATATGATTATGTTTGTTTAAATCAAGTGGGCATGTCATCGCTATCCTTTACAATTTCAGGACGTGTCTAATATGCTGGATTCTAGTTGGAAAACGTGGCCGTTCATTAAAGACTGGAATTTCAACAACAACCACGAATTCGCCAGTTCCTTTGAATCAGCAAATGTCTAGGGTAGTCGTCTTTATTGTTATCTTCTAGTAACAGGTGTTTGATGAAAAGAGATTTGATACTCTTTTGATAGTAATAGGACTCCTTTTATATCGCATTAGGCATTTATGGAAAAACTGAATCGAAAGACTGGGGTCTTATATAAACTAGGAATTTTTATGGAAAAAAGAGATGGAGTGACTAAAGAGAGACATACTTAAGATATATTTTGATGCTGGTTTTATTTCCTTACTGAATTTTGATCTTTGGATATGGGACGTAACTGGAAATATCCAAGTTGATATCATGACTGGTATTGTTTTGGATACACTCTATATTTCAGTATATGATCTTCTATTTTAATATTAATACAATATGCTTTGTTATGCTTGTGTTTATTTATAATTTTCACTTTGTCAGCCCAATATTGTATTTGAATTAATATGTCATTGTGACTGAATTTATTAGTATTTTTACTATAAATTCAAGATATAAGGATATTCATTTATGTATGTTAGATATCATTTGTATTTTTGTAGTGGTTTCATACTGGACATTATCTCTTATTCAAATATCTATGTTGGTTATTAGTTATTAATTAATTAGACACTTCAGAAAATTGAAGTAATTGTTTATTTTCAGTTTCTCTGATAAGTTATGTTATAGCAGAATAGTTTGATGAGTATGGCTTAAATATTTTTATTTAGATCATACAATTTATCTTTCTTTTCATCTTATATTAATTAATAATTAATATAGTATTCAAAATCGCTCTCAGCTGAGATAGCATAGATAGGACAGCTAAGATAGTTTAGTTATTATTATCATAGTGTAGCTACATTTAACAGTTGTTAAATTAAATTTGTGTAATTTTATAGAATAATTTTAAATAGCTTTTATATTTAGAAAAATTCTTAAAAAACTGAAGACTTTCCTTAAGAAAGCAATCGTAGGATACCTTAGATAGTTGAAAATAATTTTAGGGTTTATTTAGACATAAATAACATTAGGATAGATTTTTGCTGAATTTTATTTTCTCCTTAAGAGAAAATTCAGCTGGTAGCAGGACCATAACCTATGAGATTTTGCTACTCCAAACACACTGGACGCTATTTTAAGCTGATTGTGTGGGCATAATCCCCTTGTTGGCCTAGGTCAGAAAATCGGGCCAAAAAATGGCGCTAGAAGGAGGGCGTGTTAATGATTAATGACATGGAAAACTAATGAGAAATTTTCAACCAGCCAGCATCCTCCAGAAGTCAGCAGATCACCATTTATAGAAACTGTTAGGAGCATCCTTGAACGTGATCATATCACATCTCCATTTACTCCTAAACAAAGTACTCAAAATTTGGAAGAATCACGACATATTCTTACCAGAGCATATGCCAATCAACTTGGTGTATCTTCGATAGATTATGGTCTACCTAGACAACAATGATGTCATCCGCAATTGAACATAGTTACTCAAGGTTTGCAATAAGTTGATAGCACTCCACATTATCAAACTAGAAGTCATCAAAGGCAAAATACTCAAACAAACACTGCTAGAAGACTAATTGTAGAAGGCGGTTTTGATCAACCACCTTCTCCTCCTGATAGTCCAAGATCATCCAATTCAGGAAGTTCCTCAAGTTCTGAAAGAAGTCCAATGGCAGGAAACATACCTAGAGGAGGAGGAGGCAATCCTCCACCTAATCCACCTAATCCACAACTCCCTTGGCTAAGAACAACTGCTGTAGTTGTCCCTGGTGTACAACATCCTTTGCCTAAACACTCAGATAAAATCCTCCCTAAGTTTAACCCAGATGACAAAGAATCTGTAGAAGTGCATGTTGACAAATTCATGTTGGTTGTTCAAACCTTGAACGTTCAGCATGAAGATGTAGTTTGTCGATTGTTTTCTCTAACTTTTGAAGGAAGAGATTCTACTTGGTATTTTTTGTTAGTACAGGGATCAATCACAAACTGGGGTGAGTTTAATAAAGCCTTTCTAGATAAATTTGGGGAAGATAAAACACCCGCTCTTTAATCCCTAGAGTTATCTAGGATTAAAATGGAGCCTAAAGAAAGAATCAAATATTTCAATCAAAGGTTTCTGACATTAAAGAACAAAATTCCAATTGCTTCTCAACCACCTGAGGATATAATTATTGAAAATTATACGTCAGCTTTACCAAAATATTCTGGGATGTTCGTTAAGAGAGCTGGGAAAACAACATTAGTAGAAACTTTTGAGGAATCCATTAAAGTTGAGAAAGATTCTATGTCCTATGAACCAGATAGAAGTGGGAAATCTGATACTTTTCCTCGTAGGAAGACATAAAAACTCAATTCAGACAAAGATAAAGCATTTGATATAGAACAGCTACAAAATTCTATTCGAACTATAACCAATGAGGTGGTAGGATTAAAGAAAACCAATTCTGAAGCTTCTCCTTCTAGGGGATATTTCAGAAATCAGTTTAGACAAAACCCAAATACAAATAACAAAAATACACCACCTAACATAGCAGCAAATGAAGAGATTTTTAATACAATTCGAGCTGTTTTATATTGATCTAAAACTCCTTCTAGTCAAGAAATAACTGAAAACGAAGAAGAAGAGGAATCAGAAAATGATGAAGAATCAGAGGAACCTCAACAAGTTAACAGTCATTTCTGGGACAGTCTTGTGAAAGAAGATGAGAGTAAAAGTCCGCCTACATGACAACATGCCTATAATACTCGCAGTAGAGCATTTGCAAACACTCCTAGAGCTTCATCAAGTTCTACTACAAATAATGACAACAATAATTCACAACCTAATAAAAAAACTCAATCTGGCAAATAGACTCAATCAACCAAAATTACCCAACCTATTCAAAGTGCTCCAAAATTAGATTTACAATATGATTTAATTGAAGATTTAAATAAGACACCTACAAACATCAGTATGTACGACCTTCTTCAAATCTACCCAATGCCTAATAGTCATGTTATAAATCCTGCCATGAGTTCCATTATTCCTAATGCAAAACAAAATGTTGCTGCAAATAGTTCTAATAACGATTCAACAGCAACTGAAAAAGGAAAAGCAACGGTTGACAAGGCCTCGCTTATAGGTAATAATTCTAAATCAACCACACCTCCATTCTTACTTACCTTTGAAATTTTCAATAGGAATGTTCATAATTGCATGGTAGACTCCAGAGCATCCTCCAATGTGATGCCTTTATCAATATGCAATAAATTGAATGGGAAATATGTTCCATCCAATTCTCAAATAACTCAATTGGACAGGACGAATGTGAAGGTTGTACGGGAAATGAAAGATGTCTTAGTCAGGATTGCTTGTAACCCTTCAGTTTATCAAATTATAGATATTGTTGTTGCAAATATTCCAGATGCATATGGACTATTTTTAAGTAGGGAATGGTCTCAACAATTGAATGGATTCTTTGCCATGGACTGGTCAACATTATGGTTACCTAAGAATGGAAAGTCAAATCAGATAAAGATAAATAGAGAAAGATATATGAAACATACTGTCACAGAATTGCATGATCCTAGCGAACCTGTTTTATTTTCAGATTGCATTATGGGGAATTACATGTATGAATTGGGATTCGGTAATTTTAAAGCTGAAAATTCTGCCTTTTCTGAAAATAAACAACAATCTGAAATTAGGAATGTGACATCTATTTCTCCTAACTCTTTATTCAAGGAAACCATTAATTATGTAGATAATCTGAATATTGTAAATATTATAGAAAGCAAAGTGGTTGTGAATAGTTCTATTTGGACTTTATATTTTGATGGTGCGAAATCCAAAGAAGGAGCAGGAGCTGGTTGCTTACTGGTGGACCCTCAAGGAAATAAAACATGTATAGCTTGTAGGATGGAATTTAATTGTACAAACAATACTGTGGAATATGAAGCTTTAATACAAGGTTTGAAAAAAGCAATTGATTTGGACATCAAAGAGTTAATTGCATACGGCGATTCTGAAATCATCGTCAGACAGGTTCGTAACTCCATTCATTGCCTATCTTAACATTTACAAAGTTATCAATGAGAGGTATGGAACCTTATCTCACATTTTGATGCATTTAACATAATTTCTGTTCCTAGAAGTCAAAATCAAGAAGCGGATTTATTGGAAAATGTAGCATCAAAGTTAATTCTATCAGAAAATATTACATCAGATTTCTTTTCAATTGAATTGATTTTTAGACCCTCTATACCTGATAATATTTTTAACTGGCGTGTATTTGATAATAATGTGTACGTACTGAATTTTCTTATGAATGAGGATACCTTTAAAGATTCATCCATATATGAAGTCACTCATGACGAAAATCTGCGGGATTTTTCGGTAATAAATGATTTTTGTTCAGTTGAAAATGCTTTCAAAAAGGTAAAACCAGTTCCCAATTCAGTACTAAGATTAGAAAAGTTCTTTGATCTACAGGATAAATTTAAATCTGTCCCTAATTGTAAAACTAATAGCTCTCAAATGAGGTATGAAACAATAAATTTAGGAACAGATCTGAATCCCCAAACTATAAATCTAGGAGTGGATTGCAATCCCGAAGAAAAAACAGTGTTTATAAAATTATTTAAGGAATCCAAGGATGTATTTGCTTGGACATATGATGACCTGAAAACCTTTAACACACAAGTCATGCAACACATAATTCCAATTAAACAAGAGTCAAAACCTTTTCAACAAAATCTAAGGAAATATCACCCGTCATTAGAACCAACAATTAAAAAGGAACTAAATAAATTATTAGCTGCCAAGATTATTTTTCCCATCAGGCATACTCAGTGGGTAGCAATCTTAGTTCCTGTCAGGAAGAAAAATGAGGATATTAGATTATGTGTAGATTTTAGAAATTTGAATAAGTCTTCTGAAAAGGATAATTACCCAGTTCCTCCCATGGAACAAATTCTTCAAAAGGTGTCTGGGGCTGAGATACTATCACTCCTTGATGGTTTCTTAGGATACAACCAAATATTAGTCTCCCCAGATGATCAATTGAAAACTAATTTTAGAACTCCATGGGGAACATATGCTTACCGCAAGATGCCCTTTGGGTTAATCAATGCTGGAGCAACTTTTCAACGGGAAATGGATATTGCTTTTAGAGGCTTAATTAACCATTCAGTCGTGGTCTATTTGGATGAAGTTACTGTATATTCTAAACATTCACCTGATCATCTTAATCAACTTAGAAAGGTATTTGAACGATGTAGAAAGTTTGGAATATCCTTAAATCCTAAAAAGACAATATTTGTTGTTTCAGAAGGTATCTTATTAGGTTGCATGGTTTCAAAGCATGGAATCATGATTGATTCTGAAAGAACCCAAGCCATTTCAAAGATAACTTATCCCTCTAGCAAGAAAGCAATGCAGTCATTTCTCGGTAAGAGAAATTTTGTTAGGAGATTCATTCCCAGTTTCTCCGAAATTATTCGTCCATTGCAGAAAATGATTAAGAAAGACGCTATGTTTAATTGGGGACAAATTGAAAAAGATTCATTTCAGAAAATTTTAGAAGCCATCTCAGAAGCTTCTAGCCTTCTAAGCACAGATTTTAACAAATATTTCATATTGTATACTTTTGCTTCTTATATTTCATATGCAGCAGTTTTAACCCAATTAAATCAGCAAAATAACGAAGTACCAATCTCCTTCATGAGTTCAAATTTCAAAGGTGCTGAACTTAATTATCATGAAGTTGATAAACAAGATTTTGTTGTTTTTAAAGCTGTTAAACATTTTCATCCATATTTATTGAAATCTAAAATGAAAATAATCGTCCCTTATTCCTCAGTCAGAAACTTGTTAGTGAAAAAGGACTTAGGTGAGAAAAGAGCACCTTGGATGACAGCCCTTCAAGAGTATGACTTAGAAATTAAACCCTCAACGATAGTCAAAGGTCAAGGATTATGTAAGTTAGCTGCTGAAGCTACCCATCTACCTAATGATAAAGCTGAAACTGTCATTGATGAGGTTTTACTTACTAAAGAAATTTATTTTTATCCTCCACCACAAGATTCCTGGTATACATACATAAGAATACTTTTGGAAACAGGAGCTGCTCCTGATTATCTAGAACCAAAGAAGAAAAGAGCACTTAGATTGAAATCTGCTCCTTATTTATTAATTGATAATGTCCTCTTTCGGAGAAATTCAGATGGAGTATTCCTTCGATGTCTAGACAAAGATGAAACATAAGTAATTCTGAAGGAGTTACATTCTGGACCAGCAGGTGGTCATTTTGGTGGAGAAACTACTGCACATAAAATTCTTAGGGCTGGTTATTATTGGCCTACCTTGTTTCGAGATTCCTATACTTTTGTTAGAAAATGCCAGGAATGTCAACTTGTTGTGGGAAGGGTTACGAAGCCTGCTTTTCCTTTACAACCTGTATCAGTTGAAAGACCTTTTCAGCAATGGTGTATTGATATAGTAGGGCCAATAAATCCTCCCTCCTCTAAGCAACACAAATATATAATAACTACAACTGATTAGTTTACTCGTTGGGCAGAAGCTGCACCATTAAGAGTGGTAAATACCAATCAGGTTATATTATTTTTAGAATTCTTTATCATAACAACATTTGGTATCCCAGATTCCCTCATCTTTGATAATGCTTCATATTTTTTGTCAATTGAGTTAACTCAGTTTGCTTTAGAGAAAGGAATAAGAATCGGGTATTCAGCTAACTACCATCCTCATGGAAATGGTTTAGCTGAATCAACAAACAAAAAATTATTGAAAATTCTCAAAAGAACTATTTCAGTTCACCATCATGATTGGCATACAGAATTGGTCAATGCCTTTTGGGCAGAGAGAGTAACTCCTAAGGCTGTAATAGGTAACTCACCATTCTTCTTAGTATATGGAACTGAATCTATTTTACCACCAAATTTGTTCTTACCTTCATTACAGTTAGCTTAGTCTGTTCAAGATGAAGAGTGTCCAGCAATGGAAAAGAGAATTAATACTTTACTAAAGCTTGAGGAAGAAAAAGAAAAGTCAAAACAACACTTTACAAAACATCAGCAGATTGTGAAATCTTGGTTTGATCAATCCTTTAGTTCCAATTGAGAATTTCAGGTGGGAGATTTAGTTTTGAAATGGGATAAAGTTCACGAAGAAAAGGGAGATCATACTAGGTTTCAGAAACTGTGGTTAGTTCCCTTTGTTATTTCTGAGAAAATAGGTCCAAGTACCTTTCGATTGCAAACACTTGAAGGTCAGTCCAAAACATTCCCAGAGAATGAACTGATTCTGAAAAAATATTTCTGTTAATATTTTCTGTCTTAAAATGTATATAATTTGTTTGTTGTTTGTAAATAAATTTATATTTTTATACATAATTTGTTTGTTGTTTGTAAATAAATTTATATTTTTATACATAAAATTTATTTGTTGTTTGTAAATAAATTTATATTTTTGTCTATAAACTGAGTTATAGTCCATAGAATTAAGGATGATGAGAAATTCATAAAACTTTTATAACTTTCAAACATCATTCTGTAATTTTTAGCTAGTTTTAATTCTGTTAAGTCAAATATTCCAGACTGTCAAATTTTTGTATATAATCAGTCAATAATATTTAGTTAGCAACTGAAGAAATAAATGTAAATAAATAAATCTTCAAGTTAAAAAGTCAGTTTGCTCATGAGCCGGAAAAATTATGATACTAGACTGAAATATTTTAAAAATTTGTTCAGGATGATCAAGGTTTCTTAAATCTATAAAAAACGTATCATTGTTTTATTTTGTAAGTGTTACTCAGATTATTCCTCACCTTTTTATTTCCTTATAAAAGTGGGGATAGCTTATTAAATGTCTTCTTTGAAGCTTGTACTTTTGAAAAACTCTTATAGACCTCTATCATCAGTCTTCAAAAGTATTTACAATCTGAAAACTATTTAGGATTTGTTCCAGTCAATAAAATGCTAAAATGAGAGACGGAAGGTATTAGTAATAAGCCGATCCAATCAAAATCACAAATATCACTAGTATGACATTATTAGGAAACTAGTAATGGCTTTTGGTTTAAAAACCAAAAGACAAGGGGTCTCATCACGAGCCAGCTGATTCATTTTCTGATGATATTAATGACTGACATTACCATTTGGTCACCATGCTGGGTAATGATCTCTCATTTTATGAAATTGAAAGAAAAACATAAATTTTGACTGAATAATAGGAGGTCTCATCACGAGCTGGCCTAATCATGATCATCAGTGCTGTCTGGGATAACTTCATTTCTGATCATCAGGGTGATGGCTTTTGATTTAAAAATTAAAAGACAAGAGGTCTCATCACGAGCCAACTTGCTTATTTCAGATAGCTCTCATGAATGATACTATCACATTGGGACACCATACCTAGATAGTAGTCTTCAGTTAGAATAATTGTTTAAAGAAAAGAAAAGAAAAGAAAAATAAAATTATTATGTTTATGGAACAAATTCTGGAAAGTTTTCAGAAAAACTAGATTTCTATATTCTATGCTGATGGTGCAGGTTATTATTACTATGAAGTACTTTGTTTCGATCAAGATATTTTTAAGTTTATCCCTAATCAAATTTCTCTTTCAAAAGATGGAATATTTTTGATTTATACTTATGAATATGAATAAAAATAATGGTTTTTATTTAGATAAAGAATTTTTGATTGGTTTTAACAAGTTTTAAGATTTCGGTTATATCATTATAAGTTGTATGAGTAGAGATAACTGGTCCGCCCAGGTTGTCGCCATTTGTTGGCAGTCAGCAACAACCCCTTCATTTCTCATTAAGATGAAGGGAGATCAACTCTCTTTTATGATTTACCTATTTAAAAATTATAAAAGAGTGCCTTCAGAATGTTCCATTCTGAAGGTACTCTCAATTTTAGAAAAGTCCAGTAACATATTAGAAGCTGATGAAATCATTTTTCATAAACTTGATAATTAGCAACTGTCAGTTCCATGAATTTTTATATAATCAATTCATCATTAATTAATCTATTTTGATTATATGTATATGATTTAAGAAATTTAAAGAGATAGTATGCTAATTGAGGTTCAACGAACACACATTTTGAAGCTGGTTATTGATAAGATATTATAAGTTCTGAAAAACCTAGAACTAAAGGTTAATTATTAAATTAAAATCTTATTAAACCCAATGGTTCATATTCCATTTGTAACTTAATATCATATCATTATTTTGTGGAATTGTATATATAGTTAGTGAAAAGCAAATAAATGAGTATCATTTCGAAATATTCATATGACATGGTTTTATGTCTTAGTATCCTATCGAATTCAATTTGGAATATTAATAGATGGGATTTTGTAAAATCATAAATCTATATTTCAAAATGAGACTTTATGTATATACATGACATAAATATTAATTCGGATTATTAGTTAGTTATAATGCAAAACATTAGGGTGTATGGTTTTGATACTATATCGCCATGTCAATAAACGCTACCACCTTTCACGAACAATCTGAAGGAGACCATCAATTGACAGTGTTTACGACGATACTTGACTCATATGTAAAATAAATAACACCTGTTATTTAGATCGTTGTGTTGGCATGGATATTTGGCTAACACCTCATGATTAACTGACAGCTGTGAATATATTGATGAATCGTATTAGCAGGATTTAATGTTGATAACCATTCCATTTCGTAACGATGTACGAGTTCATCATGACCACTGTGTGTAATCAATGTCTTGATTTACGATCCATCAATCAAACGATCCCTGATATGTTGAATTGGTTAAGTTTTACTGTTATTCGTGGCTAAACATGCATGTATCATAACAGAACGTTGGCTATAGCATTCATCATCGCTAAGTTCAGCTAAAATGGCCAAATTTAGAGCCCTCATATCTGTCAGATTTGAAGCATGTGAAGTTTTGATATTTTGCATCATGTCATGCACTTGGATACCTATCCCCTCCCTCTTCACAACTCCATTCATTCCATTTCAAAACCAGGATAGTGTTGAGGAATCTATGGCTCCGTTGAGTCGTTTTGAAATTTCAGGCTCAGAGCTTATAGAAGAAGATGAGAAGGTTGCCCTGCTATTTGAAAAGGTTTGATGGGGGAAGTTCTTTAGGTGTTTTGACGGCCATAACGCAGAGGTGACCAAACTATTTTCTTTGAATTTAAAAGAAAACTTTGCACAGAGGGGGGGTTTTAATTTCATCATTAACAAAGATAAAATTGCAGAGGCTACAAAGCTCCCACAAATTGGAGAGAGCTGGTTCAAAGGTGGTAAGGTTAATAAAAAGAAGTGTCTATCCTTGCTGCTACCATTACCAGATAATGCAAAACTAAAGATAGGGGTTTCATTCAAGTTCCTGAAGCCAGAATGGCGAGCCTTCTACGAGATTTTGGTCAGGTATGTGTCCTGCGATGGACGTTTTTCTCACCTACACTATTACCACCTATGACTCCTATTAGCATTAAAAGGTTGTAAGCCTAATATACCATTTTATCTGTGGAAAAGTTTGAAAAAAATGTCGCATTCGGTTCAAAGTTTCGATAACCCTGATAGAAGTTTATTTCACCATGGTTTAGTCAAAATCATATTACAACATCAACTATATTTGAATGGAAAATCGTGGGATGAATTTTTAACTGAATGTCACTTGGGGCTGACTCAATATTGGCCAAACCCCTCCCCAAATACCAGTAGGAAATGAAAGGCTTCTGCAAAACCCGAGGTTAGTAATGTTCTTGGGACTGAATCAGAGGATAAAGGGCTCAAGGAAGCCAATCCACCCATAAACGCTGGTATCAGTAATGATGGTGTTGGGAACGTAGTTCCCTGGTTCTTTGAAGCAGCTTTGAACTGACCCCCATCTGGTAAATGTTGTAGTATTCCTACAAAAATAGAGGACAGGTTAACCGAAATCAAAGATATTAGCGCTGTTGATTGTAAAAATCTCTCCGAGCCAAATAATCCTTGTAAACGTAGCAAGGAGTCTATGCATAAATTAGACTGACTAGCACAAGTATGTTGTGATAGTGGAGGATTTGAATCAAAAAATATGGTGTTTGTTCGTTCGAGGAGGGTTACTAGAAGCATGAATAGTGCAGCTACAGTTTCTATTTCTATGACTAATCAACATGGTACTCAGCCTTCGATTGTCCATATTGAGGACGACGTTCCATCAACTACTCATATAAATGAACCCTCTCTTATAAAGGATAATAATGGAAAATCAATCAAAAACATTACAGATTTGGGTAAGCCAGAAGTTGCTCCATTGGGTACGGACGCCTGTAGTTCGGATCCCGAACCATCGTTTATCAGTCTTCAATCATCTGGCCAAAACATAGATAATTGTAATCCTCCTCATGAAGTTGGTTCGTGGCACAAAAATGAAGGAGAAACTCTTCAACAAGTTCTAAACAAGGTATACGAGACCAAGATTATAGAATTGAAAGGTGAACTTAAACAGTGTCAATCTAATGCAGCTTTGATAGAGGAGGAAAATAAGACGTTCAGAGAGGAGTTGTTGAACTAGATTAACAGGTGGAAAGAAATGAATATAAAAAAGAACCAATATAAAAAGGCGAAAAAGTCAATGATAGGTACAAATCAACATCCGCTTGAACAAGTAGAAAAACAAAAGTTAGTGATTATCAAGCTTAAAGTCAAACTAGCTGAAGCTAGAAGAGTAGTTGATCTTCAAAATAGAACCAGATGGTTATTCCCATTTTCAAGTACATGGGTTGTTTCTTTGTCAAACAGGTAATAAAATTTTTTGTTATGCATGCCTGCAAAATCGCAGATTTTACAGGCACACATAAATTATAGTTTCTTTTGTTATTTCTGTTTTAATTGGTTTTTAATAAGATGCTTCTGTTTGTTTAAATCAGGTGGGCATGTCATCGCTATACTTTACAGTTTCAAGACGTGTCTAATATGTTGGATTTCAGTTGGAAAACGTGGTTGTTCATTAAAGACTGGAATTTCAACAACAACCACGAATTCGCCAGTTCCTTTGAATCAGCGAATGTCCAGGCTAGTTGTCTTTATTGTTATCTTCTAGTAACAGGTGTTTGATGAAAAGAGATTCGATACTCTTTTGATAGTAATAGGAATCCTTTTATATCGCATTAGGCATTTATGGAAAAATTGAATCAAAAGATTGGGGTCTTATATAAACTAGGAATTTTTATGGAAAAAAGAGATGGAGTGACTGAAGAGAGACATACTTGAGAGATATTTTGATGTTGGTTTTATTTCCTTACTGAAGTTTGATCTTTGGATATGGGATATACTGGAAATATCCAAGTTGATATCATGACTAGTATTGTTTTGGATACACTCTATATTTCAGTATATGATCTTCTATTTTAATATTAATACAGTATGCTTTGTTATGCTTGTGTTTATTTATAATTTTCACTTTGTCAGCCCAATATTGTATTTGAATTAATATGTCATTGTGATTGAATTTATTAGTATTTTTACTATAAATTCAAGATATAAGGATATTCATTTATGTCTATTAGATATCATTTGTATTTTTGCAGTGGTTTCATACTGGACATTATCTCTTATTCAAATATCTATGTTGGTTATTAGTTATTAATTAATTAGACACTTTAGAAAATTGAAGTAATTGTTTATTTTCAGTTTCTCTGATAAGTTATGTTATAGCAGAATAGTTTGATGAGTATGACTTAAATATTTTTATTTAGATCATACAATTTATCTTTTTGTTCATCTTATATTAATTAATAATTAATATAGTATTCAAAATCGCTCTCAGCTGAGATAGCATAGATAGGACAGCTAAGATAGTTTAGTTATTATTATCATAGTGTAGCTACATTTAACAGTTGTTAAATTTAATTTGTGTAATTTTCTAGAATAATTTTAAATAGCTTTTATATTTAGAAAAATTCTTAAAAAATCGAAGACTTTCCTTAAGAAAGCAATCGTAGGATACCTTAGATAGTTGAAAATAATTTTAGGGTTTATTTAGACAGAAATAACATTAGGGTAGATTTTTGCTGAATTTTATTTTCTCCTTAAGAGAAAATTCAGCTGGTAGCAGGACCATAACCTACGAGATTTTGCTACTCCAAACACACCGAATGTTGTTTTAAGCCGATTGTGTGGGCATAATCTCATTGTTGGCCTAGGTCAGAAAATCAGGCCAACAAGTCTATGCCATGAACCTGTGAGTAGACCTTGGCTACCAATATATCCTTGTAATTCAGAGGTGAACCATCAGTAGCAAATTTGGTTTTGTACACCCACTTACACTGAACTAGCTTCCTCCCTGGGGGAAGATCAACCAACTCCCAAGTGTTGCTCTTCTAGAGTGAGCTGAACTCTTCTTCCATGGTTGTTTTCAATATTGGGTCATTTGTTGCATCTTCATATGTCTATGGGTCTAATTCAACCATCAAATATCATTTCTCTGCAAACATAGGATCTTTCATGCACAGAGCACTCTCAAACTGAGATCTAGTCCTCCTAGGATCATTAGGATTTCCAGCTAGTTCTCCAGCTGCATGAATGGTCTTGGCTTCCCATTTTGGTCTTGTAGGACTGTTAGGATCTAAAATCAAATCATCATTATCAGACATATCAGAATCATCATGCACAACTATCTCTTCACTTACATTCAAAGGTTTTGGTGGTGAAGAGGATTCTCCAACTTCCACTGCTGCTAGGGGCTCTTCTTGAAACTGAACACACCTTTCAATGAAGAATTTGTTTGTGCTCAAATTTATCAGCTTGTACCCTTTTGAATCTTCAGAGTACCCAAAAAAAATACACTCTTGGATTTGGGGTTGCAAAGCCTTCCTCTTTTCTGTTGGAATTCCAGCCCAATCCCTTGAGCCAAAAATCCTGAAGTGGGTCACATCTGACTTGTGCCCACTCCATGCTTCAAAAGGAGTTATACCATCAAGCTGTTTATGAGGCACCCTATTCTGGATATAGGCTGCATAGTTTATAGCTTCGTCCCAAAACTTTGGTGGCAAAGTCTTAGCCTCCATCATGCAGGTTTCCATCTCTTCCAGTGATCTGTTCTTCCTCTCAGCAACACCATTATGATGTGGTCTGTAAGGGATAGAATGCTGCATCTGAATACCTACATATACAAAATATTGAATAAATTCAGAATTGACATACTCACCACCATTTTCAGATCTGAGGACCTTGAGTTTCCTCCCAGACTGGTTTTCAACCAAAGCCTTAAAGACCTTGAAGAGGCCAAAAACTTCAGACTTGTGTTTCAGGAAGTAAACCCAGCAATACCTAGAAAATTCATCTATGAATGTCAATGCATATTTGGCTTGAATCATTGACATATGAGGAAATGGGCCAGCAACATCACTATGGATCAACTCAAGAGGTGCAAAGGTTCTCTCATGACTAGCTTTCTCAAATTTATGCTCTGGGTGTTTTCCTAAGATGCAACCTTGACAGACTCCTTTGGAAAACTTAATATTTGGTAACCCTATGACCATTTCTTTTTCACTAAGATCAGAAAGATACTTGTAATTGAGGTGGCCAAATATTTCATTCCAAATCTTTCTTGCCTCATTAGCATGAATCAGAAGAGCAGAGGGGTTTGAGTAGGGTAGGAAGTGTGAGAACATGTATACCTTCGAAGTGTGATTTGCAACTCCTTTTGCAATGAATTTACCACTTGAGATCTCTGTGATCTCAACTTCATTAGGGGATAATATGACCTTCTTTGGAGACCCTGTGTGGGTCATCTGATACACTGATAAGAGGTTAGAGGCAAGACCTGGAACATACAACACATTGCTGAACTTACCATGGTCAACATCAATCCTCCCTTTGCCCAAACTTTCAGTGAGAGAGTCATCTCCCAGTACTATTGTTGGACCTTTCGACATGTCAAGTGAGGTGAATGCCTCCTTGGTTGAAACCATATGTCTTGAAGATCCAGAATCAATGATGAAACTAGGTGAGCTTGATGTGCCAGCAACCAATGCATGAACTCTCTCTTTGTCTTCTGAATTTGATCCTCCTTCCCTCTTCTTTGAGCTGTCTAGAAGGGAGATACCATTCTTCTCTAGGAGTTGGGTCAGCATGTCTATTTTCTTCTTCATGCAGGAGCTTTTAGAATGATTGCCCTTACTGCAGTATGTGCATTTGCTCATTTTTCCTTTATTCTTCTTCTTCTGGGGGTTCTTCTTAGAACCTTGAGGCTCCTATGGAGACTTGTTCTTGTCTCTCTTTTGCTCAGGTGGCTTTTAGCTTTATTCTTTCTTTTTGAATCCACCCTCGAATCTCCAGCAACCAGAGCTTGGTCTTTGGATGGTTTGATGGTGCCCATCATCACCAATTTATCTTGTTCTTGTGTGAGATATTCCATGAAATCTACAAGGCTAGGCATTTTCTAGGCTCGAGCTATCAACTTTGTGGCATA
The DNA here is from genome assembly GCA_001517045.1 of Pseudotsuga menziesii. Lineage (NCBI taxonomy): Eukaryota > Viridiplantae > Streptophyta > Pinopsida > Pinales > Pinaceae > Pseudotsuga > Pseudotsuga menziesii. Next base: position 147,396 of record LPNX010619168.1, read on the forward strand.
GAAGGTCGATAAAAACACTCAATAGTTAGGGCCAAGCTTTGAGAGTATGGCCAAAACCATTTGTTCATCCTTCTTTTCGATCCCACATTGTTTTAGCTGCAAAACAAGTGCTTTGAACTTGGAAAAATAGAGTTGCAGGGATTCAAAGCTATTGGGACTTAGGGAGATCAATTAATTTTCAATTTGATGTCCCCTCATCTCATCTATATTTCCAAAAAGATCAACAAGATTCTCCCATAATTCATTCAGTGATGTCAATCCATCAAGATGGAAAAGGAGGTCTCTGGATATACTCAGACACAGGAGACCATAGGCCTCATCCCTCTTGTTGTGCCATTTAATCTTCTCTGCAGCTGCATTGGGCTCTGCTTATGTTGCCATAGTCACTCTGTAGAGGCATTTCTCTCTCAACAGTATCTCCATCTCTTATTTCCATTCAAAGAAGTTAAATGGAGTCAAGATGATATTCTGAGATTGATCCATAGCTCGGAAATTGTCCCGTCAGTCAGCAGAATGCTCCCAGTCAATGATGTCAAACCTACAAAAAAAATTGGAAGGAGAGAAATTGATCTAAAAAGGCTCTGATACCATGTGTAAATTGAACCTAGGTGTTATAACAATTACACTCGCAACAATTGCCAATTACACATGCAAATTACTCACAAAGGAGACTGAATATGGAGCAGAACACTAATCTGTATTGAATAAGTGTACAATAGCCAAACCTGTGAAGTCATAGGCTTCCACAATAAATAATTACATGAGATATTCGAATGCATGAATATGCCATTCGAATTTAGTCAAAAGCAGGCTTACTAAATCTAAGCGAATCCCCCATAGGTGCATAAAGCACTTTCCAAATATGTCTAGGAGCTCACGAATTGGAAAAATCAATTAGGAAAGATAATAGGTGGTGGAAGGACAACTCATACATGCTTTTCATAGGATAAAAGAGTGGAGTATGTTGAGGACAAAAAACAAGTTAACTTCACTTAGTCAAACTTTCCCAATTGCCTTAAAACTCAGAAAAAGCAGGCAATAAAGCAGAAAAAGTAGACATGTGCTAGGGAGGCCAGGAATAAAGAAAATTTGATTCCAAGAGGTTTCCCAAGTGCTCCATGACTCAAATTTAGCAAGTTTGAGCACTATGGATGTGTGGAGGACAACTTGCATAAGGTGGAATATGGAAACTAGGCAAATAAGACAAAAATTGGATTAATTAATGTCTAAGGTAGCTAACTATGGGTTGATTATTCTAACAGATAGGAGACATAGAGAACAATGAAAGTGTGAGTGAATCATCAATAACAGTAGAAGTTCCCTTAGTCACTTATTTTTCATCAAAAACATCATAAGAATATTAATCAATATGTTCAACTTCAATAGACACAAAAAAGAAGGTTCTTCAATATTTGCTTCTTGATTGAAGGAGGAAGCACTTGAATCAAAGAGTGTAGCAGCAACAGGAACTGTATGAGAAACTTCTTCATCATGATCAACTTCATCAGAGACCGTGGGGGCTAAGACATCTTGAGAGAGAGAGAAATCATTGAGGAGATAGAGGTGCTCTCCACATAACTAGAAGGATCCTCATTATGCTTTCCCAAAACTCTATCCAATTTTTTCCATAGATCCTTTGGGTATTCAACAGAATCAATAAGGCAGCGCATGCTTGGAGAGGTAGCTAGACAAATAGCTCCAATTGCTCTATCATAGTCATTCAACCAGTCATTTGGCTCTTCATAATACTCTTCAATAGCTCCAATAGATATCTCACAGAGAACTTGTCTCTTTATAGATGAAATCATCTTCAATTTACACTCCGAATAGCTTGTGAATGGAGAAATAAGAGGAACTGATACTCTTGAATCCATTTGAACTTGTACTTGCAAAATAAACCTGCAAATATGAAAAAGGAGGATTAATTTATGAACTTTTAAAGATCTGATATCATGTAGATATTTGATATCCCGATATTTGATACCATGTATAAATTCTAAATCTTTGAGGGCATAGGGAATTTCATAAGCAAGCTAAGGATCTATGCACACAATTAACCTCACAGAGAATTATAGAGAATTAGCATAATGAGATAAGAAGAAGAATTAATGAACACACATTAATGAATTATTAATAAATGATAATTGATAGTATTACATAGGTAATACATATTTATAAAGGAAAATAGAGTTGCTAGAAGACAACTCAAGCTAGCTCATAAAGCAGGATTACTAATTATAATAAACCCCATAGTTGGCTAAAACACTTTCTTGATCTACTGAGAACCTCATGAATTAGAAATAGCATGAGTGAGTGATGATGAATGAAGGAAATACTTGTTAGTCCTAGAATATGGAGAGAAAATAATGGAGGATGGGTTGGCAAGAAAAGCTGCCAGTTTCCTAGTTAACTAGCTTTACCTTATCCATAGAAAAGATGGATAAAGTAGAATAAAGTAGAATCTGCAGTAAAGCACAACTACCAATTTTGGATGTCCATAAGGTGGTCAAGATCAACTCAGAATAAAAAATAAATCATTCCTAGGTATAGATTGAAAGTGTTGACTTTAGAGGCAAGTGGATGCCAACTATCTAAGCTAGTGGGTAGGAAATTAATCAAATAATGATTAATTATTTTTTGAGTGGGTTTATGATATTCCAACAAATGCAATAACTACCACATAAATGAAGCATATAGGGGAACATTGACTCCATAAAACACAAAAAGGAGTGGGTAAGGGGAAAAACAAGCTTTTATGACATAACCACTAGTCTAAGTGGCTCAAATGTGGAAAAACTCTTGGTCCAAGACACTAAAATAGGAACTAGAACCATTTTAAAATGGAACAATTTACACTAAACACTTGGAACCTTATGCAAATATTATTAACCAAGGTATATATGGAAATATATTTTGACACCCCCCCTTAAGACAAAAGTTTTGGGAGCAATTATTGAGGGACCAAGCAATAAGGCTTATGGTCACCCTTTACATTATTGATCCATATGAAATGAGGAAAAGAGTGGGTAACTGGACAAACAATATTTTATGGCATAACCACTAGTCTAAGTGAGTCAAATGTGGATAAACTCTTGGTCTAGGACACTAGACTGTGAACTAGAACCATTTTCACATGGAACAATTTACACTAAACACTTGGAACCTTATGCAAAGATTATTAACCATGGTCTATATTGGAAATATGTTCCAACACAAATGGTCTACTACTAGAAGTATAAATATGGTGTCGATTGTTATTGTTGCATACAAAAAAAACATAATTTATAATCATAGACAATCAATATCAACAAATGTGCAATAGGAAGAAAACATATTTACTAGAAATATTGAAGTGTCATGTTTTTTAGAAGTGAAGGATGTCACAGAACAAGACCCTCCACTCTTCATTTTCAATATTTGCATTATGTTTCATATATGCCTCATCAAAGGCCTGAAATGCCATTAATAGAGATGACTATAAAAAAACAGTGAATACANGCCCCTCCACTCTTCATTTTCAATATTTGCATTATGTTTCATATATGCCTCATCAAAGGCCTGAAATGCCATTAATAGAGATGACTATAAAAAAACAGTGAATACATTTCTGTAACCAAAAGAAATATGTTCTAGATATTTATCAGACACTACTACCAGAAATAAACTCAGGATCAAGCACTCAACTAATACATAAAACCTCTAATATAGAAGGAACCTACAAAAGATAGAACATAAACATAATGCCCTGTGATAATTCTAGAAATATAACTTCAGTAAAAGATATTGTTAACAAAAGCACAGAACTAGTTACTCACATATCCCGATAAAAAACATTGAATACACACAGTCTACATAATACTAACTTGTCTCTGCCATTATTTGTTCAAAAGGTTTTCATTTTGAATTTAATTCTAGATTCAATGTTCCAATCAAGAGATTGAATCTTTCATGTTTCAATCACTTGGAAATAAAGAAAGATGCAACTCCCTTAACTGCATGAGTTCTAATAAGGAAACCAAATATTTAAAGGCAACTTGCATCAACTTTTGATGTGTAAATACCTAAATTGGAATAAAAACCTATAATTTATTTGCATGACAATCTCTGTTTCCTTTACTGTATTTTGTAGTCAATCAACTAGTCAACAAATGATTGTTAACAGAAGCACGGAACTACCTACTCACATATCTCGATAAAACACTTGAATTACACACAATGTATATAACATTGACTTGTATTTGTTAGAATTTGTTCAAAAGGTTTTCAATTTGAATGTGTGGCCATATCAAGAGTTTCAATCAAGGGTTTGAATCTTTCATGTTTCAATCACTTGGAAACAAACAAAAATCTAACTTCTTTAACTGCATAAGTATGTTATGTTATAACTTATGGCTACTTTGTTATGTACAATATGAAGCATAGCATATTGTATGTTACCTATTATGCCACATATTATATTGGCATACTATCGCTTATTTTTTCTTTCATCTTTATTCAAAATTCCATACTTCTATGGTTGCAGATGATATCAATGTTCTGATAATTATGATATGATTCCATTTTATGATGTTATACCATGCCAAAATATCTTCTACTAGATGTTTTACTTTTACCTCTTCTACATGATTGTGCATATGGTTGTTTTGATGACTATAGCTAGTATCAATGTTGCATATATAATCTTGGGGAAAGTATTGGAAATGGTCTTAAATATAACTTCTCAATGGTATCGGTGGAAAATATTGGAAAATGTCGCAAGACCCCAAAAAATTACAAAATACTCAGTTTTTCAAATCTTTGAAAAATTTGAAGCAACAACAACATCAAAGACACATTTCTACATAAATATGATGATATAAATAATAGATGCATAAGATGTCAAGTGGTCACATATCATTACTAAACTAAAAATTCTGAAACATGTTCCTGATAAGATGATACAAAATCATGTCAAATGCTCAAAATAAATGCATCTCATGAGATGAATCATCATGAGGAATATATATACTAAATACTACATAATACAATGAAAATGATAGATTATAGGAATCTAAATCATGGATTCCCTCTACCCCTTTTACAAGTAAAGGGAACCACTCTTCCTCTGTAAGTAGTATGTGGTTGTGAAGGTACTCAAGGTGAGATTGGAGTGGAAGATCACATGTTTTGCAGCAACTAAATGAACATGTCGGGGCTCCACCATACACTGACTCAAGGTATTCACAACAAAACATATATCTAGTCTTGTATTTGTTAGATACATCAATGAGCCAAAAATCTGTTTGTATAGTGTAACATGTGTTGTCTCTAAGGAATCATCATTCAATAGCTTCAATTTTGTCACCATCGGAGTATTAATTTCCTTGCAATATATCATCCCAGATATATTTATGATCTCAACAACATATTTTCCTTGATTTAGGAAAATATGATCTGGGAACTGGCATACTTTGAGACCTGGGAAATAGTGCATCATAAATAGGTCTTTCATCTCGAATTCTACATCAAGATTCTTCTTACATTCACTGATGAGCTTCTCTTATCTTGTCAAAAATAATGTCGTTGAAAATGTAACTTCAGAGCATATTCTATTGTATTTTATGTGTACCTTCATGGGAGATGTTTTCCCTCCATTCGGGGATATCATTGTTGTATTTGGTCATGCTAGAATAGAGGTAAAACTTGTTATATAAAAAATATATAACACAATGAGATATATAAACATATATAAAAATGAAATATCAATATTAATTATTATTATAAATATATATTAATATTAATAATTATTAATTAATTTAATTAATTAGAAAATAGAAAGAGATGTACCCTTTCATTTGAAAATGAACGATAAGGATTATATAAATCCATATCAACGTTATTTTTAAAATCATCGTTCATATTCATTTTTACTCTTATATAAGTATACAACATGAAACTATTTTCTATTGGACTATTCAATTGAGATAGGTTTCGAGAATATCCCGATACACATATTACATTGGTATTAGAGCCATACCTTCCTCGGGATTCTATTAATCTCCATCTTGTAGCCAAACTCTCAAGGTTTCCTTGAATCTGGATATTTGATCTAACACATGATTTTATCCATCTTCGATACGACCTACAACCCCGCTCCTATTCACACTCACCCTAGCCCCCCTCAAGCTACTCATGCCACTGCTTGCTCCTTCCACTAGCTCCACCTCCATGATAGCTCCAAACACGCCCCCCTTCTTCAACACCTTACGAGTCTCCATCATTCTCCATATCTACGTGCCCTTCCTCGCCTTTTCCCCAGCAGAGTCGCTAAATTTGTTAGCAGGAATATTTCACCTTCTGTGGATAGAAGTTGTTCCTTTGGTCTGAATGGTTCAAATCCTAAACAAGTGAGTGAATGAAAAAGGGTGAAGACCCTCCTTGGATATCGTAGCTACCTGGAATGCTACTTCAATAGTGCACCTGTGTACCTGCAATCAGATGAAACATGCAAACACATCAAAGCTACCATAACATAATCTATTGATCCATGTTAGTGACTAAGGAATCTAACAACATGTACATGTGAAATCAACAACAACAATAATGTGGGATGGAAATAAGCTTTGCATTAAGATGAATGGAGAGATTTACAACAAATTAAGCCTTAGTGTCGAGAGTTCCTTCCAATGGCTCCTTTCCTCCAACTACATCTTGCCTCCAAAGACTCAAGAATGGTTTTGACAGAGTTTGGGTATGAAACACAATTCTTCCTCTCTTGACCCATGGGGGATGACATAGTATTTAAAGGCATGGGAGGATAGGTATGGTTGAGGATCTCATGGGTAATGTGGATATTAGATCCTAAAAGGGAGGATCTCTAGCTCCAGGTGGTCCTCTCGAAGCTTCTCTTTTTACCTTCAAAACTCCAGCACCACTTTTCAAAAGAATCAAGCAGGCGGTGATAAGGGGGAACCACATTTTTTAGTAAGGAAAAGAGCGGTGGTACCTCTCTTCTCTCATGTATCAGGAGCGATGCTGGCTCTTTGATTCTTGGGTAAAACTTTTGATCAATGGGGAAAGAGCGTTACCAGCTCAAAAGAGGGAAAAATTGCAAGGGGTTGATTTATTCCCTCATTTCTCTAGGGAAAATCTGAGGGATTGGAGCAGTCAAGGGGATACCTATCTCATAACATGAGGGTGACAAGATTTCGGTATAACAGAGATGCCCCCCAAAGTATAATGGCTAGAGGGAAACGATAGGAAATATACTTTGAAAGAACAAGGTATAGTTCAGAGGCAAAGGTCCAAAGGTTGGAACTTCTCAAACATCACCAACTATCTACAACACATTTTGATACATGTCCCAAATGACTCACAAAATGGCTACCAACCAATACAATGCAGATCCATGTGAGATAGAAACAAGTCATGGATACTAAAATACAGCGTAGATCCATGCAAAGAAGACTCAAATTTGGACATAGCTACCAGACATACAGCGTAGATTTATGTCATACATACGTAAATCTGAGCATAGCCACAAACATAAAAATGTGGATCGATTCTAGACATACAAAAATCCATCAAAACATAGGAAAAAAGCAATGAGTGATTTAAACAAATACCCAGGTCTTCGTCTCATCTTCCGCAAAGTACGATTCTATCCATGCGATTACAATGATCTGAATTCGAACATGGTAGAAACCACTTGATTATTGACCAATGATGTGAACCATTAACAAGTGCGAGGGATATCACCATTAATGTCAATGATTCCCAAGGTACCCTAGTACAATCTACTGAGTGTGAATAGATGCCGTGATGTCGAACACCCAGTCAATTCTATCGATCAAAGTTCAATGATGTGAACCTATGTCGAGAGTGACAGAATCCATCATTAAGGAATACATATCTCAAGGTACTAAGTATTGTTTCTAAGACTATTTACCATATGAAGAGCTGATGTCGGCGGGATAGTCTCGTCAAAGGAGGGCCATGATGAGTCCCACATCGATGACACGAAACTCGAAACATAGTTCTAGAATGATGTGAATGTAGTAACCATAGAATTGATTCAACAGTACTAACACAGAGACTATTCTGACTGCAGAGGTAAAACTTCTTCAAATTCCCTTTGAACATCGGGCGGCATGACAAAAAGACTTGGTAGCATGACTGAACAGGACAAACACATAATGTGACAGTGGACAATGCATTCTTTTGAAAGACTAAAAGGAGTGGCATGGCTCATGAAAGTGGATCATCACAGAGATCAGTTGAATACCCAATTGACTAACATGATGTGTAGAAAAGTGCCATGTTCAAAGGTAACAACAAACTACTGCCATTTATTTTCAAAATGATTCCCTTCCCATTTCCCCCATCATTATCGATGAGTGCCTCTTTTCAGTTTTACGAGTTCAAAGAGGGTAACAAACATTTGATATATCTTGTTAAAAGACAATTCCAGACTCATATGTTTTACGAAACTAAGAGAGGAGGGGTTCATTCCCAAAATGGGTCTCTCAATGTCTAATTTAACGAGTCCAATGAAAGAAAAATCGGTATCGTTCATGTTTAGAGAGTCTGAATGATTACGGAAGAAGACTCCAAAGGGTCTTTTTTCGTATGATTTATTCCCTAAGCCCAAAAAAGTATAAAATAATACCTTAGAGAACTCTTTCAGTCATGATTGGCTGGAGTGTTCCTTTTTCATAAATAGTCCTATCCGAACCAAAAAGAGATAACCTACCATTGGACGAAAGACTCTTCGAATGATTTAACGAGCATGAAGAAGAAAATATTGCTCGACAATCATTTCATATTTAGGGAGCCTAAAAAGAGTTTAAAAAGGGCTCCATTAGAATTTTTCATGTTTGAATCCAAAGCACGAAAAAGTAGTAAACTAAGCTCAAACCAAATTTCATGTTTTAACCAGAGCATGAAAAATGAAAAGTAAGCTCAACACCATCTTATTGTTTTTAACGAGCTCGAATATCAGTTGAAAGAATACTCAGGGATTGGTTTCATTTTTATGCAAGCTTAAAACCAATGGGTAAATTTATGCTTGAAAATCCCATTAACATGGTATAAGAAGGTTGGAATCTTGCCCCCAGCATGATTTCTAGCGAAACTTACCGCTAGCATGGTTGCTAGGGGCTCGACATGCCCCCCAAGCTTCATTTCATCGAACGATTCTTCTTCCATACCCAACCTAAAAACCTAGTTACTAATGTGAAAATGTTCACCAGGAGGGTAGGAAGAACGAGAATTAGGAAGATAAAAATAAGGTTCAAGTTCTAACACTAAAGGGAAGACTTGAATCAAGGGAAGGGGATCTGTTTCATTTTTACGCAAGCTTCAAATAGAAGGTAACTATTCTTGGAACATGGTTTCATTTTTATGCAAGCTTGAAACCAAACAGTGAACTATTCTTAAGGAAACCTACTTCATTTTTTAACGAGGTTGAAATAGAAAAAGAACTATGCTCAGGAATGATTTCATTTTTATGTAAGCTTGAAACCAAAAGGTAAACTATGCTTGAGGAGATCCATTTCATTTTTTAACGAGCTTGACATAGAATGGGAACTTTGCTCATAGGCATCCATTTCATTTTTTTAACAAGCTTGAAATAGAATGGGAAATTTTCTCAAAGGAATGGTTTCATTTTTATGCAAGCTTGAAACCAAAAGGTAAACTATGCTTGAGGAGTGGTTTTATTTTTTAACAAGCTTGAAACCAAAGAGTAAACTATGCTCTCAAACCTGCTCCTACCCAACATGATATCCAAAGGTTGGTAGCTTTCCCCCATTACATAAAAGATAGAGGCTTAGCTCCATTATGATGTCCATAGACTAGAGCCATGCCCCCCATTTTATCTATGATGGGAAGAAGCTAACTACAAGGGGAAAGAGCCACAAGAACATGTGGCACATTCAGGGCAGTCTAATTACTAGGAGTAATGCGATGGTCAAGTGTAACAAAGGAAAGCTGATCAATGGTCACAATCTTCCCATCATGGGGAAAATGCATAACTCTAAAGAGTGTGGACACTACAGCCTTCATGGCGTAAAAATAATCATGTCCAAGGAGCAGATTGAAATCTAAAGGACCTTGGACCACCATAACATCAATACAGACAGTTTTCCCTCCTAATGTAATAGGAAAATAAGGAAGGGTACCTAAAGGTGCATCAGGTCTTCTATTAAAATCCATTATATGATTGGTGGCTAGCACAAGCTGAGGTGAACCTAAAGCTTTCCAAGCAGTTGAGGATAGAATACTAACAAAAGCCCCTTCATTGACAATAGTGCAAAGTATCCGCTTAGAAGTAACATTCACAACTATCTAGAAAGGAACACTCGAATGAAGATGAGACTCTGTTAGGTTACTCTAGTTAAAGGAAATAACCTCATTACTTGGAGAGGGTTCTATTGAAATAGACAAAATTTCCCCTTGTCGAGAACAATTAGAATGAAGCATAAAAACTTTAGCAGGGTTTGGTTCATTCTCTACTGGAAGAGAAGAACAAGACGAAGATTTGATCAAAGAGACTACTTCATTTTTAACAATCTCTGATGAAAGAGTGGGATTGGGTGGAGATGACATCGAATCGACCACTTCAACTTCACTCTTCAAAAGAAGAATGGGATCAACTAAGGATGGACTTGGATTGACCACTTCAATTTCATTCTTCAACAAAAGAGTGGGATCGACTGAGGTTAGAACTGGATTGACCACTTTATCAACCAATGGGGGTTCAAGAGACAACTTACAATAACCTGTTGGAAGCTGTTGATGAGAAACAGTAATATCTTCCAACAACTTAGAAGCTTCATCCATGAGAGGACAAAGGTAAGTAAAGTGAATGTCCTTACAAAGCAAGCAAGGATTTCTAACTTTACCCTTCCGACTCTTAACCATAAGGTCACTGGTTGAGGGCAAATCATCAGTATGATGACCAGAGGATGATGACATGGGTTACCGGGAAACCTTAGAGCACTCTTCTAAAACTAGGGACATACCATGACAATCTTTCAGAAGGTGATCACCCTTGCAAAGCCTACAAGGGAATTTGGGTTTACGCGATCTTTGGGTGTGCAGATCAACACTATCTGCACAAGGAGGAGTGAATGGTTGAGACTTGGTTGTTTGTTTTTTTTTATTCTTCTTAATATTTCTTTTCTTCTTCTTATCCACCTGACTACTAGTACTACAACTTTCAACAGACGAAGAGGTAGAAATGGGAGAAGACACATCTGGTGAAGAAGGAGAGAGATCAACATGAGGTTGATTCTCTTGCAATGAAGGATTAGGATCAGATTCAACTGGTGTACATGGGATAATTGGACTAGAGAATAACCAAATATGTAATCCAATAATCAATCCAGGAAGGCTTAACGTAGCCATGAGAGGAGGACCAACATCCCCATATGGAGGGAACACAAAAGACATGCTTGGTAAAGGAGTCTCTTGGTTGGTAGTCCCGAAAGGTGAAGCCATAACTATGATACAAAAATATCTCTTTCTTCTAAAAAATCCTAACTGTACAGATAACAAGCGCTACTCAAACTAAAAGAGACAAGAAAACATGTGAAAGGAGTGGATAATAGTCAGGAACCTCATAGGATAGGCCAAAAGGATAACTCAGATGGATAGGGTATCCTAGTGGGGTCTCCCAATATACAAAAGGTACGTGGGAGCTCAAATCAGGAGTAGTGTTGTCTAATGCACAATTGTTCACAAGGTCCTTCCTATATACAATCAATTACGTGAAGTACCTTTCGATATACCTCAAGGGTATGTGAAAGGCTGTGCAATATACCGATGGTACGTGGAAGAACCGCACGAGTCCTAGGATGTAGTGTGGAAAAATAATGACAGCTCCTATGTTTAACGATTCCTGAACATGTCTCTAACCTATCACACAAATTGTTAAAAAAATTTAAACCTAAGCTAGCGCTTAATTTTATCTTGTGCGTTTAGGTGGAACCATGGAGTGAAAACTTGAAATTAAAGAAGATGCAGAATGATATATATGATAATGAAAGTTTTCCTCTTCAATGAAATTCTACCTAAGAGATGGAGAGAGAGGTTCAATTTATTTGAAAAATAGAGTAAATCCCATACAACAATGAAACAAATTGCTGATATGATCTGTTCCTAACTTAAACAAACAAAAGCTTCTCTGTTGAATTGAAAAAGAAGTGAGACCTCTAATGAAAAGCAAGAAAGGATGGTTACAACTTTATACAAAAGTGTTCATATTTTTCAACTAAAGCGTGAATGAACTAATCACCAAATCATACAATAACTTTCATATGTACTTTTACACAACTTTATGAAAAAAGGAAAAAACATACAAAAACCATGTATAACAAATAAAGAAAAACCGAAATGAATTTTTTCTTGTTCTATCAAAGAAGACAGAAATCAGAGATCTAACAAAACCAAGTTATATTCAAATCCAACTATGAGGCTTTAAAAGACAAACATCAATCAAAATTCTTGAGAATAACTATGGATTCATACACGCTCAAGGGGGGTCCGGGGGGGTCTGTTCAAAAATGAATTGCAGAATTCAGAAAACAATTGTAACAATTTGAAGCATGCATCTCAGATACTAGAAGAAGCATTTAAGAATCAAATACCAAACAGGGCTAAGAAGAATACCTGGCACCGCTTCTACAGGTGTTGAACATGGCGTTACCAACCTAAGCATTGCTTCTTGCATGCAAGAACAGAGCGGTGGCACCACTTACTGCAGGTTCACACTAGGGCATTACCAGGTCTAGCACCGCTTCTTGCACATAGAGCAAGTGCAATGGAATTGCTTCTTTACCACAGCGAAAGAGCACTGATATCTCCAGAACTAGACTTATAACATAGCTCAAGACCGGTGCCCAAGATGGCGATTTGAAAAATAGAAAATCAACAGAAAAGGAAGTTATGGACTGAAAAATGAACCCAAAATATCACCAAAAAACCTAGTGAACCAAAAATATGAAGATCCAAAGACAGACAAAGGCAAAACAATCAAATTCAAAGCAGATCTACAGATCTATGCATGGAAAAGTAGATCTAGAAATTGAAAATGAAGGTGGAGGTTTCAACTTACCAATGATCTAGAATTCGAAGTAACTTCTCTAGAAAAGTCACCATATTTGTTAGTAGGAATATTTCACCTTCTACGGACAGAAGTTGTTCCTCTGGTCTGAATGGTTCCGATCCAGAACAAATGAGTGAACGACAAAGGGTGAAGACCCTCCCTGGATATCATAGATACCTAGAATGTTGCTTCAATAGTGCACCTATGTACCTACAATCAGACCAAACACGCAAACACATCAAATCTACCAGAACATAATCTATAGATCCATGTTAGTGACTAAGGAATCTAATAACATGTACATGTGAAATCAACAACAACAATAATGTGGGACAGAAATCAGCTTTTCATTAAGATGAATGGAGAGGTTTACAACCAATTAAGCCTTAATGTCGAGAGTTCCTTCCAATGGCTCCTTTCCTCCGACTACACCTTGCATCCAAAGACTCAAGAATGGTTTTGACAGAGTTTGGGTATGAAACACAATTCTTCCTCTCTCGACCCATGGGAGATGAACTAGTATTTAAAGGCATGGGAGGATAGGTATGGTTGACGATCTCATGGGTGAGGTGGAGATTAGATCCTGAAAGGGAGGATCTCAAGCTCCAACTGGTCCTAAACCATAGGGATGAGGCTCCACATAGGCAAGCTTCGAGAATCCTCTCGAAGATTCTCTTTTTACCTTCAAAACTCTAGCACCACTTTTCCAAATAAGTAAGCAGGTGATGATAAGGGGCCACCGCCTTTGTCAGTAAGGGAAAGAGTGGTGGAACCTCGCTTCTCTCATATATCAGGAGTGGTGCTAGCTCTTTTCTTCTTTGGTAACGCTTTCGATCAATGGGGAAAGAGCGTTACCAGCTCAAAAAAAGGGAAAAATTGCAAGGGGTTGATTTATTCCTTCATTTCTCTAGAGAAACTCTGAGGTATTGGAGCAGTCAAGGGGATACCTATCTCATAACATGAGGGTGACAAGATTTCCGTATAACACCAAACTCTCAAGGTTTCCTTGAATCTGGATATTTGATCTAACACATGATTTTATCCATCTTCGATGCGACCTACAACCCTGCTCCTATTCACACTCACCCTAGCCCCCCTCAAGATACTAATGTCATTGCCTGCTCCTTCCACTAGCTCCACCTCCATGATAGCTCCAACCCCACCCCCCTTCTTCAACATCTTACGAGTCTCCATCATTCTCCATATCTGCGTGCCCTTCCTCGCCTTTTCACCATGAAAGATTAAAACCCAAATTCTAAGCACTCAATATCTATATATTAATAATATTAATAATATTATAATCCATATACTATCAAACTCTAATAATAATTATTAGTATAGTTATTATTTTGCAATTCTTTTGTAAAAAAAAGAAAGACCAAGTCAAAGAAAATACTAAAATAGCAGAAAAAAAAATCTCAGAAGATATTTAAGAAGTCATTGAAGCCAATTATGGATTTATTGACGAAATTATGGGTTCCATATATATATATATATATATATATCCAAATTTTGGACTAAGTGTCCTTATTGGGAAATGGAATTCCAATATCTGACATTTTTTAAGAATTACAATCGCTCTTGTCCAATTTGTGGTAAATATATTATATGAAAGACGATCAAGGTAACTCACAATTGGAATCATAGGGATTGGAAAGCGAATTAGGATACTACAAGGAAAGAAATAAAAATATACAATTTGAGATAAGTAAATGAAGCATTATTGATCAATTGATAGAACAAGAGAATCATCGCTTAAAAGATCAAAATCAAACGCTGGAAAAATCTAATGAAGATATCGAGAAAATGTTATAAACTAGGAATGAAGAAATATGTTGATTAAAAAGTCACAATCAAGGTCTTGAAGACAAAATTAAAAGGTCAAAAAATAACAAAGAGTCACCGTATAGGAGTGATAACGATTTAGAAGAAGACATAAAGAGTTTAAACAAGCTCATCGTGGAAAAAGATGATGAATTGGAGAAAATATAGAGAAACCTAAAAGTCAAGAATTAGATATATGCCAACATAAACAACATAAGGTCTAAACTCAAGCAAAATTATGATGACACTAAAAAGAAGCACAAGTTAGAAATTGCAAAAATCAATGGAAAATTAGCAAGTGATACCGAATAACTATTTCAACTAAGAATTCATAACAAGACATTAATTAAACATGGATGACATCCTGAAACTAAGGGAAGCATGGATACCAATTGTACACACCATAGGAAACCCCTCTCACACCATTAATTAAAGTCAAAACCCAATTCAATTATAATTGGGGACTGACTTATCTTTATAAATCTACATTGGTACTATCAACTATGTATATATATCTTTCCAAAATTCCAATGTGAGATTGTGAGCCTCACTCTCCTGAAGATGGATTCACATTTAGAATTTGAAACATCATTGATACCTTCTTCACCAATGTAGCCTGCTCTTGATAAATACATTACTTACCAAAATCAAGGAACTAAAAAATAGTCGGAAGATGGAACTTTCCAATGAAGACCTCGAAGGAAGAATACTAAAACAACAATAAGAAAACCATTTCCTGAGAAATATTAATTGAGAACTAGAGGAACAAATCAAGAAATTAAAAGAGGAAAAACAGTCACAAGACGAAAGGTTTGAGAAGATTCATAATAATAGTAATCTATTAGAGAACAAATTAGTTCAAATCCAGAAGGAAGCTTCCAGACTCTCCAGAAAGCAAATTCAAGTTGAGAAACAAGAAACAAATACAAACTCGGTCCAGGTCATAGTTCACAAGGAATTCAATTCATAAAAAAACAAACAACAAGAACTCCTTATCGGCACCCAAATTATAAAAAGCATTTTGACCAACGATAAGGTCAAAATAAACATAAACATAGATGTTATAATTTCAAAAGCGAAAGAACACAAAATATACAACCTAAGCATCAAACATGAATATTTATCCAACAAAGAAATCAATAATCATCTCCAAAGAATATAGATCTTGGATGGACCACATCACAGACGATGAGACATTTTTTCCTTGGAATTTGTAACTTGTATCATCTCTTTTCGTCAAATGTTGCAAGTACTAAAAAAAAAGACCGAGAGGTGACATCACAACAAAGAAATCATACATAAGCCTTGTCTTCAATAAGATTTGAGGACAAAGCTCCCTTTAAGGGGAAGGCAATGTTAGATTAAAATATATATAACATAATGAGATATATAAAAACATATATATAAATTAAATATCAATATTAATTATTAATATTGATATTAATAAATAAGAAATGATTAATTAAATTAATTAATTAGAAAATAGAAAGAGATGTACCCTTTAATTTGAAAAGGAACGATAATACTTATATAAATCCCTACCAACATAATTGTTAAATCACAATTCATATTCATTTTTGCTCTTAAATAAGTATACATCATGGAACTATTTTCTATTGGACTATTCAATTCAAATAGCTTTCGAGAATGTAAATATACATATATTACAAAGCCTCCATTGTAATTTGGGGAAATAGTCCCCAAAAGAAATATTTTAAAATGTATTTTGAGTCTCTCAAGAGGGAATTCGGCCCCATTAGGTTAGAAGGCAGCCCAGTTAGGGTTTTAGGTCAGTCACTTGTAAAGTATAAATAGGGAGACAAACTCCCTCATTTAAACACACACTCACTCAAGAAAATTCACTCAAGAGAGAGAAATACAAGTGCTCTAGAGTGAGAAGAATAAGGAGTTGCCAAATATATCTTATCTCTAGGTATTCTATCTTTAATTGACATTGTACTAAATGGCAGAACTATTATGAATAAGTTGTGGGGTTTTCTCCTTTATGGGTTCCCAAAGGAAAATATTTGTGTTCTTATGTATTGTTGTAATTATTTATATTTCAGTTTAAATATACATTAGAGGAAATTTCAACTCAAAATGGGCCTCCTAAAATGAACTAATAAAATAATAGTCAAAATAATAAAATAATATTTATTAATTTTGGAGGAAGAAAGAAAAAAACTACATTTTGTGTTCGTATTTTCGACATATCTCCCTGTGTTTTTACTCAAATTTCAATCGGGAGAGCTCGTTGGATGCGGAATTCAATTCCACATCCAACGAGTACCCACACTGCATACTTTTGACGAACCCTGCTACCCCAAAAACAAGAAAATCCTGAAAAAATGTGATGATGACACTGCATACTTTTGACGGACCCTGCTACCCCAAAAACAAGAAAATCCTGAAAAAATGTGATGATGATGTCATCATCACGTTTTTTCAGGTATTTTTTGTTTTTGGGGTAGCAGGGTCCGTCAAAAGTATGCAGTGTGGGTACTCGTTGGATGCGGAATCGAATTCCGCATCCAACGAGCTCTCCCGATCGCAATTTGAGTAAAAACACAATGAGATATGTCGAAAATACGAACAAAAAAAATAGTTTTTTTTAATGACAAATATGTCAATTCAACCATTATGGTTGACTTATTTTATTGAAATTCTATTGGTTCTTGAATTCCAACTCACAAAAACTTATTTTGGCACGTTTTCTTATAAGGCCCATTTTAGACCCCAAATTTCCTCTAATGATTTGTTTCTCATTCATCCAGCTGTCAATTTTTTTGAGGACTATTTTCATTTCTAAAATCTGCCATATTCACTCAGTAATGAACAGTAAGGTAATACTGCATTTCAGATGTACCATGTATGTGGTTTGAATTGATAATAACAAGCCTGCAAGCAGTTTATCACCTGAAGCAGCCTACAGATCAGTCACGTTCTAGGATATCTGTGGCATGATTATCTCGTAGCCTGCAAACAACTGCATGCTCAAGGAGCTCTATTAACCTAAAGTACCATGTTCTAACCTTGAATAAATTTGGAAGTGCACAGGGTTGGTTAAAGACTCCAGCAATATAGTAAGGAATACACCTGTCAGGAGTGGTAAAGAGCATTCTGAGATAAATAACAGGGGACATTGATGGCAGTAACTGGAGGCTCATCCAGACATTAATTAAAGCCTAGAGAGTGCCCTACGTAACCTCCAAATTCGCAAATGTGTAGATCGTTGGCAGCCATCAACTGGACTCACACAGAGTAGCTTACAGTCAATAGCTAAGTCACAGTGTTCGCCGAACCTAATCCTTGAGGTTCGAGGTTCGGCGAACCTCAAAAAAAATTTGAAATTCATTTAGGTTCGCCGAACCTGAAAGACGAACCTAATGTCGAACCTGAAGCCGAACCCGAACCTCGTCGAACCCGAACCTGAAGGCGAACCTAATGTCGAACCTAAAGGCGAACCCGAACCTCAAGCCGAACCTCAAGCCAAACCCGAACCTAAAGGCGAACCTCAAGCCGAACCTAAAGGAAAAAAAATTTCGAGGTTCAATTTTTTTTCTGAAAAAAAATTCAAATTAAAAAAAAACACACACACAATACCAATAAATTAAATGCTCTCTATTTATTTATGTTGTCTATGAATTAAATGCTCTCTATTTA